>OZ037751.1:14353771-14953771 GCA_964035475.1 Salix caprea | reverse complement strand
AAATGATATTTCAGACTTGATAAGTTATGCTTGATAAAAAGTTTCACCGACATCTGCAAGTTAAGAAAAAAAAAGAAATATTATCTCAATGACATCCATGTTCTGCTTTTAAAATTAATTGACAGGAATACTCGAGCAGGTCCAAAGCATAGAATGCATGACTGTTCTTTGGTTCTCACTACATAACCACGATTAGTATATAATTTTTGTTTTATCTCAAAGGATAAGGCAGTGCACAATCTGCAAGTAGTTTCACTGTGCCAGCAATCTCTATCTAATAGTCGATTGAGATTTCATTGTGTAATAAAGAATGGTGAATGAGAATTCATCATGGCGAGGGAGGAGGGGAATTGTAAACAATTTTAGGAATTTGATACTTGGGATATGATGCTTCATTTTTGAACCACAAGACTGGCTTATACATCGACACTCCTTTATCTCAATGCATTCTACATGTGGTCTTTTTTATTACATCTGGTTAGTGTCCATGGACAAAAAAAGTCAGATACAAAAGAAATAGACGTGTTTGATAATAAAATCTTTGAGACAGTTTTGGAGTGAATTTTTGTACTTTCAAAATACGAAGTACAAGGAGACATGCCCTCTATGTCCACACTATCTTTGTCTCTTATGTCCTAAAATAGTAACCAAACTTGACTTTATGCTTTTGGAATTGAATTTGTAATTCATGTTATTACATACACCAAGCCTCAAACCTTTTCCCCCCTATTTGCTTCCCACTGCATGCACCCATACATGTTCTCACTCTTGCCATATCCTAAATGATACTGTGCTAATCTTTAAAGAATTGTTTCGAAGAATCCCATCATTAATTCCCAGCATCAAGTTTCTCCTTGGCACCATGTGATTGCTAAGATGCATCATAGGCAAGCTTTTGCATTGTCATCATGGAGACAAGAACCTAGGATTTTCGACCTACTTGTTGCTTTATCCCTTCTTTGTCACACCATTTTATCCTTTTTCCATGCTGAGACAATAAGTTCAGACCTCTCCCCCTAACTCTCCTCTTAGTATCTTTACTATCCTATTTTTTTACTTTTGTTCTATGCCAAGATAAGTAATGGTCTAAGCACCTTTTGCCTTCGCTTTCACGAATAATCAACAGAATGATATTGGTGGAATTATTTATCTTACTTCGCTAAATATATTTTCCTTTATGCATGGAACAGGGTTTTACTCTATTGACATTTTATTTTTCCAATGTTTATTAAGGTTAATCAAAATGCCTCCAAAGTTCTACTGCTTCTACTTCTAGATTGTTCTCTCAAGTCTCAGCAATGTAGACTTTCAACTTTTCCTATTCCAAAGAATGATGATCAAAAGAAAATTTTAAAGTGCAAATATTTCCCACTGCATGATAATTGATATAACAAAAAAGTCACAAAAAAATCTAAGTATTATTCCAAAGTTAATAGGTGAGTGATTGCTTACTATTCCAAAGGCAACACCATCGAAGGCTGTGTGGAACTCAAAGCTTGGAGTTGGAAGTTCTGGAGTCGGATAAGCAAAAAGCAATAAAAGGCTTAGGGCTGCCCAGAAGGTTGTCACTGCAAGTGAAATAGTACATACATAATGAGATTACAACATTTGCAAATTTATCCAGAATAAAAAAATTGACGCTAGTATTTGAATAGGGAGTACGATTTCATATTATAAATTCTTTGAACAAGGTGGGGTCAAAAGTAAGTACAAAATTCATAATTCCAGCACTAAAGAATTATCCCCTGTAACCTGAACAGCCCCAATCAACTACTAACAATATCCTGAGTCACGATTCAGTAAAACAATGTCTCCCTAAAGAGGGTAAATAATTAGAACCCTCAAGTTCTTTTCAAAAGAATGGGATACTGGTATTTGGATACCTTTTCTCCATTTGAGAGGAAGATAGCTTGAGGACAATCATTTGTAACCTGCCAGCAGGCAAAATTCCATCATGGTATTGTTTGTAAGAAGTTCATCCAACTAACTCATTCTAGGATTGTTGGTTCTGCACCAGGCATCCATAGAGTTTTCTTGTTTCTCCAAACACATCTTGGTTTGTCCCCAACATTCTTCCTTTTTTGTCAAAAATTTCATGTCTTGCTAACCGACTTTGGAGCTGATGGGCAATTCAGAAATTTTGATTGGTATTCAAAGCCTCATATAGGAATTTGTTCAAATGTGAATAAACTGAAGAGGGAAAAGGACTTTAGAATTATGATAACATGGGAATAAGGTAGAGTCCTTCTAAGAAGGTTTTGCTTAATCATACTCATCAAATATGCATTCCTTCCATAAACTTTTGCCACTTGATCAGCTCGAAAACAATTTAATAAAGTAGCTTCTGCAATCAACTTATCAAAATTTGAAAACCATGAATGCTTAAACCACAAGATTACATACCATTTTGTCCCGAGACTATGAAACTGTCGACATGATTATGGACTGATAGCCAAAAGGCAAGGATCACAAAACCAACAGCAAGACCAGCTATGATATCGATTACACTGTGCATTCCGAGGTAAATTCTTCCTAACAAGAAAAAACAAATTTCATTTCGGGAACAAAACAAGGAAAAACTGATACTGCTGCCATGAAAGACAACTACACGTACCCAAACCAGTGAGGCACACAATCAAGCAAACAACCGCAAATCCAGCAAATTTCAACGAGGCATCTTCACTTTGGGTATAGGATAAAATATAGTGTAACAGGTATCTGGAAAATTATTTAAAGAGGGTACAGTTAGTCCAATAGGAAGAATGCTGTAGAATGTTCAGGTGCAAATTTCAAAGCAATATAATGACCGCATTTGAGTTTTTGAAGAGACAGCAACCAGCTAATTAATATTATACTCATACCACTGCTATAACCTTGAAAAAAATGAAAATAGAAGGGAGACAAAAGAAAAAAGAAACACCAGCTTTATATCATTAAGCAAGAATCAGGAGCTAGCTACAAAAGTATTATTAAGTTTTCTTGACTAGGGAAAAAACAACTTCTCTAGTTTCTTTGGAACATGTACAATGCCTCATAAATTAGCTACTGGTATTCTTCAATTACTTGAATAACACAAAATGGTCTGTGGTAAATCCTATAACCCATGTCAAAAACCACATTGCCAAGATGAAAGGAGGAAGATGAATACCCAGATAAACAGACTGTGTTAAGAGTGTGGGAAGAAGGCAATCCATATTCCAAAGCATTCTCCTGCTCATCTTTTGTAGCAATTATTCTCCTAACAGGAGGGCAACGGGGTCGAGGAGCTGATACCACATCCTATGATAAATAAAACATCAGCAGTGAGCCGATAAAATAAAGAAAGGCTGTAGTCTTACAGTTCATCTTCCAAGTCAAAGAACATAACAGCAGAAGAAATGGCATGGATCGGGTAAGAAAGAAAGTAAATAAGTACCTTTATGCAGTTTCCTGAATAATCACAGAGGGACATTAAAAGGGTCATTTGCCTAGCCAATTTGCCATGCCCACTCTACATTGTGAACCCAAAAACACTCAATTATTACAAAAACAACAATAAAACCCAAAATAACCTCTAAACATAAATAAATAAAGCATACCCAAAAGAGCAAAGGAAGAAAAGCAGTGTAGAAAGGCACGGAAACAACACAGGATAATCCAGAGAACAAAGCATCCAAAAATCCATGCTGGTATTTCTGCAAATAAGAGCAACAGCAACAAAAAAAAAACCACAGATTTCAATACAAAAGAAGAGAATCTGGGTCGTGTTTATGTTGATGATAAGTAATAGAACCTGGATCTGCAGGATCATAGGAGTGCCAGTGATGACATGGTGAGAAACCCAAGGTTGGACCAAAGTTCTAAGCTTTCGAGTGACATTAAGAGATGAAGATATAACAATCCACGACACAATCCCACAAAGTGCCAAACCTTGCCATAATGATATGCTCTCCATGAAATAATCGGTATCTCTTAAATTCCCTCCTCTAAAAGAGGATCATAGAAAGTAAACAAAAAGGAGAAAATAATAGAACCAGCCAACGCAAGAAAGACTTCGGACTCGGCAGGTTTCAATGTTTACTCTTCTTCTTCTTCTTCTTCTTTCCCTCTTAGTTCTTTTATGGTGATTCTTTTCGAGGAAGAAGCAGACAGGGCTTCGGTGGATTTGGCTGGCTGAAGTACGAACACCAAAAACGGAAAAGAAAATTGTATGGCTGGAAAACAAAAAGGTTGAGTAAATTAAAAAAGAAAACGAAAACTAGTAATATTACTAAATTCTCTCTTTCTTTTTTAAAAAACTATTTATTTTTTTAGATTATTTTAATATATCAACATCAAATATAAACTTTAAAAAATAAAAATAAATTATTTTAATATAGTTTTAAAATACTTAAAAAATAATTGTTACTACAATATATAAATAATAAGTAAAATAATATTTATATTGCGTGAGTTTTGCAACATTTTATGAATGTATGGTAATATAACAACATATATGATATAGACCATGAGTTTTGTAGACCTTTTTTTTAAAAAAAAATTGTTTTGTTTGTATTAATTTTTGAAGATTTATTTTATTTTATAAATATGAATTTTATTTTTTAAAAAATATTTATTTTGAAATAATATTCTTAATATATTGGGCTTGCATCATGTTTTTTACTTTTATTTTATTCAATTAATTTCATGTGCATTTACTTGTATAAGCCTTTTGATTTATATTTTATTTTTTTTATGTAAAAAACACATATCGGAATAACTTGTATACCAATATTTGTTTAAAAAAGAAATTACAACTCATAGCAAAGTGCGGGTCAAATAACTAGTGTGTATTAAAAAAATATTTTATTTAGTTTAAAAACAAATATATAAATAAGTTGATTAAAAAAATATTTTATTTAGTTTAAAAACAAATACATAAATAAGTTGATTAAGTGTCTATTTAGAAGTAAAGTTGAAGTTGCATTTCAAGGTAATTTTTGGTCAAAAATACATCAAAATAATATTTTTTTTTAAATATCATTTTTGAAATTAACATATTAAAATGATTTAAAAATTTGTTCCTAAACACCCCTTGAGAATTCAAGCGTGAACATTACACTTTTCACACATTATATATCAAGTAGATCTTATCATCTTATATTAGCACTTAATTTAAGAGTAATTTTTTTAGCAAAGCCCATGTAATCAAACATGATATCTTAAAGTTTAATGATTCTTTTCATTACCACTTGTGTTTAAAGCATATTACTAATACACGATAAATTTAGAAGTTAAATGATATTTTAAATTTTAATTATTTTTTATTATTATTATCTTGCGCATATCTCAATTAATTTCACGGGTCTTGAAATTAGCATTCATGTAAATCTCCAGTGATCACCATAGCAGCAACGACAGAACTCGAACCTAAATTCTTATGAAAAATAAACCTCTTAGTTGCAAGCTCTCGTCATTGTGCCACTTCTAAATGTTTAATTTATTTTTAACTTTCATTCACTTTGTTATGAATCAAAACAAGAAGAGCGTAATTCTCCTCTTAAAGTTTCAAAAGATAATGTTAGTTTCACAAAAACAGTAACAGAGAACTCAATCGTAAGTTCCAAAACACATTAAGTTTCTCACTCTTTCAATTTTTCAAATAAGAGCTGTTTTGTTTTATTATTATTATTATTATTATTATTATTTATTGAGAAGGTTCCTAAAGTGTTGTTCATGACAGCCATGGAAACTTGACCAAGGAAGAACATAGCTGGCCATTCAAATAACATTTCACCAAAAAATTTTATTTTATTATTATTTTCTGCTGAAAAATTGACAATAGACTAAGGCAAGTGGGAAGTTAATTGGACACGTGTATTAGCTCAGCAAACACGCGGGCTCTCCAATGCTGTGGATCGTCCACATGAATGAATGCAGCCAACGGCTATCTGTTTGCTCATTTACGACTTCTGCTGTGGTCTTCTTGTAGTTCAAGGCAGAATGTTCGGGCCCCACACGAAACTTCTTTTTTTCGAAAGAGACAAGAGGCTCGCAATCAGACAAATCTTACTTTAAAACTAGTCATGTAGCCCCCGTTTTGCAGCGGGAACAAAGTTAATTTTTGTTTCGAGAAATAAATAAATAAATAAATAAAAGGATAATGTACATATCTAACTAAATAGATATGTAAATAAATAAATAAACATTATGAATTGTGATGGTGTTTCTCTCACACCATTTAGAGTATAGGTAATGTGCCTAAAAAGAAGAGGAAGAAGTTTTGTACTTTTAAAATTAGAAAAATAATGGGATCAAATTATAAATATATCCTTATTTAAATTTTTATCTTCACATATCTTGAAGGCAATTTGTTTTGGAAAATAAGTACATAGATGACTAAACCAAAAACTAAACATATTAACACATAAATGAGTTACTATTTCATGAAACATGTTATATTTCTATCATATAAAAAAATTAAGGAGTGTTTTTTCTTGTTTTATAAATACCATTAGTTTGTTTTTTCTATCTTATTATCTATTTTATTATGTGATTTCTATCTTTTATTGTAAATCCCCAACCTAAGACTTGGTAGACAAATGTTATCTGGGAAATGCATAGTTAAAAAATTTGTAGAGGTTTAGCCGGTAATAATTAGACAATATTTCATCCTTTAGATATCATTTTTTATTTGAATTTTATTAGTTTTGGTTATAGGACACTTAAGTTAGACATTGATAATTTTTTTCATTCGATTAAAATATCATATTTAGATTGTGAAAAAATAATTATTGATGCATCGATAATAAAAGTTAAGAATTTTAAATGGTTTAAGATTATGAGAGGAATAAGGGACTTATAGGGTAAAATTATTAATATAGAGAAATAAATTAAATGTAAGAGAAGAATAAACTATTTTTTTAAGAAACAAGACCCTAACTAAAACTAGAAAGATAGAAAATCACTAAACGGCACAAACTAAAAATTTGATGTGATCATGGCTACGAAATCAAAGGATCTATTAATAATGTCCATCAAGTCTATTCTAAGACCTAAAGAAAAGTGTATCCGAGAGGAGTTCAATGGGCCAAGTCTAGAGGCATGAGTTAAAAAAGTTCAAATCTATAAATCTAGACCTTTGTCTACTTTTTAGGTTGTATGTAAGGCTATGAAGTGATTTTAAATGACTTTTCAATTGGGTTATAAACTAGGCATTTTTACCTTGTCAACAATATATGATATACCAATTAATTCTTCTAGAAGAGAGAGAATGATGTGTTTCAGGTTGGGTATATAATTTATCAGCAAAGTGCGAAAACAGAAGATACAATGGTTTTTTAAGAGTTATGATTCTATTCACTACATTCATTAATGTTATTGGAAACCTAGGTGGAAGCCTTTGACTTTATTTTATAAGGATTTCATATCAAACAATAAGAACTAGTTAGTCATAAATTAATTCTTATTTTACAAGGCATTGGAGTTTTTTTTTTTAAATGGATTCTTCAATAATTATTTATCTTGAATATTTTTCACTTTCATATGCGGTAAAAGGTGAAAAATAATTTTAGACTATTGTTTTGTTTATTTTTATTAATTTTAAACCTTATTTTAGTTAGTTTGGGATTTATTTAAATTTGGTGTATGTTTAACCCATTGGCATTAGAGTTTTTATTTTCAATAGAATAAATACTATTTGTAAGGAAAAAAACATAAAGTCTTGATAAGAGCATCTCTGACGCAATAGGCATTAGAAGAAATAAAGCTAAAAAACTGTATTTTTAGCTTTTATGTTTACTTTTAACATCTCCAATGGAACAACTATTTGAATAGCTAAAATAATTGTTTTGTTTTTCAATTTCTATTTCTAGATGCTATGAACAAAAAAGTCAAAACATAAAAAAAATACATATTCTCATTGAAACACTGTTCAAGCTAATTAAGACACAAAGAAAGCAGAAATGTTGCTTTAGTTGGAAACCAAAGACGCACAAGAAAAAAATTATTAATTGATAATTTTTTATCGTATTATAAAATTGACACTAATCCCCAAAAACTGCAACAATTGATTTGATAAAAGCTCTAAATCAATATTTATCAGTTGATATCTCACTAGTTCAACTGTTACTGTATTTTATTTCAACTATTACTGTATTTTGGAGTAATATATTGTTTAAAATCAATGTCTATTAGTTGATATCTCACTAGCTCAATTGTTGTTGTATTTTATTTCAACTGTCATTGTATTTTGAAGTAATATATTGTTTAAAATCAATATTTATCAGTTGATATCTCACTAGCTCAATTGTTACTGTATTGTTTTTCAACTGTTCAATTGTTATTGTATTGTGGTTCAACTGTCACTATATATGTGGCTTTTCTAAATGGTTTTTACCGTTGGAATACACATAAACAAATATTATATATTTACACTATTCAAAAAGCTATTTTATCAATTTAAATTTTTAAAATGGCATTTTGCATTGGAGTTGCTCTAATACTATTGCTACCAAATTTATTTAGCTTGTGTAAGAGGCATTCTTGTATTATTTATTTCTCTAAGGAACTAAGTTGATTTATTAAAGATTAACTGGTTTCGTGGTGTTTTTCTTATACTTCTTGTTTGCAAATTGGTATTTGTATGTTAAGGTTCTGATTTCTATAGTGTTAGTGCATTCAGACAAATTTTCATAGTGTCACATCCTTATTAAACTTGTTTTGTCTTTTCAGGATTTATTGTCAATCCTTTTATATGTTGTGTGACTATATAATCACAAGGTTTGCTTCAATTGGTATCAAAGTTAGACTATATCCTTCTAAAAACAATTTTGACCTTTTTCTATAATGATTTTTGTTATTCCATACACCTAAATCACTATGAAATACACTATAATGGAATAATATTTAAAAAGTACACTTTGATCCTTGTAGTTTATGTCTTTAAGTTTCATTCTTCAAACTTAATGTTCATTATAGTCCAATTATGAAGTTCTCAAATATGAGAGAGAATGTCACCAGAAAAAGAAAAGGAGAGATTTTTCTCCAATTACATTATGACAAAAAAAAAAACTCAATTTTGGTTTCAATGAGGCTCATCTTGGAAAGATAAGTTCAATGACGATAGTTTTTTCTTTATAACATTTTAGAAAAAAATAGATCAAGGTTTATAAAAAAAATTTAGGGTCGTTAAAAAGTAAGTGTTTTAAAGCTGAAAATAGTGTTGTTAAGGTTCCTACAATGCTTTTAAGGTGTTTTCAAGTGAAAACAAGTTGAAAAGGTAAGTTTTAGAAGTATAAAAACTTGAACCTTGCTTTTATAATTATTGAAGGTGGCTGAAAAATATATCAATGGAAGACACTTTAGTTACCCTAGTTGACGATGTTTCATCTCTATTTTATTTTATTTTATTTTAAGAAATATAAGAAAGATGACGCGGTCCGTACATGGTTTGGCATTCAGCCTCAGATTCCTCTCCCCTTCATGGCATGATAATCTTTCCAGCCAATACTTCCCACGTCAAATCCAAATTTCCCATTCTCATTCTCTCCCTCAACTTTTGAGTGTTGCTATTAACAAACCTGTATTTTTACATTTTTCTTTTCAAAATGATTAAATCTCCTGGTGTAGAGAAGCTTTGCATCATGAAATGCCCATTAGGGTTAAGTAAATCATATATGTCCTTACCTTCGACCTTAGAAAGTGTATGGCTCGTATATATTGGCCAAGTACTTTGCTTGTTTCTGCATATATTTTCATGTTTTTGTGGCAGTTTCCTGTCCGAAGAGGCCTTTTCTGCTAATTGGCTTCGCTGAATGGCAACTCTCCATAGATGAACAAAGAAGTCTTCCATGCAGCTGAAGAGTTTCATTGATGGAACATGGATTGGTCGGCCATCTGAGTCCATGTATGGAGAGGAATTCTAGTGTTCATGGAGCAATGTAGCCAGGCCCTGGAAAACAAGTGGATTGACAATGGATGAAGCAATTTGGTAGACATTGATATTTGATTTTTACTCTGTTCCATGTTGCATTAACCACCATATCTGCTGGGACCTTCAACAAATTTCAAGCAATTCCAAATATTATTTAACTCAATGGAGTTAGTTATACAACTCTTTGAATAACAAAAACGCAGGATAAACTCCTTCATTGAAGGAGAACTAACAGCCTAAAGCAGAAGACAAAACTAATTCAAAACCAAGACTACTAACTACATCAGCAACCAATCTTTCTGAAAACCAAGTCAGTGGACGTTGCTGGCTAACAAGATGAGGTACTGCTTTCCTTGTAATAATGTAGGATTATGAGAATTAAGTACTAGTTACCACATCAAGGACTCCATTTGTTCTATTTTTTATTTTTTTATGATCGATAATTTTGCTTAATTATTTCTTTGTGTTTGCTTTCTACAAGTTAATTCTGGTCTCATGGCTTAGATCACTGATTTTAAATATTAGTTTGATTCAAGTTCATTTTTTACAAATTGATTGATTTATTTTTAATTTTTTTTCATTTGATATTGGATTATTGGGTCTTGAGCTTTGTAATTTGTTTCAGGGTATTTTTGTGAGATTATCTCAATCTCATATCCAAGATAGTGGGTTAGTTGATTTAACCCGTGTTGACTCTTACATTAAATTATTGATCATTGAGCTTTGTGATTCTTTTATTTTTTTGTGGGGTTATCTCGGGTTCAGATTAGTCAAGTTAATTTAAGTAGACTAACATTTTTTCCATTGTTTTTTTATTGATTTAACTTCAGTTTTTTTTATTTTAATTTTTTTTGTCCTGATCTTAGTGAGTTTAATTAAATTAACTTGGGTTAATTCGGGTTTTTTCTAACATTTCAATTGAAAAAAATTGTTTTTTTTAATTTTTAGATTATGATTTTCTTTTTTAAATATCTCATACTCTAAATCCCGTGTTGGTCAAATTATTTTAAAACAAAAGGGTAAAAATTAACGTTCAACTTGCAGAAAACGTTGATTTCTCGGTGGACATTTGTAACTTTTTGTACAATCATTTTTAAACTAAAATTAATAGAATTATCAGAAACCATTAAATAACAGCGTTTGTAGTCCAACGGTTAGGATAATTGCCTTCCAAGCAATAGACCCGGGTTCGACTCCCGGCAGACGCATTCTTTTCTTTTTTTTCAGGAAAAATATCATAGGATTCCATGAGATAACCAAATAGCTGTAGTAAGTCTCGATAAAACAGGGCAACAAAGTATATTTTTTATTCTTTCTTGGGTACACTGGCGAGACAAGAAATACAGGCATGCTATCCCCCTTTGCATGCCATCTTAAAAATGATCAAACAAGCATATTATCATTATGTCAACATCTTTCTCTTGAAAAGCTCAGCACATTTCACTAATCCCCTGATGAACACCGAAGGCAATTGCACTTGAAGCCAAACCCTTGAAGCAAGAAAGATTGCCGAGCATCATGATCCATGCTTACATCTATATAGCAGATCCGGAGCTCTTCATCTGCAAGATACCAATAGAAGCTATAGTGATCTTGTCGTTCACAGGACAAAGTTTGCTAGATTTTCGCAGTCGTATAATTGCAGACCAGTAATGCTTAACTATGCTAACAGCCTTCATGAGTAGTGGTGATCAAATGACAATTATAGTGACTCTCAACTCTAATAACAGAAACCGATAGCCAGAATATTTGACATTGAAGGAAAACTAATTAAAAAATTACTGCTTGTAGAGGTGGGGAAGGACAACAAATTAAAACTACACTTCATTAGACAAACCTTCCTCAACATCACAAAGGGCCTTCAACTGTGCATCTGCATTGTCTATCCATACAATGTGTGCATTGGGATCTGCAATAAATATTTGATAAATCAGTTCGGTGAATTCCAGGCACAGTCTATGGCAGAGTTGTTAGGGTAGGTTCAGTAGGGTGGACAGACTACTATTATTAATTCCTTGTTAAAGATTAATATGATTTTCTGATCAATGACTGAAATTTCAAGATTTAAGAAAAGATTTATTGATAAAATCACCAAAGACAGACTGCATAGCACAAATTGACTATGAATAGTGATTCTTCAATGAAACTCCAGTTATCAACAGCATGAATTTGTCTGAATCAAATAATAAATGAACAAAGTATTCCTTTATAATATAGCACAGCATTATGTCAAGGAAAGGGTGAACTTACCACAATCATGATTGTATAAGGATGGAAGCATGTACACAGCATTCCCAACAGCAGCTTCAGCTTCTATACAGGCTGAAGCTGACGAGAGAAGATCCTCATATGATCCTACTGCCAATTCAATACGGAATGCATTTATACGAATTCGTGCCAATACGCTGTTGTACCATTTCTTGGTGAGGACTTATAATGTCAAAGACAAATTCTCATTCAAAATCAATAAGCACAGAGCAATTTAAATTGAAAGGTAATGATCAACTATCCAGGATACAAGCCATCTGTTCGTCTGAAATATTTGCCATAGCAAAACCTCTCTTCAGCAAACCATAGCCCTCTTCCATCTGTAAATTGTTCATGTATTATAATAATTTTTGCACAACTGAATTGTAGCTATATCATCAAGAAAGAGGATAGAGCAAAACATATCAAGTTATTATGAGCCACAAATCAGATTTCAATTATAAAAATCATACAAGCAGGGACTTAGGTTCTGTACTAGACAACAACTTCAAAAGCAAACATAACATTTTCAGTTAAGAGACCAGAAAATGATTAAAAAAATCTGCCTGCTCAAAGATTTGAGAAGGCTAGAATGGAGATTGGAAAATATATGATTGATAAAGTGAACATATTTTCAACTCTCAAATATGGCAAACAAAAATGAGTGGGTAAAAGCACTCCACCAAATTAACAACAAATCCTCTATTCATTACTACAACAATTGCATGCATTGATCAGCAAAGCCGAAAGGTGTGGAGGAAGATTTCCCTATGAAACCTAGGCAAGAGAATAGAGAAAGCAAATATTTTTGGAAGAGAAAAAAGATGTGGCAAACATTCTGTCACAGCAACAAGAACAGTGAATTTTTCAAGCTCAAACCACATCATGTGGCATACAAAATGTCATTATTTGTGCTGCATTATTTCAACCTATAACACCTTATCCAGCATATGTGTGATATCACAAATAAAAGGTCCATGTAAAGACCTCACCTCTAAAACCATCTCATGAGATAAATTTGAAGGTTGAAGTATGTCAAGACTTTCAGCAGATGCAGCTCCTGATATAACCATGCAAGCCAACCGCTTTACAAGAAGTGGATACTTTAGACCTTTGTTCCTACAGGATGACAGAATAAAAGAGTAAGAATACAAGAGAAAAAAATGTCCTTCAAGTCATAGACTTGGAATATAAGTGCTGCATTTCATTTCTGTTTTCCCAGAAACAAAAGAACTGTTGTGTTAAGAGTTAATGAAAGGAGCTGGAACTTGAAAGCTCACAAGTATAAAATTCCTTTACACAGGTAATTAAGAGGAGGAACGAGTACAATTAAAGAATATCTGGCTCTGCGATGATTAAATAAATGATCTGTTGTTCTCAATGCCAAAGCGTAAATCGCTAAATCTCAAAATAGACTGTAGTAGAGTAGAGCACGACATTAGAAATTAGGCTTACATCCATGCTATTAGTTAAGGAAATCAAGATGAGATCAGGGGATCATCAAGATAAAAGTAAGTCAAATGAAATGGGTTTGAGAAACCTTCATACCGACAATAGTCATCAAAAGCTAACCAATCTGCTTTCGTCTCAACTTCATAAAACGCCTGAAAAAATTGTGAGAAACTTAAATTTAGTTTATGAAATCCAGTCCTTGGCCAGAAAACATCTAATAAAAAATCATAGCAAAGAAAACTCCAAAACGGAATGCAACTTCTCAACAGTACAAAGTGTGTGTGTGTGTGACCCATCTTTGTTTAAAATCATAATTCAGTTTCTTAAGCTAAATTGCATTTATTATCTGCAAATCGTACTAGTAAAACGCACCCAATTCACTAATATATGGTCTACATTAATCACGCACCAAATTTGAGCTATTTCTCACGTCAAGCCAATGAACCAACTTTGTCTCTTAATCAAAATATCAAACAGGTTATGGGTATTTTTACTGTCTGATCAATACCGGTTGTCTATTTAACGAAAACTGCAAGGCCCATTATACCTTAGCATTCTCTTTACACTCTTGACTGCAAAAGGCAACCCCTGTTCCATGAAACTCGGTCGAAGTTAACTTCTTGAGGCAAAAATAACAGACAGTGTTAATAGTTGAGAGAGAAGGATGAGCCAAAATGGGTTTTGCAGTGTGTATGAGATCTCCAGCACCGATTTTCCTAGTGGCAAACACGCCTCGTCCCGCTGACTCAGTGAGCGCGACTCGAATCGGAGGCGGATCAAGTCGGGAAGGCTTGTTGTAATCTACTGTGGTGGTGGAGAAGGGGAGTGTGGAATGTTGGCATCCTGGGAAATGTGGGGTTTTGAAGCGGGAAAGGTAACGGCTATAACGGACTAAACGGGACATTGTGGTTCAATGGGACTTCTATCCTATGTGATCCATCTTTCCTCTTGTCTTCTATACACGAACATGGCATGGCATGGGACTAACGGGGTATTTAGGAGTGAGAATCTTCACTGTTAATTTCTGAAATGTTTGTTTTAAAATAAATAATATTAAAAGAATGTTTTGTTTTTTCGAAATACCATTTGGAAGACAATCCCAAATTGCCCCTAAATAGTGACATTTTCGTGTTTCTAGTTCCTCCCCAGAAAAAAAAAAGGATGAGAAATAAGATTATAGAATTCATATATCAAGTCCTCTGACAACTATGACATTTTTATATATATATACATATATATCAACATTACTTTCTTTTTTTCAGTATAGTATATATCATCTTATAAAAACCTCTTTTTTTTTAGCATAGCCAGAAAGAAAATGCCAGCACAGCTAGAAAGAAAATAGTGTTAGAATCCATTGATTAAGGAAGCTCAATTACAACTCCAAGGATCGAGGGCTCTCCATCGAGCAAATATGTATACAATTTTAGTGACTTGAGAGTCTGCACGACAAAAATATTCATTACCAGTAGACCTGGATGCAGAAGTCTCCTTTAAGGAAACAAAAGGAGCTTGAAACATGTTTGTTACACAGTATGTATATTCACACAAATTAAAGATCATCTCTACTACACCAGTCAAAGTCAAATATAAAGCACACTTGCACAAGTATTTAGCTCTCTGTCGTGTCCCAGAAGATGTTCATCGATGCAGCGGTGATCTCCAATCAAGATTCTCCTCCGGATAGTGATTTTGCACTTCTCTGGGAGGGATGAAGCAGTCCATGGAGAGTCCTGGAACATTAAATGCCAGATCATCGAGTGTCCATGTCTCCTCCATTCGTGTGATCGAAAGACCAGACTTCAAGTTGTCTCCAAACCTTGTGATCATCGCGCTTGATTGGCCACCATGGGCGATCATCACACCCTCCACGAGCCGATAGTCTTCGATTTTTGTCGCCATCGTGGTTTCCCAGTACGTGGGGTAGGTTCCTGGAGACTGGATTCTGGTCAAGTACGAGTCCTCTAGATACACCAGCAGGCCACTTCTCTGGCTGAAGTAGCCAAATATTACGTGCTTGATCATCTCTGCCGTGCTGTCGCTTCGATCAGCTAAGTCTGCTTGATCGGCTGACAGTTTCAGTACGAAACAATCCGTGCCTGAGATACACTTTTCTCCGATGTACTGTGCTGGCGAGAACACAGCTGATATTGCCATGGGATCTAGTCCCTGCGTAAATGATTCCATCTTGAACGTTAACAACTTGAGATTTTATGGTACTCCATCTGTTAGTAGAGTGTTTTAATTACCTCTGCAAGTACCGCTTTCATTTTTACTCCACAGAATTGAAAGCCAGGAATATTTTCAAAATGGTAACAGTCAATAATATGAATCTCATGAACTGATCAAACCAGTTTCACCCATTCAATAATCTACTCAAGTTAAGTTACCCTCAAACCTCATGCAAAATGATGTCACAAAGAGCTACGAGGAAGAATTATGAAGACAGCCTTAACCTTTATGCATTTACTTAACAACGTTAAAATTAGAGCATGAAACACGTCTCTTTTTCAATCCCAGAAAAATGAGAGGTGATTTTTAATGTTTCCATGATGGTCCCAAATGATCACATGCAGAGGAGCTTTTAATGGCAGCAGCTACAGCATCACTGTCAAAAACCACCACCGTCTACCTCCATTAAATAGCTAGCATTGGTTTCTTTTCTGACAAAACATGATTCAACTGACTCCATTATTTATCAGAGGGGAACCAAGATCCGGTATCTTGGGGGTGTTTGCAGGTAAAATTAGGTATGAAACTGCACAGAGGAGACCTGGTCGCATATGTGTAGCACATGAGCAGGTACGTAATCTCAGATAGCACCCACATGATCGAGCAAAAATAAATCTCATGTCGGTTTACTCTTTTTCATCTTAACTATTTATTCTGATTCTGCTGAGAAGGGACTGTTGAGTGGAAGAACATTTGTCAGCCACAGATTTAGTTATTGAAAAATCACCACCCCAACTCTTTTTCATCTTAATTTTTTATATTTTGGATTCGTCAGCATATCCATATTTAACGTCAATGTCATAAACATCAACACAATGTTGATGGCCATTAGACTTGAATCTAATGACTTCCTAATGGATCTTTCTTTCTCTTTTTTTTCTATTTTACTCGAATTCGATTAACCCTAATGATTAATGGCGTTGTGTCAATGCTTAAAGCATCAATTCTTTCTATATAGAGTAAGATAATATGGCCAACTGATCTTCCTAAATATATATAAAGAGAGGTGATGATTTCAGGGTCACCTCTCTTTATATATATTTTCGTTAAGAAACACATCAAAATGATATTTTTTAAAAATTATTTTTTATATCAGCACATGAAAATGATCTAAAAACATCAATTTTTTTAATTTAAAGTAAAAAATAAAAAAAAATCATTTTTTTTCAAAAATGCTTTTGAAAATAGTAGCCAAGATACAAAGTTATCTCACTCATTATTATTAATTGAATAAGAAAAAAAGTGCATTGATAATTATCACTCCTATTTATTACTAGCAGTTGCACATGCAAAGCAAAAATTAATTAACAGCAACAACCAGAACATGAAGTAATTAAAACCCAATTGGCATAATTGTATAGCTCTTAATTAATTAATCAGTACCACTTGCCTGGAGAGCTCGGCGTAGAGGCCGAACTCCACCTTTAGCTGCATGAGAGGCAAGCCAAGGAGTGTGACGCCAAGCCACATTGCCATCACTACCAGCAACAACTTTATGACCATCAACAACTAGCTCAATTAGCCACTTGTTAGGCGCCATTTGCCACATTACAAAACACCCCTTCCGTGCAACTGTAGCGGCTCCGGTCATAGCCGAGCCGCCAAGCTCCTCAACCATGGCCATTGTGACCTTCCCTGTGGCAAAAATGTTTTTCACTTCTCCCTGTAATTTTCTGCAACCGGTTGCTGCACTGAAGTGCTGTATAATGTACTGAGCTGAGGAGCATACCTGTTGAGTAAACACAAAATTACGCCACCGCTCTCCTTCAGACCGTCTTTTAATTAACCAGTTAACATTTCCTCAAGTTTGATTGAAAAAGATTTAGACTCTCATTTCAACCATTAATTTTCACAGTGTAACAATCTTAATCCTTAACCCTTTCGCTTCATACTTTTCCACATGTACTTGATAACTATATTCATTACTTGACCCACAAAATGTTGGGGCTGGTGTCCTATTTTATTATTATTTTCAAATGTGGGGCCACAGGTTTTTTTTTCTTTTTTTCTTTTTATATATTCTTTCATTGGCCCAGTTCTTAGTGGGGGCTTTGAGGCATCTCAGTGGAGAGCCAGTGAGGCACCGATCACCCTAACTCAGAAAGTTGCCACAGATTGGTTTAAAACTCCTAATCAGCAAGAACAGAGCAACAAAGAAACCTAAAAACAATTTGACAAAAGTAAAACAAATCTGGGAAAGGCAAGTCTTACAACATGTTCTTTGAAAAAAGTGCACCAGTAGAGCAAAATGAGCTAACTTTTATTTCCTTGTCTGCATGAAAAAAGATCTAAAAACACATACATTCATATGCGCAGTACACAACAACATACCTCATTGATGGGTAATTTAGAATGGATGGACACAGGAAAGAGAGGGCAGCCAAGAACACTTAGAAGAACTTTAAGGTCAGATTTTTTGCTGAAAACAAGATAGAAATGGGTCTTGAGCCAGTTTTTCCATGAGTAACCCTTCTTCGTTGCACAGTTCGTGCTGTATTCTTCATCTTCGTTTATGGGTTCCTCTGATAACGGTGCAAGACGACTCATTTGCTCTCTTTCTTTTCGTTTATGGGGGGAGAGAGAGAGAGAGGTGCGAGAGTGGTTGCTATTATGGAAGTAGCAGTGGAGAACGAGGGGAAGTGTACTTAAAGGAAGTCTTTCTTTGGGTTTCAACTTTATGCACACGCTGTTTTGGTGCGTGTTGCCCACTCTTTTTTATTTAAGTTTCTTTTTTCTTTTTTCTTTTTTCTCTTTCCCTTTCGGTGTCTTTTGAACACTTCATTAAGATATTTTATTTATTTTCTGTTGCTTATACAAAGTGTAAAGAATTCAGGAACTGCCTTTAAGCCTATAAAGTGTTTGTTGAAGGTTGATCGGTCTTTTCTCAAGCTTTTTACACCTCTGCTTATCTTTTCTTTTCATATATATATATATATGAACCAGTCTCAAGCTCATCCATCAATTCGATTTCTAAAGTATCTAATGCTTTTCAACTGAGACCTTCTATCTGGGCTTGTCAATGTTTTCTGTTATTTTATGCAGTACAAAGATGCTGTTTTGAAGAGGATTTGGCATTTTTCTCACAAGAAATTGTGATAGTTCTTACGGAAGGACCAATTTAAAAAAGAAAAAACATAAGTTGGCTATAAAATGATAAAATCTTAAAGAGGTGTGACATGATGGCAGAGAATTTGCGATCTATACAGTAAGTCTCGAGTTCGAGTCAGGACATGCATTCCTTGTAAGAGTCTATAACAACCTGGATTTTACTCGTTTATTTGGGCTCACAAAATATGTTTTTTAGAAATGGGATTTCCTTCATTTCAAAAAAAGATGATAAAAGAAGCTTTAAGCTAATATGATAACAAATTAGCACAATAAATTAAAAATATTGACTGACCAATACAGTTTGAAAAGGAATTAACAAATTAAAAGGTATTATTTTAATAAATTTACAAGTAAAAACACTTTGAAAAACACTTAATATCATGTTCTCAAATATCCTTAAAAATCAATATCAAAAACCCTTTTTTTCTTCGGACAACTAGGCCACTTAATCATGTGTTTTTAATTGATTGAATTGCTTCATACGCAAACTGACACATTAACACGGTTGGTTGCTTATAAAAAGGAGTAAATGACGTTAATCGGTCTTATGTAATCTTCAAACAAATTAAAAAATAAAAAAAATCGGATTTGAAATTAACAAATAAATGATCACGACTTTGAAGACAAGATGCATTCCTCCTTCAAAATGTCATCATCATGTATTGGAAATTAACATCATGTGTGTGTGTGTGTGTGTGTGTGAAATAGTAGCTATAAATCGATTAATTGAATGAGTTAAAGCTCCAAGCAAGCAAGAAATGTTGAGTTTCAATGGATAAATACAGATAAATAACGACACAAAATCATTTATCATGTTATTAAAATAATATTTTTAAAAAAAATCATTTTTAATATTATTATATAAAAAATAATTAAAAATTATAAAAATCAAGTTTTTTTAAAAAGCATGACATGATTGCATAAAGCCATAAACAAACAAGTTCCATGAATTCATAATACCGATAACTTTTTGTTATTTTGTTAATGATGTTTGAAGATTACATAAATGAGTTTTAGGATTCATTGAGAAAACTCACCATATAAAAATATTAATTCCCTATTTGATATTGCATTCTAAAAACATTTAAAAATAAATAAAAATTATTTATTTATATTTTTAATTGAAAATTAACACTTGAATAACAAAAAATAATGATAAAGATATTTAAATAGAAAAAAAAAAAAATGAACTAATTTTTTTATTAATTGTATATAAGGACTAAGAAATAAATTGTTTTTTCAATTTATTTTTCTAAGATAATTAGTCAATTGGAGATAAAGTTATTAAACATGGATTAATTTATTACCTAAAACTCAAAAATGAATTAAATAGAATTATTCAGGTTAAATTAGTATTATAATATTTTCAAATTCTTTTGTAAAAATTTATTTATATAAAAAAAAATCGAATCAATTGTTTATGAGTTTACTTGTAAAGTTAGTTATGAATTGTTTTCAAGAGTCGTGATGTAATAGTAGAAGATCTATAATCTGCACAGCATGTCTCGAGTTGAGATCAAAATATTTATTTTTATAAGAGCTCGGGATAGTCAAAACTTTACTCATTCATCTGAACCTATAATATATACTTTGAGGCTGCGGTTTCTTCTTATAAAAAAATGATAATAATGAATTTTTTTAATAAAAAAATTAATAGCTCACCTAAAAGTCAAATGAATCGATACAAAATCAAACTAAAAAATTAATCGATGACACACGAAGGAGCGCAAATCCATGCACATCCACTTCTCGATGTTATAACCTTGTTAAGAAACAGAGAAAACCTCAGATTGGGTCCTATGTTGTTACCAAATTATCAATTGAATTTCAAAACAAACAACTTCATCAATCACATCCCAAGAGTCTTTCAATGATTGTTCCATTGGGTGCTTTTGTCTGTTTTTCGTTTTTTTCTGTCAAACTCTTACTAAAATGACACCTTTTATTGCATAAAATAAGCATGGAAGGAAAATATTTATGCACAAACCTCGGCAAACTGACCCAACTGAGAAACGTCTGAGAAATTTGGAATCTAATTAATGATTTCGATGGAGAATCGGTACTTAGGCCTTTTTAAAAAAAAAACTATATATTTTATTATTTTAAAATTAATTATAATTAAGTGTTTGTTTGATATTATGATTAAAATTGTTTTTTTAATATATTAAAATAATATTTTTTATTATTTTAAAACTATTTTTGATATCAGTACATCAAAATAATCTATAAATACTAAAAAAATTAATTAAAAAATATTTTTAAATTAGTTTCCCAAACACACCTAAATCTTTGGATGATGTTCGTAATCATATGTAAAGTATATGTCACTAATCGAGTTTCTTGTTTAAACTAATTGATACAACATGGCTGGAAAATGTTACAAATTTAAAGATAGAATTAACGAGTCTTCAAAGTTATTTTATTTTAAAATAAAAAATATTTAAAAAAAAACTTTATGTTGAGTATTTATAGTGTAAAAACTTATTTGATATTTATATGAACATGGGCGCGTGGACACAGTAGAGAGAGGTAGAGTCGGGGGGTGAAGAGAGGGGAGGAGCTTTAAAGGAAGGCAAGGCGGGCGACGTGTCAACGTCTATATTGAAATTATAGCTTTTCTGGTAAGTTTGGTGCAAATTTATAGAGACTCCATTGGTCGTATTGCTATTGCTTTTCATTTTGTCAAGTAGAAATTCCTCTGCTTTTCCAGGTGGAAATTCGAGCTCTAATTACTTATTATTATTACTATTATTATTATTAAAAAAACAAAAAATAACACACTCACAATCCAAGTAATCCCACGAAACCCCATGACCTTGATCATACAAATGAATATAAGTAAAAACTACATGGCTCAATCCTAAAACAATCTAATGTTAAATTGATAAAATCCAAGTTAATTTAGGTTAATTTTCTAAACTAATGATTCAAGTAATAAGATCAGAATAACCAAATAAAAAAGATAAAATCAAGGGAAATTGCAAAGTCCAATTTCAAAAGATCCAATATAGAAGGATGCAATTGGGAAAGAAAATTAGTGTAAAAATAGAAGAAAAAAAATGATTTTAACCCAGGTTAAGTTTGCAAATCAATTATTCGAGTCATGAAATTATGATCACCCCATCGAGAAAAACTAGTTTTAGTCACCAAGGAGGCTATATTGTGGCATCTTTTATAGCATCTCTAACTCACTAGCTATATGAGGAGGCAAAGTTATTTTTAGCTATTGCAAACACCTTTTACTTCTCTAACCCAATAGCTATATCAATAACTAAAATGATTTTTTGTTCTTTGAGATTTTATTTTTACATGTTCTTGTAGAAAAATCAATTTTTTAAAAAAAATTTGATAATATTGTTTGAGACTAGGAGAAATAGTTGGCAAGCAAACATATTATTTTAATATATATTTTAGATAAAAATATTTTTTAAAAAACCATTATTATTATAATATCAAATATTATATAAACCGCCACAAATTATTTTAATGGATTTATTGAGTCTTTAAATTATAAAAGAATATTTAGTATTGGGTTAGTTTTTATTTTTTGCTCAGTTATATATAAAACATCATTTTATTTGTGATTTGCTAAATAGTATTTGTTTTAAAAATATGTCTTTCATGAATAAGTACAATATTAATTTAATATATATTTTAGATAAAAAATTTTATTACAATATCAAATATTATATAAAACACCACAAAATTATTTTAATGGATTTATTGAGTCTCTGAATTATAAAAGAATATTTTGTATTTGGTTAGTTTTTATTTTTTGCTCAATTATATATAAAACATTGTTTGATTTGCTAAATAATATTTGTTTTTACATGTAATCTTATATAAACTATAATTTTTTATTTATTTATTAAGATTATTTATTTATTTGTATTTAATAATTCATGAGATTTTTCAACAAGATATATATTTTTAAAATTTTATTTTTAATAAACCTATAATTAAAAATTATATAATATTGTAAGGTAGCATTTTAAATAATATAAAAAAACAATGAAAAAAATATAACATTGTTTTTTCTTGTAAAATTTGTTTTATATTATTGCTTGGTATATATTAAAATATATTTGGCTATTTAAAATGGCCTTTATATTAGAATACATATATAAAAAAATTATATTTATACTATTCAACAAGCTATTTTATCAATTTAGTTTTCCAAAATAGTATTTTGCATTGAATTACTCTTACGCTCTAGAGTGTAACCAGCCATTCTTACATCGCATGTTAATTTCAACCCCATGCATGTTCCAACATCTTAGTCTCAAGAACCCTAATAGTTTTAAATCAACAATTTTTAAATATATTTCAACAAACCAAGCATTAATATCGCTAGAGCTTTGCCTCAACATTGTGAGACCTATGTATCGGGGGGGGGGGGGGGGGGGATAAACTATGAATTCAACTAAAAAAAATGGAAGTATCAAATTAAAAAAGCAGAGCAAATATGAAGGAAAAAAAAACATAAATATTTGCCATGCCCAAGCATTGCAGTCCCTAATAGAACAAAATTAAAGGGGCTCAATATTCTCTAAAGCCTCCAATCTAGTCCTTAAGACTTTTAATGCTTTAAATTAATAAAATTAAATTTTATATTTAAAAAAAAAATCAAGCATCAACCAAGGAACTGAATAAATTTACAGTAAATCAACATATCTATTTGTAGGTAGGAAAAACAACCTCCAAAGCCAAATTTTCGCCATGTCGAAATATCAAATTAGAAAGAAAAAAAAATCAAGAGACTAAAACTTAAAATATAAATATAGTTGGATCATTACAGGATTTTATTATTCTCCAAAACATCATAACTTCATTAAAATAAATTTACTAAAATAATATCTTATTTTGGATCGACAGTTCAACTCGCTATCTTATCTTGTTTAAGAATATTATTAAAGTTATTTTTAAAAGTGTTTTGTTTTAAAATATATTAAAATATATTTTTTTTAAATATATTTTTTGACATTAATACATAAAAATAATCTAAAATTACTAAAAAATATATAAAAATTAAATTTAAAAAAAAACATTTTAAAAATATAATGACAAATTAATTTTGAATTGAATCATACCTCGGACCGCGAGTGGTAAATATGATTCCAATCACCAGAACCCAACGCCCCGGATTCTCACCCCTCGACGTCAGCACACAAGAAGAAAAAGCTGCTGCTTTATCTTTCTAAAATTGCTGCTACTTTACAAGAGCAATACTTGTATATTTATTCGGTTGTCTTGGAGTATAATATTTTTTATTTAAAAATATATTAAAATAATATATTTTATATTTTTTTAAAAACTTATTATTAATATAAAAAAAATAAAAGGACATGAAACCATATTAAAGAATTAAATGAGAATAAGAAAATAAATAAAAAGTTTTAAGTTTTTTCGAAAACATTTTCAAAATAATAATAATAAAAAAAAAGAACGTCCTATCCTTAACAGAATCCTGCTGCTAGGTGTATAAAATATGAGCACTAATCTTGATCGGCTACGCAACCGATATATTATAAGGATTTTTTACCGACTTCACAAACTCATTCACGTGGCTACTAAAAGTCGCCTCACACGAGGCTTATTACGGTGTAATGTTCTGTACCATATGATCATGTACACACATACTACAAACCTAGCCACGTCATCAAAAGTCTCCACAGTGATTTGAATTCAGTCAAACCACTTGACAAAACATCTCTTCCAAGCACCACCATTATACGGCTAAATCGACTGTTTTGGAGTGTTTGGTTTGTATATTGTTTTTTAAAGTGTTTTTTATTCTAAGAAAATATCAAATTAATGATTTTTTATTTTTAAAAATTATTTTTGATATTAATACATGAAAATAATTTAAAATTATTAATTTAATTTTTTTTTAAAAAAAAACAAAATTTTAAAATACAATATATAGGCCTAATGGCTCAAGGTCAAACCATACTTCAGCTTCTTCAACCCCCACATGCAATCTTTTTTCTCGATTCATTGAATTTCGTGCACATAAATTTATTACCTTATAGCTAAAAGAGGTGGGTTTTTTACTGTACACCGTGACTCATTGCCACTGTGGAGTGGCAATTTGTCACGGTGAATCGCGGGTGTACATCCTCTTTTTTTTTTTTTTTTGCTTTTTGAACAGTGTATTAACGAAAAAGCCCCCCGAAAACGACAAAAAGCGCCGCCGGTTTCGGGGGCTGAACGGTCATTGACCGTTTCGGTCCGGTCCGGTTCGGTTCGGTTCGTCCACCCGGTTTTTTTATTTGTTTAATGTTAAATTGAACAGTGTATTAACGCTTTTGTCCCTCGAAACGGACAAAAAACAGTCCGGGGGGTCAGGGGCTTAACGGTAATTAGTCAATCTTTTTTTATTATTTCCCGCTGACATCTGCTGGCGCGTCGACGGACGCGCCATTCGTTGCAGCGCTAACGCGTTCTTCGGACGGCGCGTGCGGCGTCATAAGGCGTCGGAAAATGACCTACCGGCGTCTAGAATGATTTTCATGCATGTTCTCTTCCACATGGGGTGGCGCGTGTATCACTATGATGTTCGTATACGTGTCAATGGTCGTTTGAATTCCCCCCCCCCCCCCCCCCATTTCTCTCTCCTGCCTGCGCAACATGACGTCAGCTAAGCTGTTTTTTATCAAAGTTCATTTCAGTCCCTGAACGTTATAATTTGTTGTTCTTGCCCTTAATGCTATTATATAGGTTTTGATTTGTTTCAATTTTGTCCTTCAATTGAAATTGATTATATCTTGAAGTTTCAAATCGGTCCTCATGCTTTTAATTTTTCGAATTGGGTCGGAATTCTAAATAATTTTGGTTTCAAAGTTTTCATTGATTTCAATTGCATCCTTCAATGCAAATTTATTATAAATCCTTAATATTTTCAGTATCAAAGTTTGATTTCTTTCAATTTTATCCTTCTATGCAATTTTTTATTTCAGGTTTGATTTCGGTCTTAATTTTTTTTTTTCAGGTTTTGTTTTTCAATATTTGGATTTACTTCAATTTTTTCCTTTGAATTAAATATATTATTTAAAGTATGTCAAAGTAATTATATGTTTGTATATTTGTGTCAAATTAAAGTATGTAAAACTAATTAGATGTTTTAATATTTATTGGATATTATCGCCTAAAAATATTTAGATAGAGAAAAATAATGACCTAGAATACAATTATATATTTATCAAAGTTTTTTCTTAAAAATATATAATTATATACAATTATAAATTAAAGTATGTAAAACTAATTAAATGTTTTAATATTCTTTTTAGACGGCAAATAAATAATTATGCACGAAAAAACTTTTCTATTTATTTTTTCAAAAAATTTGCAATATTTGTATTTATAATGTGTTATATTTAATATAACTGGGGAAAACAGACAACTCATATTTTTTTTTTTACAAATTCATCTAGGTTATCTACAATTAAAAAACTATAAAAATCACTTCCCATTTCGATCACACTATAGATTATGTGAGACTAAGTATATGTGTTAAATATTTTTTTGATATTATCGCCTAAAAATATATAAAGAGAAAAAAAAAAAGACCTACGATTTCTTACAAAAAAAATTAATATCGGTATTCTTAAATATATTTAACATAATAATATGATGAAAAAATCTTCTAAAAAAAAACTTTGGCTTTGAATGTAAATTTATATTTTAGACTCTTTTTGTTTTTCCTTTTAAAAAACGGTGACCTTTTTTTCACATATATTTTTTATTTTTTACTGTCCAAGTAAGCTGTTCTTTTTTAGCCGGTTTTCTTTCTTTGTTTTTTTTTTACCAGAGTATCCGTGGCAACAAATTCCTAATGAATCATTTCACCTTCTTAGGAAATTTTCTAACAAATTTAATCAAAAGTTTTTTAGCAATAGCAATATTCAATCACATTGTGGTCGAAAAAAACCATTTGGAACGAATTTTATCAATTACACTTATACTAATTGAATATTCTATTTATTTGTTCAAAAAAATTGCAATATTTGTATTTATAATGTGTTATATTTAATATAACTGGGGGAAACAGACAACTCATATTTTTTTTTTTTAACAAATTCATCTAGGTTATCTACAATTAAAAAACTATAAAAATCACTTCTCATTTCGATCACGCTATAGATTATGTGAGACTAAGTATATGTGTTAAATATTTTTTTAATATTATCGCCTAAAAATATATAAAGAGAAAAAAAAAGATCTACGATTTCTTAAAAAAAAAATTAATATCGGTATTCTTAAATATATTTAATATAATAATATAATGAAAAAATCTTCTAAAAAAAAACTTTGGCTTTGAATGTAAATTTATATTTTAGACTCGTTTTGTTTTTCCTTTTAAGAAACGGTGACCTTTTTTTCACATATATTTTTTATTTTTTACTGTCCAAGTAAGCTGTTGTTTTTTAGCCGGTTTTATTTCTTTGTTTTTTTTTTACCAGAGTATCCGTGGCAACAAATTCCTAATGAATCATTTCACCTTCTTAGGAAATTTTCTAACAAATTTAATCAAAAGTTTTTTAGCAATAGCAATATTCAATCACATTGTGGTTGAAAAAAACCATTTGGAACGAATTTTATCAATTACAATTATACTAATTGAATATTCTATTTATTTTTTCAAAAAATTTGCAATATTTGTATTTATAATGTGTTATATTTAATATAACTGGGGAAAACAGACAACTCATATTTTTTTTTTTTACAAATTCATCTAGGTTATCTACAATTAAAAAACTATAAAAATCACTTCTCATTTCGATCACACTATAGATTATGTGAGACTAAGTATATGTGTTAAATATTTTTTTAATATTATCGCCTAAAAATATATAAAGAGAAAAAAAAAGACCTACGATTTCTTACAGAAAAAATTAATATCGGTATTCTTAAATATATTTAATATAATAATATGATGAAAAAATCTTCTAAAAAAAAACTTTGGCTTTGAATGTAAATTTATATTTTAGACTCTTTTTGTTTTTCCTTTTAAGAAACGGTGACCTTTTTTTCACATATATTTTTTATTTTTTACTGTCCAAGTAAGCTGTTCTTTTTTAGCCGGTTTTCTTTCTTTGTTTTTTTTTAACCAGCGTATCCGTGGCAACAAATTCCTAATGAATCATTTCACCTTCTTAGGAAATTTTCTAACAAATTTAATCAAAAGTTTTTTAGCAATAGCAATATTCAATCACATTGTGGTTGAAAAAAACCATTTGGAATGAATTTTATCAATTACAATTATACTAATTGAATATTAAAATTACAAAATACAACATTTTTAAAATCAATTAATTTTTAAAAAAGATAAAAAAACCCAGCGAAGCGGGCAAATCGGCTCGTTTTCTCTAAAAATGCTAGCATGGAAAATTGTGTCTTTTAAAAAACAAATTATGTCTATTTAAATTAAATTTATTTATTTTTATTTTAAAGGTAGCTTTAGTATTTAATTGTCAACAATTTTTACATGGTTTGAAAGAGTGTTCAAAAATATTAAAATTGGAAAAACCTCCTTGCATAATCTATTTTAATTTCGTGTTTTATTTATTTATTAATTTCTCTTGAGCTCTACACACACACGAACACTGCTATATCTCCATGCATAATCTATATAATTAATTAATGTTAATCTTAATTTCTTAATTTCTAAGATGCTACGTTAATTGCTCTTGCCGTATAGAGTTTGCTGCACTTTGAAATTCGGCGTGCCTCGCTTTGAAACTTGCTGTCATTGAAATAAGTTGGAGAAAAAAATGGAGGTTTTGAACCGAAGATCATATGACAAGCAAACACAAAAACATGCAAAATACATTTAATTGAAAATGTGCTAAGATAATTAAAAAATACATTCAATATGATCATTAAAATATACATTAATATACAGATTGTATGTTATCTTCTTTGGATTGAATTTACAAATTTTATGTTAATAATTTTTGTGTCACAGATTAATTTGTGATAATTAGTTTTATTTTTAGATTTTTTTTTAAGTTTGAAAAAAATAAACAAAGTTTTCTTTAATGAAGATTGCACAATATATAGTTATCCATTTTAAAAACAAGGTTCAAAATCAACTTAGCAGGAACATCAAATTGATAAAAAGTGATAAATATGGGGAATATGATTTATTTTTTGATGAATTTTATTTTGAGAACCATTAATGTTGTTTCGAAATCTACTAGCGATCAACACACCATCAATATAAACTCATTCTCATACAATTGATTGAAAAACATTTATGAAATAATTATTTTTTCTAAATAAATAGAATTCTAAAGATTTTAAGGAATAAACAGAAAAGCTATCCAAATTGCATGTAATTCTATAAAGAAATTTAATTTTTTTAGTAACGTTACCAAACCCAAGCTTAAGTCTATGGTTACTAAAATATATTCCTAAAAGATAAATTATTATAAAAATAAAATAAGAGATAATTTTTTTTTGATTAAAAATATATATATTCTTTATAATTTATTCATTTCTTTATAAATAAATATCTATTTTAAGTGTGATATAATTAATATAAAAAACCGCACAGGTAGTTATAGATTAAAGTATCAAGAATAGAGGCCCAGTAGTCTTCTAGCTTTGGACTGGCTAGATTTTGGGCCTAATGATTCCGTTGAAATAAATAAATAAATAAAAGAAATTGTAGAGAGGTACGGCTTTCTCTTGCCCAGGTGCCAGCCATATACGAGAGACAGCGTACCTTCATACAAGAACCATAGCACAAACTGCAAAGACTGAATAAAGTGTTTTGCTCACATACTAAAAACTCTCATTAAGTTATTGTTTGTTTTTGTGTTTTAAAAGTATTTGTTTTTTAAATTAATTTTTTTTTTTTATGTTTTCAAGTTGTTTCAATATGTAAATATTAAAAATAAGTTTTTAAAAATTATAAAAAAAATATTAGTTTTGGTTAGATATAATTAAGACAATGTTTGTTTTTGTTTTTTAAAAGTGTTTTTGTGTTTTTTGAAGTGGTTATATTTTATGTCTGCAAATTGTTTTGATTTCCTAATATAAAAAATATTTTTTTTCAAAAAATAATAATATTATTATTTTAATATATTTTTAAGAAAAAAATCAGTACCATAATAATAAAAAAATATGATATTACACATCTAGTATATATAACATGACAAAATGAAGTGAATATAAATACTCGAAAGGTATCTAGAATTAAGGGGTGGATTTTTTAATTTCATAAAGAAGAAATTAAAATTGAGCTTGCTAAGAAATCTCTTTTATCGATGGAAGCTAGCAAAGTTTTATCTTCCTAATAAATGTGATTTTTTTCTTCATATAATTAAGTTTAATTAAAATAAGAGCCTATGATAGGTTAAGCTGGAAGCTTATTAGAAAGACTCTCATTAATGCTAGGTTTCCTTGTGATCTAATAAGAGTCATCATGCAATGTATAGAAACATAAACACTTAGTGTCCTGTGGAATGGTAGTGCAACTCGGAAATTTACTCCTAGCAGAGGTACAAGGCAAGGAGACCCATTATCCCCATATGTATTTGTTTTGTGTTTAGAAAAACTATCTCAGCTAATAAATAGACAGGTGGAGGATAATAAGTTGGAAGCCTTTTACAGTGAGAAGGAATGGGTTGAAGATTTCTCACATATGCTTTGCAGATGACATGTTGTTGTTTACAGAGGCAAGTATGGATCGGCTGGAGAGAGAGTTACTCAATGCCTTGATATGTTTTGTGCAGCTTCGGGACAGAGGGTTAGTACTGCAAAGACAAAAATATTTTTCTCAAAGAATGTGTCAGCCTCTTTGGCCGATGCTATTAGCAGGAGAAGTGAATTTCAAGTCATTAAAGATACGAGGAAGTACCTAGGGGTGCCATTACTTCATCAAAAAGTAACTAAGAATACATATAGTTACTTAATAGAGAATATGCAAAAGAAGTTAGCAGGTTGGAAAGCTAGTATTCTGTCTCTGGCAGGTAAGATAACTCTGTGCAAATCTGTGCTATACACGATCCCTTTGTACCCGATGCAAGCTACTGTTATCCCCAAGCATACCTGCTATGAGATAGAGAAAATATGCAGGAGATTCATATGGGGATAACAAGAAGGTAGAGATAAAATTCATCTTGTCAACTGGAACAAGATGTGTCATCTGAAGGAAGAAGGTGGGATGAGGTTAAAAAAAAATGAAGTCAATGAATAGAGCCTTTATAATGAAATTGGCTTGGGGAATGATGAAGGAGAATCATCTATGGGTAAAAGTTCTAAAGGACAAGTATATGAGTCCTAGGAGGAAGGAAGGTAATCCGGTGGCAATATCATCAGACTTAGTGTAGTGGAAAGCCATTTGTAAAGAATGGGACACGGTGAACCAGAATGCCACCTGGAATGTCGGGAATGGCAGACGGATTTTATTTTGAAGAGATAGTTGGTTGGAGAGATATGGGCCTATCATTAATCATTTAGAGCAAGAGGTGCAGGTAGAGACTCTGGATTATACGGTGGCTGATATGGTGGACTCTAGGGGCAATTAGAAATGGGATGTGTTTGCCCATTTAATTCCTATGCAAATTATGATGAGCATTGTTGGATACACTCCACCTACGCAAGATGGGTTAGCAGACACGGTGGTTTGGGATCATTCTTCAAATGGAAGGCTCATAGTACGAACTGCTTATATGATTCTAGAGGAAAGGGGGGTTATGGCTCAAGACCCTATTTGGAGGTTGATTAGGAAGTGGCAAGGCATGGAGCGTATCAAAGTGTTTATTTGGACGGTAGCCCATAATTCTATTATGACCAATGATTTGAGATGGCGAAGACATTTAACAGCTAATAGATGTTGTTGTCATTGTGGTACTGAAGTGGAAACCTTAACCCATGCTTTGCGTGACTGCCCTAAAGCTCGCAAAATTTGGGAGGTGTTCATAAAGGTAGAGGAGAGAGAGTTCTTCTTCAGTCAAAGTTGGTATGCATGGTTGGTATCAAATCTGTCCACCAGGAATAGAAGTACGGATCATGGGGATTGGCCGCTGGAATTCGGTATAGCTTTATGGTATATATGGAAGGAGAGATGCAACAGAACTTTTAGCGTGGATCAGGGTAATTGGTTTGGGGTTGTTCTTGCTATAAAAAGAATGGTTCGGGATACTAAGTTTATTCAAAGGTATGGTAATGATGAGGGAAGCAACAGTACAGAAGTTACACAGGTTGGGTGGAAATACCCAAAAGAAGAATGGATCGAACTAAACGTGGATGAGTGCAGTAAAGGAAATCCAGGAGTGGCAGGTGCTGGAGGAGTGATTCGAGACCATATGAGAACTTGGATAGGGGGATTTGCAAGGAATATTGGTATTTGTTCGTCAGTTAATGCAGAGTTATGGGCGGTCTATGTTGGGCTTCAACTTGCATGGGATAGAGGGTTTAGAAAGGTGGATTTGGAATCCGATTCTAAAGTTGTAGTGGGTCTTATTAATGGGGATAGCGTGAGAGTGAATAGAAATTATAATCTAATTATGCAGATTAAAGGTATGTTAGGGAGAGATTAGGAAGTTACAACAGTTCATGTGTATAGGGAGGCCAACTGTGTGGTCGATTGGTTGGCGAATTATGGGCTAACTAGAGATTTATTAGACAGGGGATCCGATGTGTTAGCAGAACCACCGTCGGGGCTTTATCCTTTGTTGTATTATGACCTGATTGGGTCTACTATTCCTCGTTTAATTTAGAAGGGCGTATTAGCCCCGATTATTACCAAAAAAAAAATTTAATTAAAATAAAAGGAATTATAATTAAGAAATTAAATAAATAAACAAAACATCAAGTTAACATTAAAAAATAATAAACAGAAACTTCGAGTTTAGAAGTGTCCACCGTCACCTTCCATAACCCTACCAATTCTTGCCTCTATTAATTCAAATATATATATTTTTTAAAATAACATAATTGAAATTCATCAATGGATTTTAAATAGTTAAAACATTTATTGAAAAAAATAATAATTAAATTCTAGACACGCCATCGTAAGGATTAAAGTTTAATGATTAAACTTTGAATCCATAAAAAATCTTTCGATTCATGGATCAATGACAGTGCGAAATTGCCTCTCGATGTCATGCAGAATATTAAAACAAAAACAAACCACGCAAGATTTGAAGGATAAAATCTTTTTTTTTTAAAAAATAAACATAGAATGATAAAATTAACAAAAAAAGCAAAAATAAATATTATTGTTATTAAAAAAAATCATAAGCTTGATTTGAAGGATAAAATCAAAAACTGTAAAAAAATCGACAAAAACCAAGGAAAAAAATTGAATGATGATGAATATGCAAGAAACAAATAAAATCTATAAGTCATCTAAAAAACAAAACAACGAAGACCAAATTCAAGCGATGAAAAACTTAATGAGAATAAAATTGAAAAAACTTTCTAATTTGAAGTGATTTTTCCATATAAAACCTAACATCAAACCTAACATCGTCGTCGTCCAAACGCCAACCCGAAAAGAAAAGAACAGGGAGACACATTCAGGGGTGTTTGGGAAAAAAATTCAAAAATATTTTTTAAAAAAAATCAATAACATGATAGAACATTCTTTTCCACCACTGCAATCATCCACGCGTTATCTGAAAACGGACCAGTGATTGACATACCAATGCATGTTCTGCACATATTAGCAACTTTTTGATTTTTTACGTGTTATAAGACAATATCACCCCGGAGATCAAACATCTATTGTTAAAAAACCATCATGAAATGATGAATTATCCCCTACCAAAATGATTTGAAGATTTCCTTTCAAGGTGTTAGTGTCATTTCATCATTTAAAAAAAAGAGCAAAAACTCAGTCATGCCCGTAGACATAGTTAAGTACAAAAAGCTTATGAAATGACAGGGTGCTCCTCAAGAATTGAATAATGACAAAATAAACCCTATTAAAATACGAATATAGCCATACAGGCGAGTTATAATGAGTTGTTTTTTCAAGGTCAATAATGTAGTTTTATTATTACAATCCATACGTGAATTGGCTTTTCTTTTAATGATTTTGGGTTGGTTTCTATTTAGAAAATTGTAAGATTAGGTTGGGTTGACTGCTCTTCTTTTTTGAGCGAAGATTAAACTTTGAAGTTATCCACTTGTTTCGTTTGGCTTTCTTCTTCAAGTGGACCAGTGCAATCTCCTTTGATAGCTTAGCTTTCATGCTATCGTACTATTTGACACTAATTTTTTTTTTAAAATTAATTTTTTAATGTTTATAGATTATTTTTATATATTAATATTAAAAATATTATTTTAATATATTATTAAATAAAAAATAATTTAATAAATAAACAATATCGTAATTATCAACTATCCAGGCTAGATATATATGTATCAAAGCATCGAAGCCCGTAATTTAGTTCAGAGCTACATGGCCTTTTCATTGAAGATGATAAAGAATCAAGGTTTTATGATCATTTATATATATTAATTGAAGGAACATGATCAATAAAAAAAGAAGAAGAAGAAAGAAACGGTCCCGTGCACATGCAGTTTGTCCTGAACAAACAGTACAATCATCAAAGATGGATAATTATACAGCAGAATCACAGGAAAAATAATAATAAAAAATGGATGGCCCAAAAAAGAAACCCTAAAATGGAATAAGTAGCCTAAAAGCCAGCGCAGGGATAGAAAAACCCACCTCCCCCCAGCTTGCACAGAGACGAATATGCTGCATGCATGTGCAAGTCCATGGACACCGATGATAATGCAGTGTTTGACGGCCACGATCGATGCTTATATTCTAGCTATATCTGAAGTGAGAACTGGTTCGCGGATATTTTTCTACTCCACCTCTCGAAAGACTCGGGGGCCCACGAAGCATTTCCACGGTGGGGAGTGGGGACAGTGTGCCGCGCTCTAGAAAACTGCGGCGGACGCTGTGGCTGACGGAGGTGGGAGGGGCCCACAATATCTCTCCTTTTCAAGTAAAAGACAACCTTATCCAACGTGTCTCAGCTCATACGGGTTAATCTTCTTATCCATCCACGACATCTGCCACGTGTGGCCATGAATAATCACCCTAGTCTCGACAAACTCTTGCCATTGCTATCTCTCCAAAGGGCCAGCCCTTATCCATAAATGCTCTCCAAAATCCAAATAACCATTGCCACTGTTTTTATGCTCTCGATTATTTTACTGCGGATCCAGGATCATCATCAATATTCATTTCACAGATCATTAACGGGTTTCTAACGGTAAGCATCTGTGAGTTTGAGTTGAGCACACGGCAGAGGGAATGCTAAATTAACGGTAAACATCTGTGAGTTTGAGCTGAGCACACGGCAGAGGGAATGCTAAATTAACGGAAACACGGCAGAGGGAATGCTAAATTAACGGTAAACATCTGTGAGTTTGAGCTGAGCACACGGCAGAGGGAATGCTAAATTAAATTATTTGCTTTAAACTTCAAATATGGCTAATCAGTCTTGGGATTGGCAACGAATTCTACACACGTACGGGACCCTCTAACTATACTAATTGCATTCAAAATTCAAGTCTTGCTGTGAACCTCACGTTATCAGATGTATTTATAACAGTAATGGAGAATATATAGTCCAATTTAATAAACTTAGTGATATTTAACAGCAAAAAAAAAAAAAAAAGGGTTTCAACTTTCAAGAGGATTGTTTGCCATTGACTTCTAAGCCTATTAGTGGTGGATATTATTCATTTCACCTGCGCTTTGTATAAGTTTTTTTAAAATAAAATAGATATGTAGATTTTTTTTCGACACTGTTTTTCTTTTATTTAAAAAAATCTAAGTGCAAATTGAAAAGTTTATACAAATATATAATTAAATAAAATAATAACCATTTGTGTAAGTAAAAAAATAATCAACGATAACAAAACGAGAAACTAGAAAAAAATAAAGATCAATATATTTAATCCCGGAACATGAGATTTTTGCTCGGTTGAGTATACCAATTTTTTAATTAAAATAAATTTTTATATGATCAAATAATAATATGTATAAACAAACACACGAAACTAACTAAATAAAAAAAAGGGGGGAAACAATAATATGCAAGGTTATAAATATTAGAAATATTATCTAAAAATAATATTTTTTAATTTTGAAAATAAACTTTCTTTATATAAATCATGGAAATAATACCTTAAAAAATTTATAAAAAAAAGACTAAATAAGAAAAATAAAAATCATAGAGGATACAGATTAAAACATAAAGTAATTTTAAACAAACAAAAAAATCGTTTTAAAAGAATAAGAAAAACAAATGACTTGAGTTACAAGTCTTGTCAGAATTAACAAGTTGGTTCTATTTTAATTAAAAAATAATAAAATAATAAATGATAGTAAACAAAGCAAAAAAAAAAATATATAAAAAAAATGTCATAATAATTTGGAATAAAAAAAACAATCTGACTTAATCCAAGTGAATATAATGAACATATAAGTAACAAGGGACAAGTTGATCTAAGTTAGCTTACAAAAATCACAAAGCTATTATTTTATTTTATTTTATTTTAAAAATCAATATCAAATAATAAAATAAAATAAAAACTAAAAAAATATATAAATCCATATTAACTTTTCAGATTTATGATCAGGTTCATTGGACTAAAAGTACCATCAATAAAAAATACTACAAATCCACTCAGACAAATCAAACCTTGAAGAGTACAACTATAATCCATAACTGAACTATGAAATAGGCATATAGCAATGTCGAGTGTAGGGTCTGTAATAGAAAAAAAAGAGAATAAACTAATATAGAAAAAAAATTAATATTATTCTTAATATAAGTATAAATAATTATTTATTTTTAGTATAAAAAACATCCCAGCTATGCTTAATGAATATAAAGTGACTAAACAATAATGTAAGAAATAAAATTTAATGCCGGATCTTATAGGGCAAAACTAGATTGTTGGCCTGCATAATGCTGCAGGTCGGATAAAAAAAAACTTTAAATCTAAAAAAAAGATTAAAGAGATAGCTATATTTTTAAAGAAAAAATAGAAATTCAATAACAGAGTTAAGTTAAATCTTGATTAATTTAAATATAAGACAACAACAACAACAAATAATTTGATTTAAATCTTGATTAATTTAATAAAAAATGAAAAACTAAATCTCCAATTAATTTAATATTCAAGGACAAAACTACAAAAAAAAAAAAAAAAAATACTCAATTAAAAAAAATACCACGCAAATTCAAGTGAAACAACTAAACCTGCGGTAAAAGTCATGCACATCAACAAAAGCAATGTTTTTGTCCCGTATATCATTTTTCATTTAGATATATTTATATGATAATAAAGTGTTTGCCAGTGTTTTTCATGAAACATTTTTTTAAAAGGAAAAAAATGACAAGCACGTGAAACTGGGAGAGGTCATTGATAACAATATATGAAATTATAATTTTTTTTTTATTTTTAGTTTTAAGTTAAATAAAATAATAATCCATCAATAATAAAAGGAAAAAAATTGCATTTTAACTCAGGACTAAAGGGAATGTATGGAGGCTGTAGTTGATTGATCAGGACAAAAGGGGTTCCGATGGCTCGTGTGTCCCAAGGGAAAAAGAAGAGCAAAAAGATTAGGTTATTAGGATTATTCTTTTTAGTATGAGTGGGAGGTGTAAATTCCAATTAATATGTAAGAGAATAAACATTAAATATATATATTAATGAGATGGGTTTAACTTTTATTTTTTAAAAAATAATACGTTCGCTATCTCACACAAATCATTATTTGGAGGCAGTGATGGATGCTGGGTATTTTAGTCAAATTTCAAAATTGAAGTGGATAGATATTGGTTTTGCTCGAGTTATTGGCACCAACTTGACCGGCAAATATGATTCAAATTCAACTCAAGTGGATAGACTAGAATGCCCCTGCGGCAAATACACACACTGAGAAAGTCGTTCACCCCAATTCACAAGGTAATACACATACGAGATGATGTTAATTGGGCACGCCGCACAGAGAAAGTCAAAGCCAGCAATACTAGTTTAGTGTTGACATGTATTTTTAAAATATTTTTTTTAAAAAATTATTTTTTATCAAATATTTTTACAAGCCAGTATCAAAAATAAATTTTAAAAAATAAAATAAAAAAATATTATTTTCATATATTTTTAAATAAAAAATATTTTAAAAAATAACTTAAATATAAAGAGTAGATGGTTTTTTACTTCAACTTCTTCTATAAATATCTAGCAGAGAACCAGTCTTCACGTACCTTTCTTTTTCTTCCAAAAATATAAAAGAGAAACTTCGGGAAGAAAGATAGCTTCACTTTTTCAGAAAGATGACCGAGTTAATACCAGGTCTGCCCGAAGAAATTGCTCTCGAGTGCCTCCTTCGGCTTCACTACACGACTCACCGAGTGGCGTCCCAAGTCTGCAAACGCTGGCGTCCGATTCTTCAAAGTAGATGTTTTTACTATCAGAGAAAGCAGAACGGGCTTACCCGCATAGCTGCCTGCTTAATCCAGGCTATCCCGGACCAAAACGGTTCGAGCCAACCCAAACCGACTAGACCCCCCAAATATGGAGTTTCTATATTCGACTCTGTTAGCGGGTCGTGGGACCGGATCGAACCGGTTCCTGTGTACGCAGAAGGGCTTCCTCTGTTCTGCCAAGTCACAAGCTCTGAGGGCAAGCTTGTCCTCCTGGGAGGATGGGACCCGGTGAACTACGAGCCTCTGAGTCAAGTTTTTGTCTACGAGTTCACCACTCGTCAATGGAGGCGAGGCAAGGACATGCCTGAAAGTCGCTCCTTCTTCGCCGTGGGTGAGCTGAACGGCCGGATCATAATCGCTGGAGGCCATGACGAGAACAAGAACGCGTTGAAAACAGCATGGGTGTATGATGTGATTCAGGACGAGTGGTCCGAGCTGCCTGAGATGAGTCAGGAGCGAGACGAGTGCGAGGGAGTTGTGATTGGGTCCGAGTTCTGGGTCGTGAGTGGATACAGAACTGACAGTCAAGGCGGGTTCGAGGGGAGCGCCGAGTCGATTGAACTCGGAGCGAGCAAGTGGAAGCGAGTTGAGGACGCGTGGAAAGTGAGCCAGTGCCCGAGGTCGTCTCTTGGAGTGAGCAAAGATGAGCAGCTGTTCAGCTGGGCCGAGTCTGGCTCGGCATTGAGAGTCGGGGCAAGTAGTGTCCATCTGGGTGAAAAGACATTTGTGTCCGGATCAGCTTACGAAGGCGGGCCACAGGGGTTCTTTCTCGTGGATGGACAAAATGGGAAGTGGGAGAGGTTAAACGTAACAGGTGAATTTTGTGGATTTGTTCAATCTGGCTGCTGTGTGGAGATATAGAAAACAGGACAGCAGGTGGTTTACTCCTACAAGTCTTTTACTTTTACTACTACACTTTTGGATCTATGTAAAAAAATAAATAAAAAACAAAGGGCCAGAGCAGAAGTGTGTGTCTGCTGCAACTTTACTAATTGCAGGGTGAGTTTTGATTGCTGCTCTGGTCTCCTTAACTCAGTTGTATTATTATTATTTTTTTTTTGTGTTTTCTGGGGGTAAATAATTTTGGATGTTGCAAACAATTTCCAGTTCTGATATCTACATGTGTAATATTATCTAAAGATTGCAGGCTTGTGAACTTGAAACGTCCTGGTCCAGGATGCATTTATTGTTGTTTGTAGTAAAAATAATTTAGCTAGTAGAAATATAATTTAACTTAAAATAAATATTTAAGATGATATTTTTTATATAAATAATATTGGAATGATAACATATTAAATCAATTTAAGTTAACCTGAATTAACTTGACAAATTATATTCTTGGTCATGAAACTTTAATAAACCAGTAAAATAAATTATAAGATTTAATTATCATATAAAATAAATTATGAAATTAAATTTTTAATCAATTCAATATAAAAAATCATAAAATCTAATTTCCAAATAATTTTTTTATAAAAGAAGTTAATTGATGTAAAACTTGCAATATAAAATTGAATGGTTTCTTAAAGAATATTAAATTAATTTTTAATTTTTAATGTTGAAAAATATTATTAAAAAATAGAACTGAAAGTGGGAAAAAAATAAGTGAGAAGCCTTTCAAAAGTACATTTTAAATAAATTTTTTTTAATATTTTTAAATTATTTTGATATGATAATATAAAATATATATATATATATATATTTTTAAAATAAAATACTCACGAATAGAGTGTACTGCAAAAAGGGTACAGCTCTTGATAACGTGCACAACGAGAAATTCACTCGAATGAAATCAGTCTCCCCAAAATCCTGCACTAAAGTTTAAAAGAGAGACGAAAGAGCTATTTTCAAGCAGTAGATTAAGCACTGCCTCTGGCACCACGACGAAAACCCAGTTTCCAAGCAAGCTCCAGACCTATGCCCTACGCGACACACCGCCCATAATTCCTTTTTTATATCTTCGATGCCCTATCAACTCAAGTGCTTCCATCACACGAAACACCCACAGGAGTGAGGTTAAATTTATACTGTAGAATACGAAAATCATACGAAATGTGACAGATGGTGGCAAATTTCAAAACAGTCCCTTCATACCAACAAGAGTCTTTACTCAAGAACTGCAAAACCACCCTTCAATTCCTAAAAAAAGACCTAATATAGATTCAAACTTGCCACATTTTATTATTAGCTGGCTCCGCCAAACCATATAACCTTTTCACCTGGAGTTATTGCGATGCACTCAAAATCAAGTTATGATTATTACTTTGGCAGTTCCACCTTGAGTTAAAATACATCACCATATCTTATAATCTTGCATGCCCGTGTTAAGATGATTAGATGTGATGGCACATATTCACAAGTTCATTGACGAATCATGCCGCTGTTTTGATGATTCATCTTCAAAACTAGATAACTGGCAATCATAAAGGCATTGGCATACCACTTCATTCATAAACCATGGGAGAATTAACTGAATTAACACGACACATCCAATGGTTGACAAATCTATATAATACTCCACAATCAGCTCATGATGATATACATCATTTACCTCCACTATTAACTCACGGTAGCCCTTCACTGCATACGATGGCACCACTAATCACCTAGATTACTCTAGGCTCCGGCTCCGGCTCCGGACTGGGCTTCTGCTGTAGCTCCTTGAGCCATAAGGAGATCGACTCCTAATTGGGCTCCTGCTGTAGCTCCTTGAACCATGTGGAGACCTTGAGTAGGAGTGGTGCCGATACCTCCTATCTCTAGGAGAAATTGACCTGGATGGTAATCGAAGATGTATTAGAACAAACTGTTTTTCCAAACCTATCAAAGATCACAGGAAAACACAAAAGATCCAACTTAATTAAACTGAATTGATGAAAAGAAGTGGCAGCAGACCTTGAATAATGTCTTCCCCTGGGGGAAGGAGAAGAATAGACAGGACTGCGAGAGTAACTCCGTCCATAGCGCGGTGATGGAGAGTGCCTTCTGTCATAGGACCGACTACCCCTGACAGCATCAATTTTGTACAAATAAACAACTCAAATCCCACCTTCGCAGTCATCAAAATTTTCAGCACCAACCATTGTTCTTTTTATTTTCAGTTTTAAAAAGGATTAAATAAGCACTTTATTAGGTGCCCTCAAATGCGGGCAGCCTAAAAATTGTCTTTAGTGTTCAACAACAGCAACCATACAAGATGTAAAAAAATCCACTGACATAAGAAAAATATTCTGTAAACATCATCTCTTGTAACAGAACGCGTGGACAAAAGTTCAGGTGCAATTTCTCATACAGTGCATCAATATTTAATGAATTCAGATTAAGATAAATAACCACAGTTACCTCACAGGATCTCTTTGCCTCATTTCTGCAGGCTTCTTCCTGTTTTCCTCAGCAAAAACAACTGTCAGTTCCCGGCCAAGAAGAATTTCACCATCCAAATGGTGCTTAGCATCTGCAGCATCAGCTGATTCTAAATATTGAACAAATCCAAAGCCTCGTGGCTCCCTGCAACAAATGCATAAAACAGCAAATTGAGTATAGACAAATGAACATTAACATGTGTCCTGACGGTCAAATGACAGGATCCAGACTCCAGGCGTTATGTGGAAGATCATGATAAGCACTTGCTGACACTTGTGCCATTGAAATAGAATGATTATGTGGCTGCTAACCTTGTAGAAGCCAAATTTTAATTGAGTTGATATTCTTCACCACTTGGAACTTCTTCAGAATGTATTCAAACCCACCTTCCCCTCAACCTTGATGTACATCAAGGTGTACAGTACTCTTAATTACCTGAATGGCGTCTTCAATACACTCTTATTACTTCATTCTAGTCTTCACTCTAATTACTTCATTTGTATCTTCAAAGCTTTCAATAAAACAACCAAATTCCCATAAACCAATGGCACATAACAAGAAAAAAATCCCACTAGATAGTTTTGAGATTCAGGAGGATCAGACAAGTTAACCAAATTGAACACACGGATTGAAAAAAATTAAAGAAACGTGTTTATTGGAATCACTATATGTTTCTTGCTTGAAGTTATTACAGCCCTGAGTGAAAAGGAGCTCATCTTACCCAGTATAATAGTCTCGGGGCAAGTAAATGTCCTTTAGCGGACCAAACCGTCCAAAAAGTCTACGGAGATCTTCAGGCCTGCAAAACAGGAAACAAGAAAAAGAATCAGCTCACACATTTTGTAAGCGTAAATTTTGAAGAACCTATAATAACCATAAATTGTTGAAGTAGCTCCACTTTGTCTCCATTTTTTTTCCAGCACAATATAGCTGTGCAATAAAAAGCGAGGCTTCAGCTACAACATATTTGAAGGCAGTATACCTTTTATTCGCATCTTTATCCAAAGTAAGATCAAGGATATGATAACGACATTTACAGACACAAAAAAAAAAAGCAGCAGACGCTTATATGCGCGGAAGATTCAAATAAGACAACAGATATACATGAGCATCAAGAACAGATATTCAAATGGCAGGGAAGACCGAGTAAAGCCAAACCTGCAATCATGACGGAGATTGCGAACCAAGAGACTAGTAGGAAGATCCCTACCACGACTTCCATACCGACCCTTAGGGCTAGGATTCCTATGTCTCCTCCCATAACCCCTTGGGGGTGAGGGACTGTAATCGTAGCTTCTTCCCCTCATTTTCAACAAATATCACGGCCTGCAACAATCAAAGATAAATTTCCAATCAAATTAGACTATAACAAGAAAAAATGAACGAATAATTGAAAAATCCAGAGGATAAGAAGCAGAGAGAGAGAGAAAATTACCTGGATCGATGTATGAATGCCTTCCCCTTCTAGAGGATTCTGTAAGAAAGAAAACTAAATAAAGCATCAAGGCAAAGCAAACCAGCTATAATGGGCCATTTCAAAATTCGAGAACCTTCTTGTCTAGTTTCCTATGTTAGCTCGCATCGTAGTGTTGTAAGTCCGCAAGAGGTCTTCCACAATCTAGCCGTCAATACTCTTCAGATCAATAATTAACAATCCTGATTCTCTCTCGCTATGTGTATTCCTATCGGCATCGTGTATGAGAAAGGCCTCATTCGGCCCAATACGCAGCCCATTAATTTGAATCGTACAAAATAAAATCTCTCAGTCCATCAGGAACAGCCTAAGTCCATCCAACACGGCCGGAACCCAAAATTTACCTGAGCTTTTTACAACCACACATTTATTTTCACTTTTCCACGTTATTTTAAGGTCACCAAGTTATCTTATGGATTTTTGGCAATGTTTTTATTTTATTTTTAGATTTTTTTCAAAAGTATTTTCGTTTTAAAAGGTATTGAATTAATGTATTTCTAATATTTTGATTTGCAAATTTCAAAAAAATAAAATATTTTGATACATTTTCAAGCAAAAAGTTATTTGAAAAATACTATACCATAATCTCAAACACCATATTATAAATTAAGGTTTGTTTGCTGGAAAATAGTTTTCATGGAAAGTGAATTATGTTTTGATGTGTTAGTAGTGTCATGGAAAATGAGTTGAAAAATATTTTTCAATGTTTATCTATATCATGAAAAAAACCCCTACATGATCAAATATAAATAGAAAATATGTGTGCAGCTACACTTAAATTAGAAAGATTATACTTAAATTACATGGAAAGAAAATGAAAAGGTTGGCCTTCTCTTAAAGATGGTTAGTAGCAACCAATAAATTTTTTTTATGATGCGTGAATTGAGATGAAAAATCCAAGTATTTGACAAGAAACGATAATGACGACTACAATTTAGATTGCATTACAGAAAAAGTGAAGGACACCATTTAAGTATTACTTACTCATAAAGATTGATAAGATATATGTTGTCAGATTGACGGGATATATATTTAGGTATTTCTTTTAAAAGAATATGTTATATAAAAAAATAGTCATTGTTCTTCTGTTAAAATGCCTATCTTTAAAAGAAAGCAAATACATATAAAAGTCAAAGCTTTAGATGTCCAAACAACATGAGCAAAACCTATTATCTTAAAAAGGATGTCATTGTATTAGTAAGGATGTGTGATAAGTTATAAAGATTTACTTTAGTGTCTCATCAATCATCAACTAAACTAAACTAAACATTAATATAACTACATGACCTTACTTTTAATAAATAATTAATATTTTAAGGCCATTTTATAAAGTTTCACGTGGAGAATAATTCATCCTAATAATTGTTTAGTATTTATCAAAGAGTATGAAATCAGAAGCCATAATAGAGATAATCACCGAAAAGTTTATTTCATTATTGTGAAAGATATTATTTGTAGGTTTGGGCTTCCTAAAATGTTGATAACAAATAATGGATTGCAATTCAATAAAAAAAAAAGGAGAAAATAACGTGATAAGCTCATGTTCTCATTATCAAACCCATAAATTAATAGGCAAATAAAACTCACTAACAAACTATTATTTAATAGGTTGAAGAATAAAATAGAAAGAGCCAAAAAACAATGGGTTAATCTTTTTGGTGAAATTTTATAGGTATACAAGACCACCCAAAAGTTTTTTACATGAGAAACACTTTTTTCTCCTCACTTAGGACTGAAGTTGTGATTCATAGGATGCCTAGTCATAAGGTGTTGTGTTTTTCCAATAAAAACAATGATAAAAAGCTAACAATCAATTTGTTTTATTTTCAATGTATTATAAGCATCGACCAATACCCTTTTAGTTTCTTAATCCTTTATGTGTGTGTTTAGGTTTCTCATTTAACTTTGATAATCTCTGTATTAAATGAAGTAAACTTTGTCTCGAATACATCTCTCCCTCTCTCTATGTAATATGTTGTGAGTAAGCTCCAACTAGTAAATAATCTCTAGTATGAGTTAATTTGTCTTTCAAAGCCTTGATTTCTTCATGATAACCTCCGACTACTTCTGAAGATATGATTTTTTTTCTTGTTTTACCTCTCACTTTCTTAAAGCTTATATTTGAAAGTTTTATATTTTTTATTAGTACAAGAACATAACAATGAAGAAATTAAACATTGATGGTATGTTTAGATGAAAATATGATTACATGTTTATCATTAAATGATGAGTTAGGTCGCCTCTACCAAATTATAACAATGTGGAATCGGTTTAGAGTTTGTAACCTAAAATGAAAAACATGACAAAAATAAGATTAATATGCAAAAAATATATTGAATAACTTTGAATTTAGTGGACTAAAATAAAAAAATGAATCCTAAAACAAATGACTTGTTATTCTATAAAACAAGAACAAATCTTAAGAATTAAAATTGTAATGACTAAAATAAATAAATTTACAAAAACCATATTTATTTGTGACTAAAATCTGAATTATTTTATGTACATCACATAAATTAAAATTTAATGAAATAGAGTGAATCAGATTACAAGAACGACTAAATGTTTTCATCAAAACTACAAAGTTTTGACTTGCCCTATAGAACTCCAAAAGTATAAAAGAATATTATTTTCATTGTAGCCTCCATATATATAATCTATTTGATATTCTAGTAGTGGTTGTTTTTCAAAGTATTTTTTACTTAGAAAAATATCAAATAATGTTTTTTTAATTTTATTTTTTTTATATTAGTGCATTAAAATTTGAAAAAAAATTGAAGCAAGGAAAAACATAAAAAAATTATTTTATTAAATATTAATGCAAAATATTATAGGCTTAGTTATGATGAAAACATATTCACTTTTAGTATATTCAGGTAGTGTTTGATATTGTAGTATAAATTATTTTTAAAAACATTTCTTTTCACTCAAAAATACACTAAGATAATATATTTTGATATTAGCACATTAAAACAATTCATATATATAATTATCAAATAGTGTTTGGATCTTCTTTCCAAACACAGTAGTACAAGTTTCAAGTCTATGCATTATTGTGGACAAAATTATAAAATTTGTTTTAATATTTTAATTAAATCTGAAAATCTAGGTGAATAATTGAAAGAAACAAAAACTCAATCATTCCCTACCTAATATAGGAATATATTATTTTTTACAATAATGATTATTTTCTACACGAACTTTTAAAAGAAAAAATCACTATACACTTTACATAGTTGATGGTAATTTACGTACTTAGTTAGGAATGCATGCTGGAACCCAATCAATAATAAAGTTTTGAAATAAATCAATAATAAACCTCTATTATACTTTATTTAATACTTAAACTGCCCTAAGTAAAGAAAGTTTTATAAAACCAACAACATTAGCCACTGTTTATGGAAAAAAAATACATTTTATTTGTCATCTTTCGCAAATACTTTTATTATTATATTATTAAATAAAAGATATTTTTTAAAAAAAGTTATTAAATACAATTAATGCCGAAAAACAAATAAGTTAACTAGAAAGGCCCATAGCACATTCAAGAAGATGTCTTCGTTTCGGTCTTTTTTTTTAAAATCAATTGATTATATGAAATAAAATCAACTCTCAATCAGCACTCTGTAAAATACCATATCACCACATCAGTTTAACAGCGCTATAAAAAAGGTTCCCGCGACAACAAACGGAAACCATACTAGTAGTGGTTACTATAACTCAAAGTTGGATGATACAATAGTTACGTGAAAATGGCGCCATGCACTCTGCATTTCACATTTTTGTTCCCTGTTGGCATGAGCTCATGAATATCAAGCAGTGACATGGTGACTGGAATTTTCATGCATGCTCACCGGAGTTGGCTTCCTGAGCCGTTGCTCGCTGACCCGGCATTCCGGCACTTGTCAGAGTGCCGCTAGAAGCTGGCAGTTGTGCCTTGGTTTCTAGCAGTTATTCCCTCCTCCGCTCAAGATCTTCAAATGAAGGAGGAGGAGCAATTTAATTGAGGGCATAATGGACCCGCTCCAGAAGCTGCACAACCTGACTAATTGATATGGGCAAGGTAGAAAATGGTTTTAAATTTGTTTTAATTGTGTCGAGTGGTCCAGGAGGTAGCACTGATAGCACCGCCTCTTGCTGTGAGCTCGTTAGCTCCAGGAACTGAGCTAGCATGTCACCGTCAAGTATCTTGGGCACTCCAACCTGTCGATCGAGATACAAGGGTGAGCGAAACAAGGCGGAAGAGCGAAGTTTAAGGAGGAAAGCAGAAACAAATCAAAATGATATGAACATTTGTGAATCGAGCTCTAAATAACCATGAACTTTCCATCTTGAAATGATTAATAACCCTGATCATATATGATGAAGTGATATATATATAGTGAATTAAACTTCTGAGACTAAAAATATTTCCTCTCTTAGATGAGAATTATATTCTCCACAGGGGTTCGGGACCAACCACATGTAATTTTGATCCCACGAAAAACAATTCAACTTCTAGAGTGACCACTTTAGCTACTGGAATCATCAATTCTGCTATTTCGCAAATCAAACAATTCAACTTTCATGATATAAAGTTAATTACAAAAAAATAACAAAATCAGTATAGCAAGAAACTCAGCTGAGATATATGTAATGAGATTTTTCCAAAACATATTCAAAGATTGCAATATTTCTTGAACAGATGGACAGAAGTGGCACATCAACAACATTCACTGAGATACAGGTAACTTTGAACTTTCGAAAGACAAATAGAACAAACACATCTCTATGCTTAGCTGTAAACTCACAGGGTTTTCACGGCTTCGGAATTCATGATGATCATTTCCTAAAACAGGAGCAGTTAAGGGATGGACCACGAGTCTAGATTGGACAGCTTCTAGAAGTTCATATTCTTCCCTGCATTAATAAACAAAACAAAAGGTGAGAAATTTGTTGAGAATAACATTCAAACCATGATTGTTCACAAAATATTCAGATCAGAACTACACCGAACATGTTCCTCCCTAAAGGTAGAGAATTATCGAGAATAAAATTCAAGCAATCAACCCAAGCAAAGGACAGCATGATGCAAAATCAAAATGTCACCACATACTTTGGTTTAAATTCACTATTGCAATTTTAAAACTTGTTTGTCGGCAACTACTATTAGGTAATGACCTAAAGTAGGGAACAGTTGGCATTTCAAGTCCCATCCTCCTATAGCCTCAAACTTGTACCTAAAAACAACACCCTGAATGAGAGAGACTAGACTTTGTACTAAAAGCACATGTTTTTTAAGGTCAAATTCAAACGCTGTGTATGAGGATCCAAACAAAACACCTTTTCAGGAGAGAGACCTCATATTTACTATATAATTTCTCAACCTAAATATCTTCGTCTCACAGTACTATATCGTTGAAATCCTAGTTTGTTCAATCTTAGTAAATACACACATAGTAACAAGAGCATTTTGAGCTTTCCCTGAACCATCTAAAGACAGAATAACAATATCATAGGTTGATTTACACATGTATCTTCTCATTTACTATCCTAGCATTTATGTCCAGTAAGAAATTACAGAAAAAAGAAAGACTCACAGAAGCAGTTTCCAATATGTTTAGTGGTTGTTGAGAAATAAACTTGCTAAGGAACACTATTGCATTTCCCATCACATAATTAACATATATCCTTCATTCAGAGTTAATCTGTCATATGGGGGAGGGAAACCACAATTCAAGGTAAATCAGAATACCCCAATTCCTTAGGTGGTTCTTTCACCTTCTCTTTTTGGTTGCCGCAAGGATTGGATACCAACCTCAAACAATTTCTAAAATAATAAATAAATACCTTGATAGAGGAATAAAAACTAGTATGCTTCCTAAGAGTGTGCTGGCCATGATAGTATTGTTAGATGCATCCATCTTTGTAATAACACCATCACACCCCGTCAATATATCATCAGCAGGGAGTTTATATGTAAATGATCCCTACAAGAGACATAGTTTGACAAAGATTAAAAGAGGAACTAGCAATAAGAATCAATCAATTTGATAAACAACCACCCAAACCCCAGTGGCAGTAATTAATTGTCTAAAAATATACAAAGACAATAATCATCTCAAAGAATTTAAGTAGAATTCATCCACTAAAGAAAAGGTATTGGGAAAAAGAATAAAGCCTGCTAGAAATACAAAAATTCCTTATATCCTATTGAAGAACACATACATCCAAAACCACCATCCCCTGGTTCATTTGATGATGGAGGCATTACTCTCACTTCTAAGGTTCAGTTTCAGCACACTCCCTTGCAGCAATGGGTTTCTTTCTTCCACACACTTAAATCCTTAAATGATTTGACATAGCATGATACCAAATAAACAAAAAGACATTAGACATTTAGCTACGATGCCTGATTATAAAATATCAGGCATTTGTTGGAGCATAAGCAGCACACATATCCTTTCCCTTTTCTGCTATGTGCTTGTCCAGAATTATGAAATCTTCATGCTTTGTAGTTTCAATGAACAATTATATCCTCTAACTTTGGAAACCTATCATAACTTGACAAAACAAGTTTCATATTACCATATGCATCTGTATAACAGTTATACTGAGTGAAAGAATTACCTTTCTGATGTTCATTGCTATCTCACCCATATAATAAGCACAATTCAATTTCAAGTTGCATTCTGGACTTCCAATACCTAGGACAGAGAGAGGCTTTATATTGATGCATCCAATAAGAAAACAAAATATATTGGTAGTAAAACAGCCAGTTGCTTGTAATCGCAGAGGAGTTAACATAGAACATACGCTCAAGTTGGTCAGAACATGACAAGACAGCAATGCTTCCCTTCCGGTCTGAAACCACTGCTGTATCAACATCCATAAGGACACAACCAGCAACTAATCTCTGAGATGGGTCACAATAAAGTTGATCCAGTTTTTTGGATTCCTTGTATGATAGAAAGAGCAGTAACACAAGTTCAGATCAAGCATAAAAGCAAGAGCTCATAATCCTGTTATTCCAGAGGGTAGTTGAAAAAAGAAAAGGCTTCCAATAAATAAAAGGGAAATTAAATGCAAATATGATGAAAAAACAGGCTCTGTCTAGAATGTTATCACATACCACATGATAAGCATAGAAAAGGATACCATCGCGGCAATCACCAACAGCAATTCTGGTGTAACATGCAGTCAAGGACATTATCATAAAACGTGTCCTTCCAACAGCAAACTTTTTCACTCTTTTATTATCATTTGCAAAGCCACATACGTAAAACTGAGAAAAAAGGAAGACCAACTTTATCAGCAACAGCATAAAATAAACCATACCACACCAACCTCTTTAAAATCATGGGACTTTACTACTTACAGAATTACCAGCAGATGCCAAGAAAAAACGGTCAAGATATGGACAAATTGCAAGCACCATTCCAGGCAGTGTGGTAGCAGAAACAAATCGCAACTGCCACGTTTCAGTTTCTTCAAGTTTGACTCCATCACAGCTAGTATCATCTGGGCTACTGCAAAGACTACTGCTTGATAGCTGCTCGGCAGCATAACCAACAATTTCACGAAATGGTGATGTTCGTTGAGAAGATGGCCCTGCCTTTGAGAATGTCATTGAGCCACTATCTGAATTTTGCAAATTTTCTAGGCAGAGGACTATTACTCGGCCCTTGGTACTGCAGAAAAAACACCCAGGTATGAAATGACTTTGAATGGGATGACTTCCTAGTAAATTTATTACGTCTTTCAAAACCAATCAAATTTATTTTTGAGATCATTAAAACTTGTATTTTGATCCAAAAGAAACTTGTAGACATCACATCATTGGGTGACGAGGCCTCGTGTTCTAGCAAATATATATATTAGTATAGCTTAATACTTCAATTTTAAAAGGCAACAATAAAGTAAACTAATAGGCACAAGACAAATGTTATGATATACCTTTCAGCTTCACCACTAGGCATTATAGCTGGGCCAGAAGACAGACTGGTTCCAATTACTAGAACCTGTTCATTTCCAATCTTCACCAGCTCCATGGATTTTCCTGTTTCTCCATGTTCAAGTTTAAATGATGACAATGTTGAACCACTAAGGGGGTCAACACAGCATATATCAGACGAACATGTATCATTGTCATTGCTTAGTTCAGTCCTCATTAAAAGTAACAACTTGCTTTCACTATGGTACAGGACCTTCCGTGGAGTGCCTCCAAGATGAAACTTTTGCACATTAAGCCTCTTGCTATGCACCATTTCAACCTGAAGCGTCATAAATTAAAGATCATTTGCATTAGTTTGACCCTGGGAGACTAGGTTTGGGGCCCATATATCCATCTTCGAGACAACATTCAAGAACTACAAAAAAGAACGAAACCTTTGCTAAAATAAAATTCAAGGACCACTATTTCAATTTTTCACACTTGTAATGGCAAGTCAGAAATTGGTGCCTCCTAGAAACTCTAATGACATCAAAATAATGTAATAAACAGCAAGGCTCACAAAAATTTACATTATTATGCTCCAGCAGGTATAGTTTCATCAAGTACTCTTTTTTACTTGGTGAATTTGCACAGAGCACAAGACAACAGAGTCTAAAATTCCAACTTGGTTAAAGGGTTAGTCCCATGAGATATCCAACCCATGGAGATGATAAGCTACATATAGGAGCATTTGGTATGGGAATGTAGAATTCAAATGAAATCTAAGATTCCAAGGGTTCCTGTTATTGGTTTGATAAAGAAATCACTTCTAGGAAATCTAGCATGACCTAATACTCCCACAGACAATTTCAGGAAATGCAGTCCACACCTTTTTGGTTAGGAATATGGCATTTCCAGGCAACAGATTCCCAACACCTTATGTCCCGGGAAATGTTCAATTTTTCATGCCAAACCTTCTATGTCACAGATAATCAGGTCTTAAACCTAATTACTATATGGAAGAGGAATAGGAAAATCTCAACTTTTGGATCTAATTCTTCATATCATCTCTGTGTGGAAACAAAAAACATTCAATAAAATAAAAATAATTATAAAATGGATGGAAACTTCATAAAAATAGTCACATTAGGGTGGTTCACCATGAGTGCTACTTTTTGCACCATATTTCTTTTGTATCCTCTGCAGATGAAATATAGTTTTTAACATGCTGAAACAAGAACAGTAACCTAGAAAGATAATGCTCAACTATCAGAACAGCTCTTATAATTACAAGCAAGAATGCTCACCAAATGAAGACTGTTCTCTGCAACAAATAAAATTCCCTTCGGGCATTCAACAGAGCATACAGGTGTTGCATGTGTTGAAGGCTGAAAGGAGATTGAAGTGTAAGAGAGGCTGTGCCTTGCAGTGTGCAATAACCATGGCCGATCACTGAGAGCAATCATATCTGAGTCAAGAGAATCACTCAAAGGAACCAGGAAAACAGGAGTAATGCCAATGCGACGGGTGGCAATCAATTGCAGATCAATAGGAAGGTCATCCATTGTCTTGTCAATTGAATCAAGGGCAAGCATTTTTGGCTCAAAAGAAATTGCAGCTGTATTTGATATAGCAGTATCAGAACCTAACATACAGGAACCAATAGAACATCCATGACTAGGAATTTCCACTGAAAACATTGAAGAGGCAGAAGGCCATTCAAATCGAAGCAGCATTCCATTTCTTAAACCAGAAAGAACATAAAACCGATCAGCCAGTACAAGCCTTACATCTTGAGGGATGCAACCTCTAACGGCGGTTCCCAAAGAACTTGTTAATGCTATTGTTCCAGAAGCAATAATTCTTAGGCCATCACCAGGCACAAAAGACACAACTTCCACAGAAGGTTTATGTGTCCCAATAACAAAGGTATTGCCAGTGTGAACCCCAACTGGAAGGGCAGCTGCACAACTATCGACCTCAAGATCCATAAAACTTGATCGTCTTCGCTCGAAATTTTTTTGAGGAATGGAGATGCAGGATAACTCATTCAGCAATCTCAAATGTTGCATTTCAAATATTTCGTAATGAAATGGTGAGAGACATCTCACCCCAAGAATATACAGGAAACAAGGATTAGAAGTAGCAACAACAATCAAGTCATGTCCAACAGCCCCCAAATTGATACCCATGTTAGCTGGAAACCAATATGAGCAAAATGGGGAGGACAGAGAAATACCTTCTGGATGGGCAGCCTTGGTAGGCAAACAAAGTCTAACTGCAGTTTGATGAATCTGGACCAGCAACCCATCACCTACCAGACCACATGCCAGAGTACAGACATCAGGCTGAAAACCAACCAAATCCGTCACATCAGTAAAACTTAATCCAACTGAGAGTACCCTGGTCTCTTCAACAAATGATAGAACAAGAAAAGAATGGTGCAAATCAGCTACTTTCATTCCAACAGTCCACGTCCCTGTAATGCCTTGATATATAGGGGCAGTCTTCAGAAGCTTTTCAACAATGATACCACTACTAATAATCCTTAATGACCCCTCAGGTGCAACTCCACAGCAGGCAAACATTTGATCACGTTCCTCATCATGATAATCCACAATGGCCATATCCAAGATGGGTGCAACATTTTGAATAGGACTTATATATTGCAGGCTTTCATTTTCCATTTTCAGAACAATCCCATCTCCCATCTCCACAAGAGCTGCCAGGAATCCATCTTTAACCCACAAAAGTGCCTTACATGATAGGTCTTTGTAAAGACAATCTGAAAGATTAACTTTAAGATCTTCCTTGTCGTAAGTAATCTCAATCATGAAAAATTCTCCTGTGTCCGCACAAAAAACCATCCTAGGGTTTTTATCATTATCTGGCTCCCAACTCCAAGAGCATGCATGTTTCAAAGTTGATTTTACATTGCTCCCTTCACCATCAATACACATGGGATCATAATCTTGAAGCTCCAGTAAAGCACGGGCAGCAACACTGAATGAACCATCATCGTCAAAATCAGTAACTCTACTGTCTTCAACAAAATTCTGCTCCTCCACTGCATTGGGAAAATAATCCAAGCTTGTTCTACAGACACAACGTGGGTGGAGAGGATCTCTAAGATCCATTAGGAAAACATCACCAACCCTGAACATAAGGGCAAATCCATTGGAACGAGGAACCTCAACGATGTCATGCGCTAGTGGTCCAGATTCAACAAACCGTGAAATATAGCTTATAGCTTGGTCTCTAATGTCCCATCTCAATAATAGCAGTTCATTTAGGAGGGCTCCTCTCCTGCACAACAAAAAAAATATCAGTCTCTCTTAAATTCATATTGGCAAAATGCCTAAACACAGATAAAGAAAAAAAAAGTTTCATTCTAAAGTTGCTGCATAACAAAAAAACATTTTTCAGGTCTCCCAAAAATGTAGTATAAGCATATCAAATCAACATACCTATTTAGAATAATGGCTAGCACAGGATTATGCTCCTTACTTGGATGGCTAGAATCCCTTGAAATGAAGCACATACTCCATATGGTACCAGATGTGAATGGTCTCTGGATACTTTTGGCAACATTTGCATTCTCTTCATTTTCAGGAGGATAAAGTATTCTCTAAAAGTGTGGCAAATTGAAGCATTTCAATAATTGTGCTTACATTCATATTATCATAAAATAAACTACATGGGATAACTCCATCTTCTGATCTTCTAACATAATAGAAATAGAGTAAATATATAGGCATCAACCTCATCAATGATCTCACTGCCACCAGATGCTGAAAGGGAAAACAAAGCCAATCGGTCTTCATATGCACTTGTAGCGATAAAACAGCCACTGAGAAATGAAAAACACAACAGTTAGGAACTCAATGGGAATTCAAGTGAATTTTTCTTCTTTCAAGCATTTCTTTCTATACAAACTGAACTATGCTCTGATACATGTGAACTTAACTAGGTAAAGAAGGAAAATTGCAAACAAATAATGTTAGTGCCAGTAGGAAATCAGCTGATGGGTTGTCAAAAAAGTATCATCATTGTAGCCCTGTATACATGTTCTCTCGGACAAGCAAGACTTTTCAGAACTAATTGCTGGCTTGTGAACCATAAAGTCATCTTGACACTAACCTAAACTCCTATTAATGAAGACAGGACAGTACTCTCAAGTCACATCACCTATTTGAAGTACCAAATAGGCTCTTAATCATAAAGTAAATAAGGCAACTACATCTAAATAATTCACATAAATGATAATCAAGAGATTTTTGTTTTGATTTCAAAAGGGATCCTTGCTAGGTGCCTGATTGGCCAGGAACTCTGAGATAGAAAGCCAACTGTTTTCTTGGCCTTTCATTCAAGGTAGGGGATCATCAAATAAACATCTATCACCAAGCTGCACAATCAGCACACTGTTCAATTGTCAGACAGCTAGAAGTGTTGTTAAAAGCACCAGCCAAAGTACAAATTTGTAGCTGAGGATGTAAGAATAAATGTTTGAGATAAAAAGGTATAAAAGATTACAAGAGAACAAACTGTATGGGAGAAAAGCTAAAAATCTTAGGGCAAGAAGGAAGAAAGATAAAAGTGGAAAGACCTTCTCTAGTAGCACAGAGAAGAATGTTGCATCATTATGCAATGGTTAGCTCAATAAGTTGGAACTGCAATTATCTAAACCTTCCCTGTCACCTACTTTTAATATCGCTAACATAAGATCTTGTCTATATGTAATAAAGATTGTTTGTGTCCTTTATTACGAATGTTAATAAGCAGATGAAGCTCGTAAAAAGTTAAAATAGCATAGAATTAAATGTAACTCTTTCCACATCCCTAACAATTTGACTGCCAAAGGCAATGTAAGTAAGAATCAATACTCAATTACATAGCCTCCCCTGGTTGAGAGGCAAAAAAGATTATCTGAGTTAAGAGGCACAATTCATAACTTAGAGACCAGCAATACAAAAGAAACAAGAAACATTCTGTTGATAAAAGCTGCTTGCCTGGAATCTACGGCTAGCATTCTTGCAAGCTGATGTCTTGAGTTTCCAGGATTCGAAAGTTGAATGTGTGTCAACGGAAAAAACCTATTCACAAGAAAACAGCAACATCATGTTACTTCAATAACATTTCCATTTGTATGAATGAAGGAATGAACTTAGAAAAAAGAAAAAGAAAAACAACCTGTGCATTTCATTGCAAAATGTGAGAAATGTAAGCTTCCCGGAATCAGAAATAACAACCAGACGGTCTTTTCCTTGCACCTAAAAAAATGGACCACTTACTTATCAAACAAACATCTCTTCAAGTAACACAACATATAAAGAGACGTCTTGTAAGGAGTTAAGAATTCATTGACTAACAGACCCGTGGGGTCTGCGCATGGAACTTTTCATTCCAAGGCACAGCAGCAATGTCTTTAATCGTGCCAAATAATGGTTGTTCACATATTGTCTGTACAATTCCATCTTTCCCTATTATCGCCAACTCTATTGACGTCTCCTGCAACATAAAAAAAATCACAACAACAAAATAAACAATCCGATTCTGGGGATGCGTTGATTTAATTTTCTTCACGATTGAGTATTCGTAATAATAATAGCAGTAGTAGTCATTAGAAATTTATTTCGTTTTCTTTGCACTGATAAGCTAAAAAAAATATTCAAAATTCAAGCAGCCTAGAAGAAAAGGGAATAAATTAGAGTCTAATTAGCAGTTCAGAGGAAGGAGTAACGCAGTTAATTATGTAAACAGAGAGAAGCATGTTTCCGACCTTGCCAAAAACGATGTCGTAAGAGAACAAAGAACGGAAGTGACCGTAAATAGCGTGTAAAACAGCGCTGCCTCTCAGAACGGACTTAGCTAAGTAGTGAACGCCTTTAGATGGAGCAGAGTATGAAGAAGATGATGGTGATGATGATGATCTGGCCTTTGCATTAGAGCACTCTTCCTCTGATACTGCCATTTATTTTTGTGGTCTCTTTCGTTTTCTTTACTTGAAAGCTAGGGTTTTTGTTTTAGAATCTTCTTTCTTGAGTTTGTTTGGTTCGCGAGAAAGTGAATTGAGTATCTCCTGATCCTCCTGGTTTCTAGAAAGATGCAGTCATGTTGTTGGTTGGATTTGGAGCGGTGTGTTTCAGTGGGAGCATCACAGGTGTACAAAATATAACAAAGAGAGGGACAGGCCAGATGAGGGGGTTTTCTTTCACCTGGTCCTTTTTTTAAGAGTTTATTGTAATTTCGTCCCTGAAACTAGCTGCTAATAATAATCACACCTTAAAAGTTTCAGAATATTATATATTTAATCCGTTTATAACGATTCCCCTGTCAATAGTCTTTTCTATTTTTATTTTATTTTTTTAATACAAAATTACAATATAGCTGAAAGAGCTCGGTCTCCGTTGCACTGTGTATTGTGACTCATGTGCACTGTGGACTGAATATTTGCCGTCCGTGCGTCGCGTGAGTTCGTCCACCCTCTTTTTTTTTTTCGTCTGGGAACAGTGGATTAACGAAACAGCCCCCCGAAAACGACAAAAAATGCCGCCAGACCGGGGGGCTGCGTTGTAATTGCACAGATCGAACCGGTCTAGTCCGGTCTGCCCAGCCGGTTATCCGCTTATTTTATTAATTTTTGAAATTGGCTAAATACGGTTATAGCCCTTAATAAGACAAAAAGCGGTGTTTTCGGTACAGGGGCAGGTCAGTAATTGACCCTATTTTTTATTATTTATCTCGGCTGCTGTCAGGTCGTCAGCTCCACGCGCCAGCAGGTTTTTCGTCGCACGCCCTGTTGAGGCAGCGCGTGTGTCGTCATACGGTGACCGGAGATGGGCAACCGTCGTCGTACTGGGTGCGCCTCGGGGTCTTCTTCCTCCCGCGTCGGCGCGTTTCCACATCCGATGTGCATGGACGGCCCGTCAGCCGGTTGAAGACGGCGGCAACATTTCTCTCTCTCCCCTGCACGTAAAAGTGCAGGAGAGGCCCCCGTGTTTTTGCTTTTACGCTTCGGTCCCTCAACTTCCAATTTCTTTTCCTGCACCTTGCACTTCTGTTACATTAGTTTTAATTTGGTTCGATTTGGTCCGTCAGGTTGAAATTAATTAAATGTGCACCTTTCACTTCGGTCCTGCAACTTTTTATTTCCGGATTGGGTCCAAATAGGTTAATAAATTCGGTACACAGGTTTGAATTTTTACGATTTTGTCCTTGGATTGAAATTGATAATAAATGTGATTTTCATTTCAGCCCTTCAACTTTTGATTTATGATTTAAATCCCTGTTTAATTTTTTAATGCTTATCAAATAATTGCTATGTTTTTCCTAATAATTTTTATTTTCCCTTGATTTTTTTTTCTTTGATTTATTTCTGCCACTTTCATTAATAATAATAATAATAATAATAATAATAATAATAATAATAATAATAATATATTCTTTTTCTTCCTTATTCTTTGGTTAATGTTTTTGAGTGTTTTTTCTTTCGGGATAATTTGATAATTTAAATTATTTTTGCAATAATAGCAATAGTCATTTTATATCTAATATTACTGGGGATAATAGACAACTCAAGAACAAAAAATAGACAAATTTACCTAGGTTATCTACAATTAAAAAACAATACAAGTCACTTTTGTCTCGATTACACTATTCTTTTTAAACGGCAAACAAGTCATTATTATATGTTTTAATATTTATTCCATATTATCGCCTAAAAATATATAAAAAGATAAAAAAAAATGACCTCGAATTTTTTGCAGGAAAAAAATTAATATCAGCATTCTGAAATACATTTAATATAATAATATGATGAATAAATCTTATAAAATAAAAAAAAAATTGGCTTTGAATTTTAATTTTGTGTTTTTTTGTTCAAGTTTATTTCTTAAAAAAAAAAATTGGATTTTTAATATTTAAGATCTAATATTACCCGGGAAAAAATACAACTCAAAAAAACAAAAGGTAAACAAATTTGCCTAGATTATCTACAATTAAAAAATATATGAGGCACTTTCCGTTTCAACTACACTGTTCTTTTTAGACGGCAAATAAATAATTATAGCACGCAAAAAATTTATATTTATCTTTTTAAAAAAATTGCAATATTTTTATTTATAATGTGTCAGATCTAATATTATTGGGGGGAAAAGGCAACTCATATTTTTTTTTTACAAATTTACCTTGGTTATCTACAATTAAAAAATATAAAAATCACTTCCCATTTCGATCACACCATATAGTATGTGAGACTAAATATATGTGTTTAATATTTATTTAATATTATCGCCTAAAAATATATAGAGAGAGAAAAAAAATGACCTACAATTTCTTGCAAAAAAAAATTAATATCGGTATTCTTAAATATATTTCATATAATAATATGATGAATAAATCTTATAAAAAAAACACTTTGGCTTTGAAGTTAAATTTATATTTTAAACTCTTTTTTTTACCTTTTAAGAAACTGTGACCTTTTTTTCACATGTATTTTTTATTTTTTAATGTCCAAGTTAGTTGTTCTTTTTTTACCGGTTTTTTTTTTTTGTTTTTTTGTTTTTTACCAGAGTATCTGCGACAATAAATTTCTAATAAATCGTTTCACCTTCTTAGCAAATTTTCTAACAAATTTTATTAAAAGTTTTTTAGCAATAGCAATATTCAATCACATTTTGGTTGAAAAAAACCATTTTTAACAGATTTTATCAATTACAATTATACTAATTAAATATTAAAATCATAAAATACAACATTTATAATATCAATCAATATTCTACACAGATAAAAAAGCCTAGCGAAACGGGCAAATCAGCTCGTTGTCTTCTAAACTCTCTCTCATCCCAGTATGCATCTTTTACAAGTCAAAAGATTAGAAATAAAAATTGGGAGACCTGGCGGCAGCGAGAGCGTAACAAAGTCTTTATATTCCGCTGGTTAACAAAGAAAGATGGTGGTTTGTCATGGAGATAGCTAGAGCTTTAAACTCTGTTTAATCATCTACTCATAAATGTCCACCATCATATCTCTCTATGCTTCAATCGAATCCCAATTCAGACCAACTAAAAGGGGCCTGTTTGGCATCATTAGCTAACAACAACTATTGACTCTTTATAAAAAGGATTAAGAGCATCTGAGTTTTGATGAAAAGTTTGATTCTTGACGTCAATTGTTTAAAACTTACTGCAGAAAAGGAAAAAAATCGCTTCTTGAGTCAGTCAGGCAATCTCTTTGATGTTATTCTGCGAGCCAGTCAGAAAATTAACAGCCATACTTTGTACAGAAATACTAATTTGTTTGCGAAATGGAAATGGGAAAAAAGAAAAGGTACTGATTAAAGCTGTTGATTTTCGGATTTTACAGACTAAACTTCCAGTGTATGACACTGCCCTCTTGAGATGCCAGGTTAATCTGCAATCTACAAGTCTTGAAAAAAATCCGCAACCGCGTGGCAAACACGAGCATTAAAAACTAACGGCGCGGGCACTGCATCAACCCTGCAATCCCTGCTCTACTGTCCATCTAAGGTTCCAAGAGCCTCCTTGAGAAGTTTCTGTGCCTCTTCTCTCCTCCTAGAAGCAGCAGCAGCAAAAGGATAAATGACAGATGTTTCAGCATGATTGAAAATCAAATATCACTAATGTGAATAAAGAAACGAGCCCTTGTATGTCAAGGACAAATAGCTCTCCGTTCTCAATGACTAAAATTACTCATTATTAACTTGGAAATAATGTAAACTTGGAATATAGTCGGTAGCCAAACTTTGAAGTAGCACACAAACACTAAGCTAAACTTTCTCGTAAATTTATTAGGCGTCTAAATAGGAAAATAACCAGTCACCGATAATACCAGCCTAGTTAAATATAATCCAACAAATTTGAAAACACAATCGATTTGATCTAGTGATTCAAGTGATCTTGCTTCTGGAAGAGCACATTGTGGCGGGGAGCACTGTTCTTGTTGGAACCATGAAGCAGGCCACCAAAGAATGAAATCAATATGACCAATACAATGTAGAAACAGTTTCCACATCAATACATGTTTCCTTATACCCCATCTATGAGATAGAAACCCTTCCAGCTGCTATAAAATTGCTCAAATTTTTCCTTAACAGTAAGCCAGATTCAGATAACTAATCAAGAAACTATGAAGAGTGTTGGTTCCTCAGTCCCATGCCAACATCTCTAAAGGACGTGAGGTACATATGTTTTTCAATTTAACCATGAATTAGAAAGGTTTGAACAATGAAAGAAACTCATTCCATATGCATAAAAGGGACATTTTTTGCAATCAGCTCTAAATATTACACAAGATATTCAAGAAGATACCTCTTGATATCCTCCACTGCTTGTTTACGACGTTGTATCTGAAGCTCTAGAATGTGAATTAAAGTGGCCCTAGCCTGTGGGGGAAAAGCCATTTGCACATTGCATGTAAGTCTCAGACAGAACCAGAACAAAGTATGAAAGATACCTCAAAAACACTTTACCTGATGGGGACGCAATGAATTGAGAAGGTGATGCAAATTCTTGAATATAAGGGATATGTCTTCCACTCTCCTAGCATATTGTGAAGGTCTCTCAACAAGAACATCAGCAAGCTCCAAAATGTGAAGCTGCAATTCTCTATTAAGTGACCTCAGTTCTTTCTTGAAATCTACATCAAAAGTTATTATCAATCAGCCAACAGCTTTGCATATAAAGAGACCAAAAATCATTATAAGGAAACAGAAACACAACCAATAAACTGTATTTTTATCATTTTCAGGGAAACAACTAGATAAGGAGTTGATTTTCATCCATCTATTACAAAGAATGTCTTTTTTTGTCCCTTTGCAGAACACCATGCAAATCCTGAACCCTACAACAAGCTCAATACGAGAAAGATAAAAGGCAGGCACAATACTTCCTCATACAATATAGGATTCGGTTGGTTTTCAGCCTGATGCCTGTAGGATTTATATCCTCGGCTAGTCCAAGTAGGATTTTCATTTGGATTACTGACCTGTATAATTCAGAAAGCATAGTACAAAATATGGAGCAGCTGCACTATGCAGTTGCTATCTTGGGTGAGTTTTATCATCAAAACTCCAAAGAAAATACACTAGCAGCCATGAAAAAATTTTATCACTCGACAATCAAACTAACGACTTAATATTATGTAGATGAACAAAAAAAGTCATCTAATGCAACAGCTACAATCGACTTTAAGCCTTAAAAAAACAGTTGAAAATTCCTCAATTATAACATTAATCTATAATTTCATAGAAATATACAATCAAGAAGCATTGAAGTAGAGGTTAAACATACCAACATTAGGTCCTTTCGGGTACAATTGTCGCACTCCCTGCTCTTCTAGGTTTGGAAACACATCATCAGTCTAAAATAAAACAACAAAAAGACCACCATTGAGAAACCCTAATTCCAAAAAATACCAAAACAAAGAAATCCTCTGGTCACGCACACAATGTGCACAACTGGAACCCTAACATCTCATAAACACTAAAATTAGCTTCTTCTTCTCATTCCGTTTAAGCAATTCTAAAACTAGAGCAAATAATTCAAAAAGATATATTGAGAGAAGTAAAGAGAGATTACAGTGTAATTTGCACCATAACAGACATAAGTGCCTTCAATTGGAGGAGGTGGTTCTGGAGCTGATTTAGTGTTTTCAATATAATCTTTGTACAGCCTGTAAAACGGTGGCGGTGGTGGGTATGTGGCTGTTGCCATTGCAAAACTCTTCTCTTCTCACCCAATACAGCACCCAAAAAAATTATATTTGAAAAAACCGGATTCCTGTTTGGTTGCCGAGAAAAACACTATGGGCTGATTTAATTTCCTTAAATTAAATCTGGACCGTTCACCTTCAAATCCAAATCTGTACATGACCCAATGGGCTGATTTTTATGAAACCCGGCAGGCTATTTTTTAAAAAATATTTATAAATTATCTTAATATCCATAATATTTTATTTAAAAAAAATATATTATTTTAACAATTTTTTTTTTTGTGAAAAACTTTGATTAGTAATTTATCACTTCTCGGATTCTCGCATACAACTAAAACACTTTTTGCTTAAAATTCTATTAAAAAATAAATTATTTTTTTAGTATTATTAATTTGTTTTAATGTATAGGTCAAAAATATATTTTAGAAAATATATGTATATTATTTTGATGTATTTTTTAACACAAAATATTCTAAAAAATAATCATTATCATACTTTCAAGCACCTATTTAAAGCTTGTTTAATAGTGTTTATTGTTTAAAATATTTTTAATTTAAAAATATATCAAAATAATATTTTTAAAAAAAATATATTTTTTATATCATCATCATAAAACTATATGAAAAAACACAAAAAAATTTAAGCAAAAAATAAAATAAAATAAAATATATTTATTTTAAAAGCGCTCTTAAAACACAAAAATAAATGGGTTTTAAGAGAGATTTTTGCATAAGATCAAAACATTGTTTGCTTAAATTTTATTTTATTTTAATATTCTTTTAGTATTATTAAACTAATTTAATGTATATGTAAAAAAATTTAAAAAAAAACAAAAAATATTTTAATATAGCAAAATACTATTGTGAAATCTGTAATAATTTCTTGTAAAATTGAGGGGTATAGTAAACTGAAAATTGAGGTTAACGACAAAACGACCATTAAAAACAATTATTGATGTAAAACAAAAAAGAGAGAAAAGTGGAGAGAGAGAGGGCCACAGCCAAAACTTCTGCCACATGTGATGCTAAAAAGAGATGGAGAAAATTGCCCTAAAATTTTAAGCACCCATTCGCTAACCTTTTCTGTTTGGATCTCTAAAACATCAAATTTGGGATCTCTAAAACATCAAATTTGGAAGAGAAATCCAGGTAAAGGTAAATTCTAGTCTTTTATATTCTATAATTATCGCATTATGTGTATGGAGAAGTCTTGATTTTTATATCAAGAGAAGCACATTAAGGATTTATGCCTAAGCTTGAAGAAAGAACATGTAATTTGAAAACAAGGATGGAGGGGTTTAAATGGGATTTGCTTTGTTTTTCAAGTGATAAAGTTTGTTTTTCTCAAATCCTAACAATTTAAGAAGATTATTTTGCAGAAATTCACATTTGATGGCTTGAAATTAAAAATGATTTTGGTTTAGAATGATAACGTTTCATTTAGTATTGATTGGTCGGTGGATATGGAAGTTTGTTTGTTTTAATTCATGTTTTGTGGACTGAATTTTTATGTAGGTATAAATCATAAGCATGGATCTTCCTGCAAGTGATGTGGAGCTTGTGCTAGAAAATGAGAAAATTGAAGATGGGAAAGAGAGAGGACACACATTTCATTGTGAACTCTATGACAGAAATAGTTCGCAAAATAGGTCAAATTTTCCTCCCTGGATTATCCTCGGCTTGTGTTGATAACACAACCGGGGATATGTTTAGGTCCCCTGGTTCGGTGGCTGTTGATGTTAGGAAAGAAATGGTTGATTATCTAACTCAGAGAAGTGAAAGTTTTGTTGCAGAATCAATTGTACTAGAAGGTGATCCGGATGCTGAGGTATCCGACCATCCCTATGATATCATTTCTGTTATGGTTGATGACTTTACGAGTTTGAAAAGGAGTTTGTTTGGTCGGGTTTCAGGATGGTTACTGAGTGAAAAGAGAGAGGATAAGATAGATGATTTCATGCAAGAGATGGAAACAAATGGGTTTTGGTTGTTGGAAAAGAGAGAAGCAATTGCACAGATTTTGGTTAAGAATGTTGACTACAAGACCATTTTTCATTGTGACAAGAAGTTCAACACTTCTGAAGAGCTAACTGAGCATGTTGTCAACTGTGGATTTAGGACCATGAATTGCACCAATGAGGGGTGTACAATTGTGTTTTGCGCAAGCCAATTGGAGAAGCATGATTCAACTTGTCCTTTTAAAATAATCCCATGCGAGCAGCAATGCTCAGAAAACATCATGAGACGTGAAATGGATCGGCACTGCATAACTGTCTGTCCTATGAAGATTGTGAACTGTCCTTTCTATGTTGTGGGCTGTCAATCCACAGTGCCACAATCTATGGTTCAACAACATCGTTCCGACAATCTCCATTCACACTTGCTAAATGCTCTGAAAGGTATTCACAAGGGAGCATCAGAGGAAGATCTCAAAAGACGTGTTGACCAAATAGTGGAGGTGAGTCTTTGTTGATTATATGCTTTGCTTGTACAATTATTAAACATTCATGGTGGTTTGTGGTAAATTCCCATGTTTTTGTTTCTTTATTAACTCAGAAAGAATGATCAAGAACCTTTGTTAATCCTCTTTCTCACTACTATAAATCTAGTGAGACCATATATTCTAACTTGCCACTAGTTGGAATTTTATTTGCAATTTCACTTCTGGAACACATGTATTTAAGCAAAGCATTACTAGTTCTGGTCTTGTGAATAGGAACATAATAGAGGTGCGCGTGCCCACTCCCATAGAAGGGCATCCCTCATGCATAATTTTGAACTTGTTGGATCACTGTATAAAGCTTTTGAGAATTGTTTGTTTTTGTTCGTTAGAACTTTTCCATGTAGGGGTAGGGTCTCGTTGCGGATGTTGTTATTCTCACACCTTTGGTAGATGAGTTTTGTTGTGTATTGTTCATCAATGGGTTTGATTTGTCCCAACAGAAGAACTGCAGTATGAAATTTATTTTGATCATGGAACACCTACTGCAGTGCAGTAAACAATTTGTGTGCTCTTATTGTGTCTGTCAATATTTAATCAATGGCAAAAAAAACTTCATGCTCTATCACAGTTATCTTCTGGTCAACTAGCAGACGATAGGGATGTCAGATCTCTAATCCTCAAAGTCAAAGATCTTGAAGCAAAGCTGGGGCCACTGGAAGTTAAAACTGCTAAAAAGTTTGGTGAAGAATCCAACAAGACTGGAGAGAATGGTGGTGAAAATTCCATTGAGGCCGGAAACAAGGGTGGTGATGAATCGATTGAGGTAGCAAAAATTGGTGGTAAGAAATTCACTGGAGAAACAAGTGTGGAAGACAAAACTGGTAGTGAAAAATCCACCGAGACCATAAATAAGGTTGGTGGAGAATTTTCAAGTATTCAAGTTTAAGAGCTAAAGCATCAATGGAAGCTGGGATGTAAGGTCGCACCTAATAAACTTTTTCCATGCTGAACAAATCGAATGAGAGGAATTAGAAACTTCACCAAGAAGGATACCTACATCTGCAACTTCTGTTCTTATCAACTGCCCCAACTCTTTGGCTAGGCAACAATTTCGGGCTAAAGGTTAGTTTATTTACCCTTGCATTTTTTCATTAAATTTATTTTTTACAATTTTTTTCTATTATAGAATCTTGTCAAAACCAATCCTTTTTTCTCTCAATTATCTTTGTTGGAACATTTTCCTTTTGTTATTACATGTGAGCTGCACCTTACCACCAAACATCCAAAACTTCATACACCTGAACTAAACAAATTTTGAAACAATATAAAAGAAAACCAGTTTCAGAAGGTTAGAGCCACGAAATTATGATATAGGATATAAAATTGCTTCTCCAGATGTATTTGTTTGTACTTTGGTTGATCGCAAGCATTGTGGAACCATTCCAATTCTATTGTAACATCAAACTTATTCTCATGTTTTTTTTTCTTCTACAAATTGAGCAAACTTCTCAACTGAATAGCGCCTCATTGCAGTTAAAAAAAAAACTAGTTTGATTTCTTGTCCTCCCGGATAGGATGGAGTTTTTTTTTTTTTTTATCCAGTAAAGTTTTAGCTAAAAATTAGAAGGTTAATGCATATATCCAATAAAAAAAACTAACAATTATATGGGCTAATAAATATATTGATTTCGACAAACCGAGATAAATATGTAAATTAAGATATTTGATTTCATGTTCCGAGGATTTCTTTAAATATTTTTTTTAGAACATAAATAATTTAAACTTCATTGAAAAAAAAAATCATAGTATAATTCTGCTTTTCTTATTAATATATTTTTTTCAACAAAAAAAACATTTTTTTGTCATAGGTTCTTAATATTATTAAAATAGAAAATAATTAGAATAAATTTAGATATTTTTTTATAATTCAATATTAATGAGCAAATTATATCAAAGTTTTGTATATCATGCCAATTATAATTATCCATAAAATAATCGATCATATCTTTCTAAAAAGGTTTTGGTATTCTTAAAAACAATAACATTGTTTTTTATTAGGATTACACTTTTCTAATAGAAGGGAGTGATAATTAAAATAGAAGTTTGTTAAAAAAATAAGCTATTTAAAATTAATAGAAGCATATATTTATCAAATCTAAATTCAGTTCCCTTAATGATCAATGAGCCATATGGAAAATGCAAATTACTCCCAACTTTCAAGGTATTTTTTTTTATTATGGATAAAAAAATTAATTTATTGTTGAAATAAATTGTTTTTTTGTATCGTGGTGTACAATGTTTTTGTTGCGCCTTTTAAAGTTTTTGTAATAATTATAAAGACTCTAAACATTGTGTTATAAACATTATGTTATAAACATTATGCGCATGAGCACTTTTACCTTCTCATGTGTTAATGTGAACTTATTTTTAAGTAATTTTGTGTTTTCTATTTTTTTTGGATATTTAAACTTTTATTATGCATGGTTGCATTTTTTTGCCATAATAAAAGAACAATTGAATCGACTTTATGTTTTTTTTTTATCAAAGATAAAGTTAAAAGACGAAGGACCATTTTTTAAAGAAAATTAACACATATGGGTGATGCTTTAAAAGTTAGCTCAGAAAAGTTCAATTTAGTTCTCAAACTTTACAAATTATACATGTTTGATCTATATATAGGCTTTCAATTTAATTTTGATATAAAAATTGTTTTTTGTTATTTATTTAGTTTATGGTTTAAGAGTGGAGAGATGAAGGGTGTCGAATTTTGGTTATAGAAAGAGAAAATCAACCATGATATTTTTTTTTTACCACTAAAATAGTTGATCTTGGTATCAAGATATTTCATTTGGTGAGGAGATTTCAACTTAGGCTTTTTCTCACCTTGAAAATTGTCCTAAACCAAATCTAAGTTCAAAAATAGTTTATGTTTCAAGTTGATTATGAGGTTGTTTGTTTGTTTTTCAACGCTATTTATGGGATTTTCAAGACGTTTAAGGTCAAAATTAAGGAGATAATGTGTTTTTTTGTGGTCAAAATAGGGTAAAAATGTGTTTTTTGGTGAAAAAAACATATATTTTAGTTTACCAATCACCAGAATAGATGGGATCTAAAGAATATTAGATAACATGTCATCTCAGTAAAAAACATGAAAATGTTTTCAAAGTTTGCATGCAAGCCCTTTTAGAGCATGTCCTCTTTCTTTTAAAAACAATAATATATTTTGTATTTTTTAATTTATATTGAAATTAATTCCATTTCTATGTGATTTTTTATTTTTATTTTATTTTAAATAGTAGTTGTTTTTTTAATTGTTTTTGTATATATTTAATTTAGAAGAGATTATTTTAATTTAACTATACTTTTTTTTATGTTTTATATAATTGAGATTTATTTTTAAAGATGAAAAATATTTATTTTTGGAAAGTATTTCTAATAAGTACAATTTTGTGAGATTTTATTTTTCCTTTGATTTATTCAATCAGTTTTATGTGCGTATTTATGTCTACTATCATTTGATTAAATAAAATAGTAGTAATTTTAATAAACAAAGCTATGGAACATAATCAGGTGAACAGTCATGTTGTGAGATCAAATATTTTGATCTTCATCCACCTCTTAACTTTTTTTATACATGTATTTAGTTATCATTAATGATGTTTTATTAACATAGATAATTATCAATTTATTTCCTTAGATACATGTATAATTTTTTTATATAATATTATTTATGTAAAAAAAAATATTGCAAATGCCTACACGATCGATTTATTATTATAAAAAAATTGGTTCATAGCATAATAGGACTCAAATATATATACCTGGTTTGGCATTGATGTAACGGAGGCAAGTTGTTCAAGTGGGCCTGAAGGACATTGATGGGAAGGCAGAAAGTCTAGTTTCATCCCGTTGCTTTGCCTTGTACGTCATGAGCTGGAGCCTGCTGGATGAAGTTTAATGGCCCCAGTCATAAAATATAAATGAGGATTTTCCAAGGAAATGCTATAATGTACAGTCATGGGATCACTATAATAATGAATATTTTTTCAAAACTCAAGTTACCACAATACCAAATAAATTCAATGTAAATGCTTTGTTACATAATTATATTATAAAAAATAAAATAAAATAAAATAAAAATAATCAAAGTAACGATTACTTCAAGTCATGAAAAGAAAAGAAAAGAACAAAAACACAGCCTGTATTTTGTAGAGTAACAAAAACACAGCCTGTATTTTGTAGAGTATCAGTCAGGCAGATTTTGACAAAATCAAATACATGGTTGAGGTTGTTTTTAAAGGTGTTTTTGGTTTAGAAATGCATTAAAATAATATATATTTTTTTATTTTTTCAAAACTATTTCTAATATCAATATATAAAAATAATTTAAAAACATCAAAAAAATAGAATTTAAAAACATCAAAAAAATCTAATTTAAAAAAAAATCAAAAATGTTTTTGAGTGACGAACAGGTAACAAAAATCAAGGTCATCCCTTGAAATAATCGTCTGCTTGAAGCAGAAGTATCTAACCAAACTCTTGGGACCGAGTCCTTGTGGAAAAAGAGATCTGCATGGACTCAACTGGAAGGAAAAAATAACACGGCTACCTTGGACCAGCTGAGAAAATTCAAATCAAAAGTTTTCCAGGCCCAGAAATTCCAGTGAGAAAATGAACGTCTTTGACTGTGATTGGAGTAGTTCATGGAAAAGAAGCTGTGGACCAATGTTTGATTCTGCTAATCCGAGTAAGAGCTATGATATTTCCAGGTCTTAATTTCCGATTCACGAGTGATTATGACAGGTAGTAGACTTGTGGGTTTTGGGTTTCACGTCAAAAAAAAAAAAAATTGATGCGAGGACATGATTTCAAGGATGTTTGTTGTTTATTTTTTTACGATGTTAATTATTAAAATTAAAAAAAAATGAACTAATTACTCTCAGGTTGGTGTTTTCATGAAGTAAATTTTACATTTAAATTATTTGTGTTTCTTGTGTGATTTGTAAAATGATGCTTTCTTCACAAGATTTTAGTTTATTAGATTGATTTATTTCTCATGCGATTTAACATGTTTTTTTTTTTTTTATTAACATGGATATCCGGACCAACTTATGCTTATCTTGATTAATCTAACAGACTCTGAAATTAACGACCATGTAAATCTTCAATGGTCATTATATTAGTAATCACACGCCTTGAACTTGAGACCACAGGGAAGACAAACCCTTTAGTCTCAAGCTCATTACCATTTGATCACCTATTAGATGGTTGATTTAACGGTTTTTTAGCTCTAATAATTGTATGCTCAATATAAAATCTTTATAATTTATTGGTTGACATATAAACTTGGTAGTTTATATAGTATAAGCAACAAGGTTTAGCGTCAGATTGATCGATGTAAACATCCATTTTTATTGCCATATGTAAAATTAATTATTTAAAATCGATTTTTTTTGCCTTTATTGTTTTCAATGTAAATCTTATATATTATATTCTAGTTGGAAAAAAAGAAGAGAAAACAAAAATGAAGATGTGTTTAGTACATCATGGTAAATAAAAAAAATGATTAAATGCTCATATATTTTATTCTATACATGATTGAGAGTGTAGTTGAAGTTGTTTTTTAAAGTGTTTTTTCATTCAGAAATATATCAAAATGATTTTTTTATTTTAAAAAAATTATTTTTGACATTAGCACATCAAAATTATCTAAAATCATCAAAAAAAATATAATTTAAAATAAAAAAAAAACTTTTGAAACGTAAACATCTTTTTTATCTTGTTGACCGAAGGACAAGAAGGAACAAGACAAAACAAATTGTAAGAGAAATTCGTCTTGGAACAATAAATATATATATCATTATTTTCACTTTAATTTATAGTAAGTACTAATTGTTTTATAACTAACTTAAAATGCCAATCTCTCCATCTATTCAAATCATGTTAAAAAATCGTAACCATCGTCAAAAATATTATTCAATTAAGAGTTGTTAAAAAATACAATTTCTGCACAGCAATTAAATTATTTATCAAAATATATGTAATAAAAAAAATATAAACTAATTATATGTCAATAAAACATTTGCATCAATATAAGGATAAAACCCAACATAGCTGAAAACGTAAGATAATAAGTTTATCATAAATACATATTTTTTTTATGATAACACGATTAATTTTCATTTTTCTATATTATGCATGTTTTAATTGTTATATTAATTTTCAATAATAATATTAATTTTATTTTATATATTTTTTTTAAAAATCACTCTTTCATTAAAAGTATTTCTTGTTATATTTTTTAATAAAAAAATATTCTTTGGCTAATCAACTTTATCCAATCTCTATATAGCAAGAATGAATTACTCTAATTCATTAATTTTCTCTAATTCATTCATTTTTAATAAAAAAAATATTATTTGGTTAATTTTTAACAAGTTAAAGACTTGGCTCTTGAGATTTGATGGGCATTAAAAGCGTATTTTACCATACCAGGACTGCTTCAATAAAATATTGAAGTCATGGATAGCCTACGGCTTACGCTACAGTCTTTCAAGGTTTAGTATCGAGTCAAAATTGAAATATTTTAATTTTGAATTTAAAACAATACTTTAATAATACAAAAAATTATTATTAAATCAACAACTAACGTAAGAGCTGACAGTGATGTCGGTGATTGCTTTCATGGAAGCGCGTTCGACTTTTAAAGAATGTCACGTCTGATAGAATCTAATTGCCTAGATTCTGTCAAAATGAATGGACGCAGAAAACGACAAAACGACATGCGGATCCTGTCTTGATTGCATGCAAAGATTTTAGATTTATAATTAATAGTTTAATACAGACAGCCTTTACATTTCTGCGACATCATGCTTTCCAGCTGCACTTTCAAGTATTCTCAGCATTAAGGTTTGTGCAGAGACTACCAGAAAAACACGTCTTTTTAGTACCCTCTGGCCAATCAATTCTTTAGCATATACTACCCCTTTTCAATCCAATCTTATCTGTTTTTTTTTATTAGAGGTCTATGGGAATTTTATTATATTTATTTTTTAAAATTATTATTTATGTTAGTATGAAGTTAAGAGATTAAGTTAATTTTCTTAAAATGTTTTTGTTAAGTTTTGGAGTCAACAACAATGAAAATTCATTAGACTTCTCTAAACTCATCAAATTATATGAAAACATAATTTTAAAATCTTTTTCAATGAATATTTAACCTTGATTAATACATAAATTGACATAAAATATCTATTATTTTTAAAAAGCGTGTTGTAAAATCCAAAATTATGTGTATTTATTATGCATTACTCATGAGTTTAGTATCTTGATTTTTCATAACTCTTGAGTCTAGTCTCTTCAATTTTCATTACACTCGAATTCATTTTCTTCTCCTATGAATATATTCATTTGTTTTGTATTCTTTAAACTTTAAAAATAGATGAATTCATAATAAGAGAAGTATTTTTTTCATGTCTTTTTTTAAGAATCATTATGAATATCTATGTTCTTGTATGTTATTTTTTAAAAAAAATATGTTATGAGCATGATTGTTATTTGGCTTATATCAATTTCAATATTTTCTCTTTTCATCATTGTAATTTAGTTTTAGCAGATCTTCTTTCACTTTTATTCGTAAAAGATTTATAGTTCCTGAAGAACTAGTATTGTAAGTTTCTGAAGAACTAGTATTGTAAGTTCCTGAAGAATTAAATACAGTTATTGAAGAATTAGTATTTCTAAAATTAAATAAATAATAAACTTAAAGGACTAATTTCTTTTCTTTTATACTCATGATTTATTTAATAACCTATCTCTTGTATTTATAGATAAAGATAATATTGAATCTGATTTCTTGAAATTTGAATTTACCATTCTTGATATATTTGAAAATAATTATTTATCATGAATCCTCGATGTTGAGATTCATTTGAAAGCTATGAATCTTGGAGACACCATCAAAGAAGGAAATAACGCATTCTTAAAGGATCACGTAAAAGTAATGATTTTCATTCACCATCATCTCCATGAAGGGTTGATAAAATAAATATCTCACAATAAAAGATCCTCTTGTTTTGTGATGAAATCTAAAGAGAAGATATGACAACCAAAAGTTTATTATACTTCCTCAAGCTCGCTATAATTAGTTACACCTAAGGTTGCAAGATTTTTAATCGATTAATGAATATAATTATTCTCTTTTTAAAATTACCTCATAACAGAAATTATATGGTTAAGATATCATAGAAGACCAAATGTTAGAGAAAACATTCTTTATTTTTCATGCCTCAAACATTATCTTACAGCAACAATATAGAGAGAGTAATTCTCGAAACTAATTTCATGTCTTCTTGTGAAAAAAATAATAAACTTTTGATAAAAAAAAATTATCATTCTTATCCCACAAGTTCCATATCATCTCCAAAAATGAATGGAACCTTTGTCTATAAGACAAGAAAGAACCAGGGATATTGTATTTGTTATATTAGTAACACAAATTATTAGACTACAAGTACAATTTAAAGAAAATCAATTGGACAATGCCGATGAGTTTACTTCTCAAACATTTGATAATTTTTGCACCTCAATTGGAATTAATGTTGAACATCTTGTTGCTCATATAAATACTCAAAATTGTCTAGTAGAATCATTTATAAAGTGACTTTAATTAGTTACTAGACCATCACTTATGAAACCAAAATTGACTACATATGTTTAGAACATGTTATATTACATAGCATCATTGGTTAGAATTAGACCAAATACTTACCATAATTATTCTTCCTTACAACTTGTTTATGATATACCACCAAATATATTTGATATACGATTTTTTGGCTGTGCGGGTGTATATGCCTATTACCCATGCATTACATCTAGATTTGTTATTGTCACAATATATATTAATGATTTAAATATTGTTGGTACTCCTGAAGAGTTCACAAAAACTATAATTTATTTGAAAGATGAATTTGAGATGAAAGATATAAGAAAGATAAAATATTATATTTGTTCATATCAAACATCTTTCAAATAAAATATTTGTCCATCAATTGATGTATATAGAAAAGGACTTAAAATGTTTTTACATGGGACAATGTCCATCCTTTTAGTACACTTATGTTCGATCACTTGATATGAAAAAACCTTTTTTGACAGCTATAAAAGGATTCAGAAATTCTTGGTCCTAAAGTACCATATTTTAATGTTATTGGAACACTTATATATCTTGCAAATTATGCAAGACCAGATATAGCTTTTACAATTAATTTATTGGAAAGATATAATTCCATTACCATAGAAAATACTAGAAAAAAGTCAAACATATATTTTGTTTTCGCAATGAAACAACCAAAATATGGTTATTCTATAATTGATCAAAATAATAATTGATTGAATATGCAGATGCATGTTATCTCTCTGATCCTATAAATGGAGATCACAAACATGTTATCTATATATCTATGATGATATTGCAATTTCTTGGAAATATATCAAATAAACATTAATGGCTACTTCATCAAATCATTCAGGAATTATAGTGATCCATGAAGCAAGTTGAGAATGTATATGACTAATGTCAATTAGTTAACACATAAAAGAAAACTATGGATTGTATAATATTGAAAATAATTCTATAATATTATTTGAAGATAATATTGTTTACATCACTCAAGTTAGAGAAGACTTCATTAAAGGAGTCAAAGCAAAGCATATCTCACTAAAGTTCTTTACTTATGAGCAATAGAAAGGAAAAAATTGATATCAGACAAATCAAGTCAAGTGATAATTTAACAAACTTATTACAAAGTTTTTACCAACCTTAACTTTTAAGAAACTTGTCTATAGTATTGGAATGTGTCAATTTAAAGATTTATCATAAGACACATACTTTTGAAGTGAAGTCAATGCAAATTGTACTCTTTATCCTTCGTTTAATTTTTTTCTCATTAGGTTTTCATTTGCAAGGTTTTAATAAGACAATTTGATATATATTCATTTTAAGAATCCTAAGTATTAAAATATAGATCTTGAAGTGTCTATTTAAGATCCTATATTGAATTCTGAAGTATTCAGAAATCACACAAGAATATTGTACTTTTTTTCTTTCACTTAGTTTTTTTCCATTGGGTTTTCCTTTGCAAGGTTTTATTGAGGTATTTTTTTTAGCATATTGTCATTCAATGGAGTGTTATAAAATTTGTAATTATATGTATTGAATGTCCATGACTCTTGAGTTTAATCTCTTGGTTTTCCATGACCTTTGGAACGTCTCTTAGGTTTTTATGACCTTTTAGGTCATTTTCTTGTTCTACAAATAGATTCATTTATTTTATTTTCTTTGAACTTTAAATATAAGAGTTATTAATAATAAATATATTTTTATTTTGTCTCTTTTAAGATTAATATCTATGTTCTTATATGTTTTTTTTACAACAAAGTGGATTATTAATGTTAACAAACCATATCTGTAATTTGGTTTTAAACGATCTACATGCACTAATATTAAATGTTAGTTTAAAATTGTGACAATTTTAGTTTTTTAAAATTATTTTTTGCTTAGAAAAATATCAAATTAATATCTTAAAATATATTTTTTATATATTTGTAAAAAAAAATCTATTATTTAATTATTAAATATTTTTTTTAAAAAAAACACCACACTAAATTCATATATCCTACCTCAAAAATGTCTAGGTAGCATCTTAGCCTTCGGAGCTGAAAAAATATTTATTTTTGATTTATTTCTACAATCAATTGGCTGTTGCATGATTTTATTATTATTATTATTATTTAATTTATTCCCATCAATGGGAATTTCTAATTTCATGTCCAGAAAACAAGCAAAAATTGAAAACCCATTGAGAAATTATGCTACGTGGTAATTCTAAAGGTACATGTCCGTACTTACAAAGGACCACAGCTGTATGCATGATCCCGAGAAGACATAGTTGGCTGGCTCTGACAGTCATCTCTATGCTGTTGACTTTCTAGAAAACGATTCCCACGTGATCCAATGGCGAGTGTATCCACTTTCAGAGGGATTCACTTGCAATCTTGCTGAGCGTGGAAATTACTTCAGCACACTGCGACAGGGCAATAGTTAGCGCTTCTCGTGGCAATGGAGATTTTAATTAATTAACGAAAATGTACTTTAGGGTACCAATTGATGTACGAACGGTGACGGTGGAGGCTGGCTCCTAAACTTTCCGACACCTTTCTTTCTTTTTTGCTATTTTTTTTTAATTTTTTATGTGTGTGTTTGTGGAAATCATTTATAATAATTTGCTTTCTTTACCTCACATGTAAGAGCAGCTCTTTCCTTTATTATATATTTTTTTCCTGCTGCTCTTATGACTTACGAGCAATGTAGTCAAACTTGTTTTTTCTTACATGATATAGATCAAATATTAGAATTCATATCGTAAAATTGAATTATAAAATTATAAGTAAAATATTTCAAAGAAAAATTATAAAATTATATGTAAAATATTTCTGAATACAATACAATACAATACAATTATGACCATAAAACTTCATTAGTTAAGGTTCATTCATTATTTAAAATAACTTACAAATACAATACAAAATAATTATGTTCATAGAATATTTTTTAGGTAAAAATTAACAAATTTAAAACAAACACTCTGTTAACGTGCTATGTAAACTAAAATCAACCTCATTACCTTCATCTTCCTCATTATTTCTAAGACATTCATCAAAAGAATTACTATCAAAATGATTATTATTACTACTACTGGTAGTATGATTCATAATTTTTCGTATGTATCCTTAATTCCAAATTTCTCAATATCATCTGTGTAATTATGTAATTGTTTTCTGGATATGGTGGAAGAGTCTATATAATAATATTAAGGTTGACAGCTTAATTTAAATTTGATGGATATCAACTCAACCCGGCTTGAATGAATATGATTTTTTTTAGAATCAATGAGTAATATATAGGGTATCAATATGATCAAAATTAACCTAAAAACTGTCTGAACCTAACTTGACATATATATTTATATTATATAAATATATTTATAGAATATTTAATTTTTTAATACAATTTGATTTATAAATACCTTAAAATTGATATAAAACACAAAGACACATATATATAATACTTATTATTTTATCATTTAATAACATATACATGCATCAAATACACACACACACACACACACACACACACACTATTTTATTTTTTGGAATAATATAATGGAATAATAAAATTATAACTCTAATGTTGTTTTGCGACCTTTCTTATGTACAACTAATCAAATGTTTTTTATTTAATTTGAAGCCCTGAATTTACCTCATATCCTTTTCAATATCAACAACATTCTTAAAAGCAATTTTAATAGTTTTTTTATTCAGCCTCAACTTTAAAAAGAGTTTCAATTAAACACATTAAAAAATTATTATAATTATAAAAAAAAGAAGTTATCACATCAATTGTTGCTGAAGTGGAAAATTTGTATACGCAGAAAGCTCATCACAATAGTTGCTTGGAAAAGTAGGTGGAAAGAGCAGGGGAAAGAGAAAAGTAGGTGGAAAGACCAGAATCATAAAATCGAACTGATCCATTCCGATTTTATGATTCTGATCGATTTTTTGGAGTTTGTTCCGATTTCAGCGGGGTTTGATTTTTCTACTCGATTTTACCAGGTTTATGCGTTTGACTCGTAAAATCGTATGATTTTACGAGTCAAAATACAATTTTAACAACAATTCTTATGAGAGACTCTTAACTTCTAATTTAAAGTTTCTTTACACCAGTGTTTGGATAAACTCATTAAAAATAATATTGATAAAACCCGTATTTTTTAAAAAAGAATTTCTAACCATTTGAGCAATAAATCAAATTGAATTCCGACCTAAACGACTATTTTTCTATTTGGCATTACGTTTTAAAAGCGTTTTTAAAAAAACATTGATTTTTTTTTATTTTTTACTTTTAAAAAAATAGTGTTTTTAGATCATTTTATATGACGATATCAACAAATAATTTTTTTAAAAAAATAAAAAACATCACTTTGATGTATTTCTGACTAAAAAATATTTTCAAAAGCAATCTCAAACACAATCCCAATCAGGTAGTATAACACACTAACTTTCATACAGGTTTAGTTTTGTATGGCCAAACTAGAATTGGATCTTTCATCCAATTCTTGGCCATACAAAGATAGTTATAGAAAGCCAAGTCATAAGTTAGTCATGTGTAAGTGTTATACCTTGCCACACAAGTTCTAACTATAAAAAGACAAAGCTTGACTTAACCATGTCATTTTAAGCCAAAACAACAATTAGTCATATAAGGTGAAGTCATTTTACGTTAAATTTAGGTCATAAACTCTTTCTCCTTGTACATTTGTCTTTATACGTTTCTTTACACACGCGCGTGCACGCACACGCACACACCCCTTCAAACATGGGATTTGTTTTATAAGAAAGCTTGTGAGCTTGCAGTCAAGCTTAGTCACACCAACAACCCAAGACAATTATAAAAAAAATAATTTTTTATCTTAAGTTTTTCCACAACTTCATCATATATCAATGTAATGCAAAGTTTTCATAAAATATTTCAAAACACATATAATTAGAAAATCATGCAACAACCCTATTTTCTTGGGTATAGCCAAACAAAAGACCTTTCTTCATTAGGCATGATCAAGAGAATAACCCATCTCTCTTAAGCATGACCAAAGGAATGACCCTCTCCCTGGGCTTAGTATAAGGAATGAACCTCGTTCTTTGTTAGGGAATGACACCCTTCTTCCTTAGGCATGACCAATGTAATGTCCTGGCTTTCTTAGGCATGGCCAAGGGATTGACACACCTCTTTTAAGCTTAGCCAATGGAAGAACTCAATACACTTAAGTCCAATCATGTGTTGAGCCCAAAACAACATGATAATGATAGGTTGTCAGATCTAATATAGTTGGGTTTAACAATAAAAACAAGTCCAACTCTCTTAGGCATAACCAAGGGATAGACTTGTCTTTCTTATGCACGACTAAGAAAAGTAACCACCTTTTTTAGGCTCATCCCATAAAAAGACTCACCTTCCTCAAGCTTTGATAATGGAGTAACCATCTCTTTTAAGCTCAACCAAGGGAATGACATATTGGTTCAGCCTAAGGGAAAAACATAACATATATAGAATCAACTATTTTTTATATCTTACTCTCCCCACACCTTTAGATGTATAAAAATCTTCCAATAGTCCATCATATTTATTCCTCATTAAATGTTATTAGGGCAAAATAACCTTTTGTTCCATTCTCATTATAAAATGACAAGACTTATAGGCTATTAATATCTCATGGATTCTTCAAGCTCTAAATTCATAATATTTTTATTCTTAGTATTTTTAACATATATATTTTTATAGTATATCTCTTTAAAATATCATTTCTTTTATCTCTCTAAAAAAAATTTACTTAAGCATTTAATAGTTTACAAATCTATATATATAAAAAAGATTTTATCCAAGTATCAATCATCAACCATCTTGGCTTACCAAGCATAAGGTACCAATTATTAGCCATATCGGTTAGGGAGAATGAGTCAAATTTATAAAAACCAAAAGATTAACCAATTACCCAATAAATAAGTCTTGATCATAAGCCATTTTTATTTCTTAGAATATCAATAGTGATGTTGTCTATGAGAAACCAACCAAAAAAACATTGGTTTATTCCTAAAGCTTACTTTTGACATTTACAAATCATTTTATAACACATAACCAATACCTATTATAGTTAGATATGAATAAGTTTACTCATTTTCATGGATACTATGCCTAACTAGAGCTCTGATGACTCTTTAACCAGGTTTAATTCATCATTGAGGCGATGTTAGCCACTCAAGGTAAGACAGACAATTTTGGGTTATGTTTTGCTAATTTCACAAATACAATTGGAGTCTCGAGGTTTTAAAAAGCTTTGAAAAAGTATAGTGAAATGTTGGTTCAAATTCTAAAACATGTGAAGTATCTTTGATAACTATTTAACAAAAATGGAAAAGTCTCCCACACACTTTACTCTCTACTTAAATGATTTTTTACAACAAATAGGGAGAATAAAAATGTAAGTTTCTTATATATAAATGAGTTATTCAAAATAATTATTTTTATTTTTTCTAGGTGATGTTTAAGGGCTTTTTACAGGATATCTTGTAAGAGATGAATTCAAAACATTCATAATGAAATAGCACAATTATCTTAAGAACATGAAATTCTCCTATGAAGGGATTGATTTGGTATTTATATATAAATAACCTCACCACTCTTCAAAGATAAGATTGACATGATCTTCCTAATGTAATTACACAATACACATTGGAAGGGAAGGATTTAAAGCCTTATTGGTACAATAACACAATTATCTTAGGAATATGAAATTCTTCTATGAAGAGATTAACTTATTCTCCTAGGAAAATAACTTTGTCACCCTTAAAGGATAAGTTGGCATAGTATTTTTAATGTGATTGCACAATACACCTTGAAAGGGATTAATTTGGAGCCTCTCTAGTGCCATAACATAATTATCTTAAACATGTCTAATTTTCTATATGAATGGATTGACTTGGCCTCTCTAATGTAATAACCCATTATTTAAGTGATGAATTTGGACTTTTTAATGTAGTAACACCACCACTCAAGAGATGACTTTGGTCTCTCTAGTACAATAACACCATTGTTCAATAGATGAACTTGGTTTATCTACTGAAATATCATAACTTATCAAAGGATGAACTTGTTCTTTCTAGTTTGATAACACCACTATAAATAAACTCATATTTATATAGAATGTTTTTTTTTATATAAATAAAGGCTCTACCCATTAATGAGAGTTCCTCCAAAAAGAGTTGAGTTCTTCTAATGAATTCAAATATGACAGTTATTCTAATAAAACGAGTTCCTTTTCCTCTATTGGGTTTTTGTATCCCAATAATCTCTCAAATCAGTTCATCCAACAACTTATAAACTTTTTGAAGTATAGGCTACTCTTAATGGTTCCCCTTTATATAATTTAAAATTTCTTTCAACATAATGCATACATCTATACACAAGCTCTCTAGTATATCACATATAGTTTACACCGCTTTTCTCAAACAAAGAAACTATGATAAACTCGTTGTATTGGCTAATTTTAAAGTCCTTAGGTATAAATATCATAAAAACTTGGAGAGTTACTAATAAACTCAAATATAAAAAGTCTAAAAACTATGAGGACCTATACTCCTTTAAGGCCTAGTCAAAGGAATAATTCATCTCTATTGGGCACATCCAAGAAAAGACCCACCATTTTTAGGTTCAGCTAAATGAATGACCCTAATCTCTTAGGCTTCATCAAGAGAATGGCTAATCTTACTTGGAAACGGCCAAAGGAATAACACTTCCCCCTCTCAGGCACGACCAAGAAAATGATGACTTCTCTCTTAGGCACAACCAAGATAATGACATCTTTTCTCTTAGGCTTGACCAAAAGAATGACCCTCGTATCTTAAGCTCGACCAATGGATATTACCTTATTTGTTGATCATGACCAAGGAAACTACCCTTCTCTATTAAGCATGACAAGAGGAATGCATCATCTCTCTTGGGAATGAATAAGGGAATAACCCTCCTCCCTTGGGCATGTCAAAAGAATAACCCTTCTTTATTGAGCATGACTAAATGGATAATATCATCTCCTATGAGCACAGCTAAGAGAATGATATCATCTTTCTTGGGCATGATTAAAGGAATGACCTTCATTCCTCGGACTCGACCAAGTGAATGACCTTTTTTATCTTGGAAACAACCAATGGAATGAACCAGCTCCATTAGGCATGATCAAGGAAAGACCTCAATACATTTATGTTCAACAATGTATTGAGCCCGAGATAATATAGGTCTGACAAGTTGCCAAACTTAATATAGTTAGGTTCAGCAACTTTTTTAGGGACATCCAATAGAAATTCCCACCTCTCTAGTGCTCCACCAAGAGAAGGACCCAACTCTTTTAGGATTTTCCAAGTAAAAGACCCTTTTTTATTGATCTTATCCAAGGGAAAGACCCATCCAGACTAGTCTAAAAAAAGAGATTTCCTTCATAGACTCAACTACTTTTTGTATTATACTCTTTTTACACCTATAGGTGTATAAAAATATCCCAAAAGCCTATTATATTTATCCATCATTAAATATTATTAGGCCAAAATGACCCTCTATCCCATCCTTTTAAGAAAAGACAAGACTCATGGACTACAAATACCTCATGAATCCTTCAAGCTCTAAATTTATAATCTTTTTATTCTTAATTTTTTTAACATATATGTTTTAAGAGTTTCTCTCTCTAAAATATCATTACACTTTCTCTCCCTAAAAAGATACTTATTTAAGCATCTAATAGTCTTTGAATCTACCAAAAAAAACCTCTGACAGGTTCCAATCATTAGTCACTTTGACCTATCAGGCACCAACTACCGGTCACTTAGGATAGGAAGAATGAATCATATTGGTAGAACCAAAAGATTAATCAATTATCCAACACATAAGTTTTGCTCCTAAGCTACTTGTATTTTTTAGGACATCATCACATGAGAAAATTGTGGCAATGGTATGAGCAATTGTAATGGTGAAGTAGTTTGTTAGTAGTAAAGAGAGCATCTATCACATAGTGAACATTGCAATTGTAAAAAAATCTATGTAATAATTTTCACAAAGAATGTTTCATATGCGATCCTTATGCAATATGTTTTCTTATTATTCCTATTTATTTAACTAGTTTTTATTGAGTTTATGTTCCTAATTTGTTAAGGTAATTTGAGCATTCACTAAATATATATTTCCAATAATTTTATTAATAACAAGCTAAATAGACATATCTAAATTAATATATCACATCAATATCTATTTATTTGAAGTGTGTCTCATTCCCTTATCAATATATAACATCATTACTATATAATTAGAAGAAAAAAAATTAATATCTCATCAAAAGTGATAACAATACCTTTATCTATAATTTCTATATACTATTTGTATTTATCTTATTTTTTAAAATAAATCCTAGGAATAATCACCGTGATACTTTTAATAATTAAAGATGATTTTACTACTTTCAATATACTTTGTTGAGCATTTTAAGGCCAATTAACTTAGGTGCTTTCATAAATAAATACAGTAATGAATGAATTTACTGCTCCTTTAAGTAGATAAATATTAAAACCAAGCACAGCCCTCCTGGATCTCGATTCCTTAACCACCATGAATTGATCTTAATTAGCCCTAAATTGAAGGTGTTCATCATGTGCCTCTTAAAAAAACACCCTTTTTCATGGACCAACCCAAACCCTAAAATACTCTGTGATGACCAGGTTCAGTACGGGCCCTCATAGCTCCAACATTGAGTCACGACAGCCATGTCCTAATCAATCTTCAAACCGCAGTCTACTGCTAGCAATGACTTGGTGTTTGCAATTTACTTCAAACAAGGACTTGATTTAGACTTTTCAGTGTAATTCAATTGCTTCCATTACAACCTGATAAATAAAAGAAGATAATTGACTTGGCAATTATAAAATTAAAGTATGTGGCTGAATTGATTAATCAAGGCTGACCGGTTCGTAAAACACAGTTTTGAGACATGTAACCATAAAAAAAATATTTTTTCCGATTTTTTCTCCTATAATTTAAATAAAAATATCAAACCTGGAACTTTAAGAGAATTCTATTTATCCAACTTAATAGAAGGAATGGATAAAAATTAGTGTGTGTGTATATATATATATATACTGGGGGAGTAGTTAATTATAATTGTGACTCTTTAAGAGTATAATTGGGATTATTTTTAAAAGTTCATTCAAAAATATATTAAAATAATATTTTTTTATTTTTAAAAAATTATTTTTGATATCAGTACATGAAAATGATCTAAAAACACCAAAAAATTTAATTTAAAATATTTTAAAGAAAATCAATTTTTTTTAAAATATTTTTGAAACAAAATGACAAAAACTTTTTATATGAATAAAATAGCTTTTAATTTAATTTAAGTTAAGTTGTTTGAAGTCAGCACTCGTGGTTGGAATCTGTCTACCTGTTAAACCCATCCTTTTCCATCTTCGCGTGGTGCTTTTCTCTATATATAATCTCATAAATATGCAAGAATAGCAAACGAAGCCAACCTACTAATCTGTTAACATTAAAGGCAACACAGCACATTCGTTTGTGGCGTGTGAGAGAGAGAGGGGAAGAGAAACAGAGCATTAAAACGATCGAAGCCAATCTGTAAACAATCCTTGGAACCTGCTAAATCATCAACCAAACCCACATTGCTCGCTCCCTCGCACAATTCTTACCGACTCCAATCCTAAGCATTTGGCCATTTTTCTTTCTTTCTTTCTTTCTTTCTTTTATCATCCCACCTTTCTCTTTAGCATTAATTCTTTGGTTCTCTCCGTCTTGCATTTTGTCCTTCAAAGATTTTGTGTTTCTCCTGTCTCAGATTGAGGTAAGCCTGCTATATTCCCTTCATTTCATTCCCATGTCGTTGGTTTGTATACCTTCATTCCATTCCCAAGTTGTTTTTTTTTATACTTTCATTCTTTGTTTTCTTTAAGATTGTTTTTTTTCTGTTTTTTTAAGGTTAGGCATTTAGAAACAGATAACGGCGCATTCTGGACAATGATATCATCGTTTTGTTTGTGTTATGAAAAGATTGAGATAGAAAAATATAGAGGTCAAATAAAAATTCCCTTGTTTTTTTTTTCGTGTTCACGATGTTTTAATAATAATGGGGAGCCATTGAATGTACCTCGATGTTTTTTTTTCCTCCAGTTTTTATTATACTTATTTTCTTGGTTTGAAAATGTATTTGGGAACATGGGTTTGAAGGGTTTTGAATTCATTATATACAGGGGCCTCATAACATTTACTTTTATTATTTGGTGCACTTGACCAATTCTTGATGTGATTATATTCAAATGTTTGGATACCAATTTGCTGTTTGGGGTAAAGCTACGTTCTTTGTCTGTTTAATCTGAAGGCCTCCACTTTTTTCTACTCCAACCTTTGAATAATGTGTTACGGACTGCTCATTGTTGCCTCTAATCAATGGTTTTCTAGCAGATAAGAAGAAGAAGAAGAAATAGTTGTTGTTGAAGGTGTTTATGAACATTTGAGAGTATAAAAAAGTGGTCTTGATGTATCTGCCATATTATGCCTTTCGTATAGATATAAATCTACTTGCACTTTTAGTTAGAATTAATTCTCTTTGTTCTACTTATTTTTAACAGTTATTGAGACCTATAGCTCTTGTTTATTTGGAGTCTAAGAAAGATATCTCTGTTCCTTTCCTAAAATGGGAATATCCTTTTCATGTTCCCTTGCTGGATCTGATGATTTGGATGGTCCTTTTGACACTGTTCTTGTGAGATCAGTTAGTTTTGGGAGTCGAATGCATTACAATCTGTCGGTTTTAATGACTGTGATTCAGACCCTGATTCGATGAAATCATATGGTTCAGGAAAGGTGATATAATCACATTGTGCTTCAAAAGTACTACCTCAGAAAATGGACGTGCTTGCCAGATCAATCTTAAGTCCTAAAGTTGGAGAAAGGGGTAATCGGTTGACAAGATCAGATAGCTCGCCTGACAAAACACTCCACTTATCATTGCCTGGGTCAGGGAACCAAAGACACCAGGCTGCAGTGAAGTTGCAGAAAGTCTATAAAAGCTTCAGAACCAGGAGGCAGTTGGCTGATTGTGCTGTTGTTGTCGAGCAGAGATGGTTGGTACCAGTCTACTTTACAATTCTTCTGCATATATTTCATGGAGTGAAATCTGTCTCACTTTCCTCTATTTACTTTTTTTTTTCTCAAAAGGTTTCTCTTTGTATTTTTTGTTGTGGTATATCTCCTTTTTCGCTGAACCTAATGTTCTAGCAATGTGTTTTGTAGGTGGAAGTTGTTGGATTTTGCAGAGCTCAAGAGAAGCTCCATATCTTTTTTTGATATTGAGAAACCTGAGAGTGCAATTTCACGTTGGTCAAGAGCAAGAATGAGAGCTGCCAAGGTAAGCTCTAAAGAAATTGATGATGTATATATACAGATAACATCTGTTCTACTGCATTTCTAAGAGCCTGATTTTCTCATCCTTTGCAGGTAGGAAAAGGATTGTCAAAGGATGCAAAGGCTCGGAAACTTGCTTTACAGCATTGGCTTGAGGCGGTAAGATCAAGCCCAGGAATAGAAACTGGAAACCAAGTTATTAGTTTCTTTACCTCATATTGATCTTATTCTCTCTTTCTTTCTAATAGATTGATCCACGGCATCGTTATGGACATAATCTTCAGTTTTATTATGTCAATTGGCTTCACTGTCAGAGTAAACAGCCATTCTTCTACTGGTAAGTTTTTATGAAATTGAAGACTTGCATATGACAAAGTCATCTTTGCTTCAGGAAAGAAATTATTCACGGTTGATGCCAATCCTCTTAAACCTGCAGGCTCGATATTGGAGATGGTAAAGAAGTGAACCTCGAAAGATGTCCTAGATCAAAGCTTCAACAACAATGCATAAAATATCTTGGTCCTGTAAGTATTAACTTTATAGTTTCATTATCACTCTTATATTCCAATAGTCTTGAGAAGACTTGCAAAATCTGGTGGCTAGTATAGTTTCTGCAGTTTTCTGCTTCAATTTGAAATACAGTCCAAAGACTGGAACTTGAAATGGATCGTCCATGTTTTATAAATTCTGCTAAAGTCTATCTTTTTTCCTACTTTCTCATCTTCTTTCGCTTACCCGGCTGTTAAAATCCACTTACAAGTACTGTTCATCCATCTTTCAGAAAGAAAGAGAGGCTTTTGAAGTAACTGTGGAGAATGGGAAATTTTTATACAAACAAAGTGGAAAACTTCTCTGTAAAACAGAAGGACCCAAGGATGCCAAATGGATTTTTGTTCTGAGCACATTGAAGACCTTGTATGTTGGTCTGAAGATCAAGGGCACATTTCAACACTCAAGTTTCTTGGCCGGTGGAGCCACTCTATCTGCTGGAAGAATTGTTGTGGAAGACGGTGTTTTAAAGGTAGAATAGAAATTGTCTGGTGTTTTCATGATAGCTTCACGAACTTCTTCTTTTCTCTGTCAATGTTACTTTGTTATATATTCACAAGGTTCTTTCATTTTGACAGGCAGTTTGGCCTCACAGTGGCCATTATCTCCCAACCGTAGAAAACTTCCAGGCATTCATGTCTTTCCTCAGGGAACACAACGTAGATCTAACTGATGTAAAGGTACGAAACTGTTGAGTTTGCTTTCTATAACTAGTTCGTATTAGAATCCAATTGCTTTCTATAACTTCAGTGCAGTTATTTGTTTTCATGGTGTCATACATGCATTTTTAGAAATATAGACGTGAATCATTGATGCACTTATCTTATATATTCAGGAAAGCCCAGCTGATGAAGAAGACGAATCCATTATCAAAAAGGACAATCTTGGTAGTCTCCGAGAACAACCAGATGCAGATCTACACCGAGTCAGCGAAGCAACAAGTGTTGAGATCTTGGCTCCAGGGGATACAGATTCAAGGAAACGAGATTCTAGTGTGGCAGAAAATGCTAATCTGCACGCATCAAAATTGTCACGTGGAACACAATTAAAAATTCCTAAACTTGAAATACCAACAAGAGGAGATGTGCTTGACACTTTCAAAACAGAAGAACTTGGACCACGCTGCCAGGCAGAAGATCCTGATTCTCCTGGAGAAGATGGTTATGAAACGGCAGAAGATTCATTTTTGACAGAGGAAGACTTCATGATTACTAAACATAATTTGTTTTCCGAAGATGAAGAAGAAGAAGACAACGAGGAGCCTGTCCCCAAAGAAAAAATCCTTAAAAGGATAGATTCTCACAAAGGAATGAAATCGTATCAATTGGCGGAGCACTTGTCCTCTAAATGGACCACCGGCGCAGGGCCACGAATAGGATGCATGAGGGATTATCCATCAGAGCTTCAATTCCGGGTATTAGAGCATGCAAACCTGTCACCAAGATCAAGAAGTGACAATCCATCACCACGGACCTCATCTCGGTTTAGCCCCAAGGTTCTATCGCCAATGGTTTTGACGCCAGCCTCATTGTGTAAAGAAACATCATCCAGAAGTTCCCTTGCCCCAGACCAAGTGTTATTTTCACAAACAGCAAACCCATAAACCCTATCAGATCAAGAACTTTTCTTTTGCTGATTTATTATTACTGGGATAGAACTGATACAGGGTATTCTTTGTTTTTGTTTTTTCATATACGACCATTCTCTGTACCTCTCTTCTTTGGAGATACAAAAATGGAATGGAAAAGAAAAGGGATGCGCAAGGTTCTCTGCTGTCCTTATATTTTTGATAATGGGTTTCTTTCGTTCTTAAAGTTCCTTCGATTTCTTGCAATCAGTTTGTGTGCTTTATGAACTTTGAAATATGCCAGGAATTTGGATGGCAGAATGTTTATGGCAATTTGCATGATTTCAAACAGGCACTAAGTAGATCGCATAACTTGCAGCATTCTCCGCCTTCCTTTTCTTCTTCTTTCTCTTCCATCTCATTTTACATTTTTAAGTCGGATTTCTCATGCACAGATGATCCAAGTCAAAGCCCGTGAGAGCAAAGAATTTTCACACGATTCAGAAGATAAATAAAATCTCGCTACTTTTTTCTATAGAGGAAGAGACTGATACAATGATACAAAGTGATGCTAATTGCATGTTACAGATTACAACAACAACTCTTACGTTGCAAAATAACATATATGTGAAGTACAATCTCTCTGTGAGAACTCTGAATCCCGGGAAAAAATTCAAAATTCAGCTAGATAAAAGGAAATATGATATATTCAGCATAGAAGAGATTCCATATAAACCGATAGAAACCTGAGATTGCCTCCTGCAAATGGAAATGTCAAGATAATCAGGATTTCTGAAAAAAAAATCTCAGTATTTGTATTTGGTGAAATCATATCCAACTGGTGGAGTGTGTTTCACTGTTGTAGCCTGATTAAGAATCACGTCGAATTTCAAACCAGTTGCAAACTTTCTATACTGAATTCACTCTATAAGCATGATTGGGCTGGCTTATCTTAACTGAAAACAAGTGGCAAAGGCTAAAATTTCAAAATTTCCTCAATCAAGCTCGACTTATTTTCTCAAAATGTCTGTTAATGCAGCAGTCTCTGGACATTGTATGCAGACATGATCGATTCACAATGTTCTGTAAGTAATAAGTAATTAAAGCAAGACAACAGGGGCCAGCAGAACAGTGAATAGAAGTAAAACAATTGATATCACTCTATGCGATGATTAAAAAAATCTATGTGCCTTTTATACATTTCCCATTAATCGTGAAAGTTTAAACCGGTATATTAGATTAAAAAACAGAGGAAGACTTTCTGTTTTAAAAATGAATCATATGAAGTAACCTCAAAGCAACAAGAGAACTCCTTTACTTTTCTGGAAATATGATTCACGTACCTAGAAAAATATTTTCAATGTACATTTTTCAGTGCCCCTCAAATTCAGAAATAGAAAAGGCACGTATTTATATCAGTGAAATTGTAGTTTTAAGTTGATTAAATTCATTGTCTAAAGAAAAAACCTAACCCCTCTTTGATTTTGAGTCCAAATACATGAAATCCTCCATCCAAATCACGACTATAGAAGAAATTTTAAGACCTTGTTATATATGAAATGAAACTAGGCATTACCTTTGTGTAATTTGCTTGTTCCAACACCCACGTCTGAGAGAGGTACAAAAAGGATGCACATAAGAGGAAAAAACATAAGTAAACATTCTACACGATCCCAAAAAACCAGCAACCAGCAGAAAAGCATAGAAAAGATCTATCATAAAGAACATAGCACTTGAAATTAAATGAACTGTGATATCCATGCAACTCTTCAGGTCTGTATGATGGTATATTGACAATATTGATTCAAAATATATACAGGTAAAATTCACAATTATGATTGAAATTCATCACTTGTACAGAAAATGTTTGGATCAACAATCAGAATTCCTCATTGCTTATAACATTTAAACATTGTTCTTGAAGTTTAAGAAATCATATGTTTGCTGTTGTTCTAGTTTTATTAAGGGGCTTCCATCCATATCAATGTGGTCCAAGATAAGGATCAAGCTGATCTCCATCCCACTGGGGAAAAAATCAATACGCCAGTTTTGCAAATAGTGACTTCAGCCAAAGCAAGTACACTTGTATGCTAATTTCTGTGTTTTGATTCCCTGATCTATTGTGCACATGGTAAATCAGTAGGGATCATGGTCATTGACAACAGTCTGAAGGTCAGTAATATCATGAAGGACAACCATTAACTATGAGGAACTTGCTAATACTCCAAGATCAGCAAGCTAATAGCAAAAAGGTTTTGCAGGCAAGTTTGGCTTATTCCAATTCCATCCATCTCCCAGGCCTATCTAATCACTACTTCAAGAGGATAAAAGGCTGGGTGAGAAGGCCCTCCTAGATGGAACCAGTAAACTCTCTGTGGAAAGGCACATGATCATACCATAGTCAAAAAAATTAAAAGATACCAAAATTTAACAATGAAATCCCATGGAAAGAGCAGAAGCACAAATCAATGTTCTCATAAGAATAAGGAAATTAAAGAGAGCTGCAAGAAGGAATTGATATTATCTTGCTGGATAAATAAATAAACTAGAAGAATAAATCAAATGAACCATACCAGCTAAGAACACATACTAGAAGTCACATCCTAATCACAGTGCTAATCAACATAGTTACTAATCCCATGAAACACACCTGGAAAATCAAGCACAGTGCAAGGATTGTATGTGCAGGTATCATTAGGCTACGCCTGAAATCCTGTAAAAGATGCAAGTGGAGGGGTTAAGTTTGCCTTCATGGAAAAAAAAATCGAGTTAGGTGGACCTTCAACTACTATTATGAGTTCCGTATAAGCACAGGAACAGCTTCAAGGAAAACTTATACCTGAGGCATGTAAACAGCTGATAGTACAGCTCCAGCATAATTCACCAGTAAGAGCCCAGAACCAAGAAATGCAATGTTTCTAACTCCAAGTTTAGTTGCTAAAGTTGATATGTTATATCTGCAATGACAATATTCAATGAGATATGAGATCACATGTACATGTACATGTTTAAATTAAAACATACAAGTTTATGGCCTCTAACAAAACAGCAGGGTTATTAAGAAAATTATGTGAATAAATCAACTAAGAAATCTAATAAGTTACAAGTTAATATTAAAAAAGAAATCAAGTAAAAGTAAAAAATAAAATAAAAATTAAAAGATATTATAAGGAAAAATAGAGGGTTACTTTTCGTTCTAAAATCTAAAAGAAAAAATTGGATTCAATACAAATAAATAAATAATAAATAAAATGAAGTAAAAAAACGTTGAGGAAGGAACAAGAAATAAAACAAGGTTTAGGAGGAGTTTTGAGATAGCTATTAACTGGAATGTTGCTTATCAAGGTCAAAAATGGTTTACTACACAGGAAGTAGGCATACCACACAAACACGAGGCAAATCCACTATTAATCACCTTCAGTGAGAAAATTTGTATTACTTACTTTCGATCCCCCTCTACATCTGGAAGATCTTTTGTTATGGCAATCACCAGTGCAAACAATGTGACAAAGGTTGTAATGAATGCCACGGGTGAACTGCAGGTAGAAACAGAAGTAGGAACATGAGAAAACTCATCAAAGATTAGAAAATGGGCACATGTGAAATACCAAATTTGATCAAATTTCTGAAGTGTTAAAGCAAATGGTGATAAGGATGAATTTGAGGATAAGAAGAGAATTTAAGGGAAGAAGATAATATGGAAATTCAAATATTGCCTACCTTGACTGACTCTATTCGGCTATATTTATAGCCTTACAATTGCGCAAATAAATCAACAAACAACTGAATAATAGGAAGAGAATAGCATCCACTACGCCACTCCCATGTTAACAGACTCATAAACAACTGAATAATCGGAAAGGAGAGTGGCATCCACTACGCCACTCTTACGTAAATAACTGAAGACTAAGAACAGACTCAATTGAACCACTTCTACAATTAGACCAAGTCAATGCCTGCATATCACCTCCTTCTCCACGTCAGCTGCCACGCTAGTGCTGCCCACGTGTACTCGAAGTGATCACAACATTCCCCGCCACTTAAGGGACCTTGTCCTCAAGGGAAAATTGGGGATAAGCCTTGGCGAAACGCCAAGCATTTTCCCAAGTGGCTTCCTCAGCAGGAAGACCGACCCACTTGACTAGTAGTTCGGTTTTAGGACGGTAGTGGCCCTTTTGAACGACGCGACGCTCCAAGATGGATTCAGGTTGTGGAAGGAGGACAGCGTCGTCTGAAACCGGAGGCAGCTGTGACGAAGGTTGAGGTAGAGAACCGACATGTCGTTTCAGCATACTCACATGGAACACATCATGAATTTGAGACCCAGGTGGCAAGGCTATGCGATAGGCAACCGGACCAATCCTTTGAAGGACTTCATATGGACCAAAGAAACGTGGAGCCAGTTTCATGGAGGCACGGAAGGCCACAGACGACTGACGGTACGGTTGGAGTTTCAAGTATACTTGGTCCCCAACTTGAAATGAGAGGTCACGGCGGTCCTTATTTGCTTGGCACTGCATGCGTTCTTGCGCAAGAAGAAGATTGTGGCGCAGCTCCTTGAGAATAGTGTCACGATCACGTAGGTATTCATCCACTGTGATGTCGTTGGCTGTGCCTGGAACATAAGCTAGAAGGCGTGGAGGAGGAACACCATAGACGGCCTCAAAAGGGGTCATCTTTGTGGCCGAGTGGGTCGATGTATTGTAGCTGTACTCAGCCCAAGGGATCCATTCTAGCCATTTGCGAGGTTGGTCACCAGTAAAACAACGCAAGTACTGTTCCAGTGTGCGATTCATTACCTCAGTCTGCCCATCTGATTGAGGATGGTAACTGGAGCTCATACACAATTGGGTCCCCTGTAACTGGAAGAGACTACGCCAAAAATTGCTGACAAAAACCTTGTCGCGGTCGCTGACAATTGTCTCTGGAATTCCATGGAGACGGACGATGTTTGCAACAAAACTCCTGGCGACTGTTGCTGCCGTGAAGGGGTGTTTCAAGGGAATGAAGTGGGCATACTTGCTTAAACGGTCGACGACGACGAAGATCACCGTGTGACCATTAGAAGGAGGGAGACCTTCGACAAAATCCATTGAGATGTGCACCCAAACTCGGGTTGGAATTGGCAGGGGCTGTAACAACCCTGCCGGCTTCATACACTCGGTTTTGAACCGCTGACAGACTTCACATTCAGCCAAGAATTTCTTGACCATGGAGCGCATAGTTGGCCACACGAACGTCTGTCGGATGCGAGAGAGGGTTTTGTGGAACCCAAAATGGCCCCCGACGGCTGAGGAATGGCAATCGGCCAGTATGCATGGGATGAAAGTGGAGCTGGGATTTAAATAGACTTTGTTGCCTTTAAACCAAACACCATCGCGCTGAATCAAGCCCAATTGTACCGATTTGGTATAGAAGGGGTCGTGCTGCACCTCTTGTTGAAGCAGTGCCCACCATTTGACCACTGGACCTGAAATAGACAGTAAAAGAGGTGCTTCCATGCGTGACAAGGAATCCGCACCTTGATTGTCAGCTCCCTTTTTGTATTCAATCTCATAATCGTACCCCATTATTTTTGGCAGCCAGCGGGTTTGTGCAGGGGTAGTGATCCGTTGTTCCAAGAGGAATTTGAGGCTCTTCTGATCAGTGCGCACGGTAAATGGCCTTCCCAACAGATATGGACGCCATTTTCTGATAGCTTTCACAATCGCCAGCATCTCTTTTTCATAGGTGGATAAGTTGAGGGCTGCTCCTTTTAATGCTTCACTGAAATAGGCTATTGGCTGGTTCTGTTGCATCAAAATGGCACCGAGACCTTGTCCACTGGCATCGCATTCGAGCACAAAGCGCTGAGAAAAATCTGGGAGTCTTAACACTGGAGGTGACGTTAAGGCCAATTTCAATTTGGCAAAAGCTTCTGCTGCCATGGCATTCCAACGGAATCCATCTTTGCCCAAGAGCTGGGTGAGAGGAGCTGCAATGCCCCCATAATGGCGGATAAATTTGCGGTAATAACCCGCTAACCCAAGGAACCCACGGACGCCCTTGGCAGTGGTCGGAGTTGGCCATGCCAGAACCGATTGGATCTTGGACGGGTCAACAGCCACTCCTTGATCCAAAATACGGTGGCCGAGGTAATCGACTTCCGTGACCCCAAACTGGCACTTGGATCGTTTGGCGAACAATTGGTTGGATGACAGGAGATGGAGAACAATCTGCAAATGAGAAATATGATCGTCCCATGACCTGGAATACACAAGGATGTCATCAAAGAAAACCAAAATAAATTGCCGGAGATAAGGACGGAAGAGATCATTCATAAGGCTTTGGAAGGTTGCCGGGGCATTCGTGAGACCGAATGGCATTACGAGAAACTCATAATGACCCTCATGAGTGCGAAATGCCGTCTTAGGAATATCGCCATCGCAGACGCGAATCTGGTGGTAACCAGACCGGAGGTCAAGCTTCGAAAAAAATCTTGCACCGTGGAGTTCATCAAGCAGTTCGTCAATGACCGGAATAGGATACTTATCTTTCACCGTAATGTCGTTGAGGGCTCTATAATCCACGCAAAATCGCCATGCGCCATCTGCCTTTTTTACTAGCAAGACTGGAGAAGAAAAAGGGTTGCGACTTGGCCGAATCAGTCCCGATTGCAACAGCTCTTGAACCATCTTCTCAATCTCCGTTTTCTGATAGTAAGGATAACGATAAGGACGGACACTCACCGGTCCAGCATTTGGCTGTAATGGAATATGATGGTCATGCGAGCGCTGTGGTGGCAGATCAGTGGGGTTGTCAAAGACCCGAGAGAATTTCTCAAGTAATTGCTGCAAGTCGAATGGATGATCATCAGATTGGATGCTGCTAAGGACTGGCATGATTTGGAAGAAGAGTCCCGTATGTTGAATGCCATGGAATTCTTTATCAGTTAATGCTTCCAAGCTTGCCCGACCCAATCCTTGAAACTTGTGAGATGTTCCCATGAAAGTGAACTGCATGGTAAGCAACCTATAGTCTGTCGTGATTGGTCCCAGAGTGGCCAACCATTGTACCCCCAAGACAATTTGACAAGCAGCCACTGGAAGGACATAATAATCGGCAATAACCACAAGGCCTTGAATTTTTATGGCGAGTGCGCGACACTGCCCTTCACATTCGATTTTTTCCCGGTTGGCGACCATGACCTGAAATTTCTTGTCATGATTTACTGGTAGCCCAAACCTGGAAACAATGGCTTGATCGATGAAATTATGGGTACTGCCCCCGTCAATTAGCACAGTAACATCTTTGTTCCCCAACCTCCCCAATACGCGAATGGTCTGTGGATGTTCAGCTCCTGCAATCGCATGAAAAGAAATTTCTGGAATGATGTCATGCTGATCAGGAACTGGCTGGACTTCTTCGTCGCTGGGCTGATCACGAGTGTCCGAATCTTCAATCATAAACAATTGGGGTCGCTCACATCGATGGCCTGGGACGAATTTTTCGTCGCAATAGTAACACAGGCCTTTCTCGCGTCGCTCACGGGCCTCCTGAGTGGTGATGCGACGGAAGTTTGCTGGTGGTGCACTGGTTCCTTGGTGCTGGCACATGGTTGGTGGGGGACCCAACACACCTGCAATGGAATTAGGCGTGGGTTTGGTAGACCACGGACTAGCAGACGAACGCCCATGAGAGGCTGATTTTCGTTGTAATTGGTTTCGCTCTTCCAGTAGCCGAGCAACCCCTATAGCTTCAGCCAAATTACGTGGCTGTTTGATCTTCACGTCAATACGGATGTCATCGCGAAGTCCTGCAATGAAGCAACCGACTAAGAAGTTTTCAGGCAGCCCCTCCACCTGGTGAGATAGCTGTTCAAAGGCTTCTTGATAAGCTGTGACAGTAGTGAGTTGTTTGAGGCGAGTGAGTGCCTCAGACGGGTCTTCATAATCCGTTGGCCCGAAACGAAGTTGCACCGATTTGGTGAATTCGTCCCACGTCATTGGTCCCCGAAATTTTGCCAGCCATCTGTGCCACTGTAGTGCAATGCCTTCCAAATGGAAGGAGGCTAATTGAACTTGCTGGTTGGGTGTGATGTGTTGAAATTCGAAGTACTGCTCAGCCTTGTATATCCATCCGGTGGGGTCATCGCCACTGAAACGTGGAAATGAGAGTTTGAGATGGTGATGAGGAAAAGGGTCAGGATTATGGTGAGGACGTGTCATGGATCGGTCGGTGGAATCATTGGCTGCAAAGGGATTGACGTCAGATGAGTTGTTGTCTTGACTTCTTGAGACACGAATAGCTTGTAACTCAGTTAACACTGCCTGCAAGGCTGCGTTGACTTGATCAAAGCTGGATTCATGGCGTGTCAAAATTTCATTGACATCATTGCGAAATTCTGCATTTGATTTGCCACGGGTGTCCATGGCTCTGATACCACTGATAAGGATGAATTTGAGGATAAGAAGAGAATTTAAGGGAAGAAGATAATATGGAAATTCAAATATTGCCTACCTTGACTGACTCTATTCGGCTATATTTATAGCCTTACAATTGCGCAAATAAATCAACAAACAACTGAATAATAGGAAGAGAATAGCATCCACTACGCCACTCCCATGTTAACAGACTCATAAACAACTGAATAATCGGAAAGGAGAGTGGCATCCACTACGCCACTCTTACGTAAATAACTGAAGACTAAGAACAGACTCAATTGAACCACTTCTACAATTAGACCAAGTCAATGCCTGCATATCACCTCCTTCTCCACGTCAGCTGCCACGCTAGTGCTGCCCACGTGTACTCGAAGTGATCACAACAAATGGTTGCTTTTAAACACAGTCTAGGTATAATTGCTCTTTTTCAGCAGTACAGCCAATATCTGACTTTTAGGAGAGGTTAAAAGTTGCAACTTCTACAGACTCGGATGCTATAGTGCACCCCCAGCCAGGGAGAAATTGCAGCTCAAGGGTTTATAACAGAAGAACCATCTTGCTGACTTCAGGTATGCCAATTGATCAATTATTAATCCATTAACTAGTGATGGAGAAATTTGAAATGGTTTCACCTTTTAACATGTTTGCATGAAGGGCTGGTCTAAGGGCTTGAACCCACATCCTTGTGGTTGCAAGCCAAAGACCTTTACTATTGCACTGAGTAATGGTGCCCATGTAAGTTGATCGATGCATTAAGGAAATAACTTACACAAACGTGTTGAAAACACTAAAACCAACTGAATAACCTATTTTATTTATTTATTCTGTCAAAGATCTATCCAACTGTGTATTGACTACATGTCCTCATGGAGCCTGAATCACCATCATAACTCCAGTTGTTTTATTGTTGGAGTCTAAGAAGACATATAGATACCATTGAAGAATTCATATCTGGTAGGAATGCATAATTTTGTAGCATTTTATCTCAATCAAAATATGAAACAATATATGATTAAGGTAAAGTACCTCCATTCAAAAGGAAGTCCGAGGGCGGCTCTAGTTGCATGGTACACACCAAAATTGAGAAGAAAACCTCGTACCTGCAATATTATTGTATTCTATCAAGGTTTCATCCAACTGCTACAATTTCTGAGAGGCACTCATGTCATTACAGTGTTGTAATTTACAATTAAAAAGTATGCATCGATATGTTAATATTTGTACAGTATTTAAAAGTGTGGTGTTGGAGTAGCATCTGAACACATCCTTTCTATTTTAATAATTGTACAGTATTTAAGAGGGCGGTGTTGGAGTAGCATCTGAACACATCCTTTCTATCTTGAAAACATTTCTGACACCATGCCAATGTCAACTATAAGTGAACCAATTTACAATAATCATTTGCTTCCCTAGCTTATTTAATGAGTTACTTCTTTTTATCAACTGGAGGAATAGTTTCATTTACTCAGGATTTACCCACTTTCGTGTTCATACAAGACCATAGAGCAAAAATCACCAACTTTTCCTTTGTTATCAATTTTGTGGCACAAGTCATGATCAGATTTAGATGGTTGTTTTGTTTTCCAGACGTCATTCGATCTTCTGTTCTCAACAAGTTTGAAACACCCATGGAGAAGATGACAAACACAGCACAAGTTTAATTTTTGAAAATGAAAAGGAGGAAAAATAGGAAATCATACCGTGGCAATTATAAGAAATGCTACGACCGGAAATCTCTTGAACCGAAGTGGAGGAACTGAATAGATGGTGCCTAGGAAAAGGCCAAGACAGTAAAGGGAAGTGATGAATGGACCAAAGTTTAGTCCTACAATCAGGACCCCAGCTACTGCAAAAAATATCACCAACAACCATGCAGATTGAACTGAAAGATCTCCTGCAGCTATAGGTAAATAAGGTTTGTTAACCCTGCAAAATAAAGAGAGAGATGTCAATTAAAAAACATCACTTTCACATATTTCTAGAGTTGTTAGAGATTTCATACGAGGAATTTTGGATCCAGGTACGCAGAATTTTATAAGAAAATTGTTTAAAACTGAAGGAAAAATCCTTGCATATACCATATAAGACTGTTGAAATGGCCTAGAAAAAATAACATGGGCAATTTTTTTAGCCAAGTCCAACTAGCACTATTTTTCTCGGACAATGAAATGCTTTTCAAGATATTTGATTAATCATTAAATTACATGGCTGTTACTAATATTTCTTTGCTTGGAAAACCCTAACAGGGCCCTACTTGTTCTAGGTCTCAAGCCACAGATATGTGTATTGAAATGCATTCTAGATCTGGTGATCAACATAAGGGTTTCAGATTATTTCCACGAGCAAGATATAATAGCTCTAAGAGAAAATAAGTAGTCAAAAGTGATGCATACTTGTCTATTCCAATATCATAGATTTGATTGATGCCGACTATATAACCATTCCCACATATTAGAGCGAAAAGACCAGAGAATGCCTTCAACACCAGAGACCACTTAATCAGATTTCTGTTCTCAATCAATGCTCTTGCCACCAGAGCGCTATCAACAAATAAAATGATGACAATGGATCAGTTACGGTACTGCATGAGTGTGAACAAATATAAATTTAATAAGGTGGAAAATCATATACACAAAATAAACTTACGTCGAACCTAGAGCTGTGCCACGAATGGTATGAGGCCTTAAAAATCTCCAACATGCATCTTTGAAATCTGAGATTTTGTTTAATATAGGATCAGATCCAGCTGCTCCGGCTTGACTGCAGGCCTGGCAGAAGCCAGTTTCATATTAATGCTCTGTAGGTAGAGTCCTGTGTCTCTTTGATGAAGTTAACAAAACTTGTGTACGACCATGTCGATATAACCAACTTAACTCCCAGAACATGTGATAAGAAAGTAGTAGACACCAACCAGTGACTTGAAGAAAGTAACAAACAGGACGTTGGACACCCATGGAAAAAAAATAAGACCACTATCCTCTATATAGCAATTTGATGAGCAAATTGATGTCTTGGGTGAATCATTCCCAGCCTAAACCCTTTCATTTCTTCTAAAAGTTTTGGATTCATTTGGCCTTTTCAATTAAACTGATTGAGTTCATTTTGCACGTTCATTTGTATATATGTTTACATTAGCCATCCCAAAACGAACTGGCGGTTAAGTAAGCCTTTCCAATATAGATGTCTATATCAAAATTTCAACTACAACTACAATATATGGAAACCGATCCATCGCAGCCATAACCACATAACTAACACTTGCTTAGCTTATGATACAAATTTAACAGGACTAAAAACCCAGTAGCTAATAGAGAGAACTTCATATAGTTTTTTTATTTCTGTTTATATTTTTCATCGAAGAAATTTAGACATCCTCTATTTCAGAGTGCCATAACTCCAGCTTCCTGGTTGTTCCGTGAACAAGAAAGGTCGGAACATGTAACCGTGTCACTTGTGTTGGTCAAATATGAGAGGACTCGACTTGACACGAGACACATAGCTATAACTAATAACAGTGAGCAAGATAAAATCAGTAGAGATACTGACTTTTTTTCCAATTTATTCAAACCGCAAATCATAAAAACATTCTCATTCTTTTCATGAGTGAAAACCATGGAGAAGTAAAGCATACCCAGATGGTATTCCGCCTGTAATGTCTGTTTGGTGCTAATTTTGAGCTTCTTTTGAGACTGTAAATTTCAGTGCTTGAAGGCAAAACTTTAGAGCTTTTGAAGAACAAATCAAATGACGTGCTTGCGGGCTTAATGGGTATCTTTGGTTGATGAGAGGTGGTGTTGCGGTGAGTGTTTAACGCAGAAATTCTAAGAGAACATGGAGGAGAAAGGGATAGCTCCATTGAGGAACAGGGAGAGGGAGAGTGGTGAGTGGTAAATAACAGACAATAGCAGGAGGGAGTGATTTGATATTTTTGTTTTCATATCTCGAGAGTGTTGCACTTTTGCTCCTATATTTCTCTTCATTGCAAACAAGTACAATCTTATCAGCATATTATTTAATCGGGTAATGAATTAATTATCAATTTATTTAACTAAACATTAGAAAATACGATGTTTTTATTATACATCACATCAAGAATCACTAAACAATTTTTATTTTAATTATCTTATTATCATGGCTTGGATTGTGGGTACGAGGATAATCTAGTTGACTCGATTTTTTTATATATATTTTTAAAAAACAATTATCATTCAATATATTTTATTAGTTGTGAATTTATGGTTTTGACAGGTTAATAACCTAAGTAATATTTTAGCTTTTTAAAAAATATATATTTTTTAAAAAAATTCAACACTCAATATTGGATTGATTGAGAATTACATTTCATTATATATTTTAGTTTATTTTCTATGAAGTTATCTCGATTTCATAATCAAGTTCACGAGTTAATTGTTAATCCGAGTTAACTTGAGTAGTTTTTTATTCATTGATTTTCTCTCTCAATTTCATCCATGAATATTGAATTGAATGAGAATTATATTATCATAAAATTGATTTCAATTTACTTTCTATGAGATTATCTAATCTTATAACTTGGTTTATGAGTTTAATAGGTTACCTCGAGTTGACTCGAGTTATTTTTTTCTTTTTTTTAAATTAATTCTTCAATAATTAATTGATTGAGAATTAGACTTCAAAATTTATTTTGATTTACTTTATGTTAGAGCTGTAATGGTCTCAAGATTATAATTGTGGATCTAACAGGTAAACTAATATCAATCCAATATGTTGTCGTTTTAGTATTTGACAAAGAAATATCTTATTTTTTCTAGTAAGACTATATTTTAATTATACTAGACTATATCAAAACTGGATACGATTAATTTGAGCTAAGTAAATAATTATATTGTTTTATATTTGGTAAATTCCTTTAATTGGGAGACAAAAAAGTAATCATATTAATACATATTCACCAAGAAAAGAAGATGTAAATTTTTTTATTCATATATATAAGGTTTCATTGAAATTTCTATCAAAATTTTGGCAAAACCTCTCTTTTACAAACAAATCCCAAGTTATCGACATAAAACATAATCTTTAATTCAACCTTAACCAAATCATCCTAGGTCTGCAAAACAACAAGCATAATCCTCATTATAACCGCAATAAATAAACCGTACATTTAAAAACAATTGATAAGTTGCATCAAAATCAAGATAAATTCAAACACATTTATTAGAATACGACAAAAAGAATCAATTTATACATGTTAGTCTTTCCAAAAATAATGATCGTATATATCAACTTATCAACATTTAATTTATATAAAATACTACTAGATACAAAAAGTAACATATTTACTCCTGACGTGCAGATGATGAACTTAAAAAGGAAATACAAGATAATTCCATAAAAAAATATTTGGAAAAATAGTATTAAAGTTATTAAACTCACGGTATACGATCATACATAATTATTATAATCATCATAGTTATTTGAAACACAAACTAACTTCCCCACTTACGTATTGCCGATACTAAGTATTGTTGATACCCTTATCACCTTACAACCATTAGCAATCAAAGAAGACCCATTCCTAGGTCCTTGACATACCTCCTCATTTTATTTGAGGATGTATGCCGATTCCATTTTTTCTGGATTTTCAACATGCATAAATATATATTAAACATTGTACCACAATTCTTTTATCTAGAATTCTAACATACACTCGATATATATTAGCATCTGCATAGTGATCCCTATCCCGAGTATCCTGACATACACTCAATGTATACCAGTTATTTATGATGATCTTCTTATCCAGGATTCTAACATACATTAAAATGTATGTTACTTGTTTTTGGCGATCTCTTTATCCTGGATCCTCGTATACACAAAATATATGCTAGTCATCGCCATGTTCCGTTCATTTGGTACGGTGTACATTGGCGATATTGTCATAACCTGATAATTTTATACAAAAATTTGACTTACCTGACATATATGCCTTAAATATTTTTACTGACAAATCATATCTTTTAAAACTCCCACCAAAGCCTTATATATAATTCACATATTTTCATTATGAAAATTAAATCAGAAAACATAGACATGAATCATTTATTTGTCGTAGATGCTCTGCTCATGGTCCTCTGTTTCTGATCCCTCCTACAATTACAAAAAATTCTCATAAATTATTTTCAATTAACGATACACTTTATAATAACCACACCAAAACAATCCAATAAGCTTTTAAATTCATTATTCTTTTTTTTTTATAATAATATTTGTCAATCAAAATATCATTATAAACACCTATTTTTTTAACATAACTTGTTTTTACTTCTTTAATGTGTCTAACTTCGTCACTTTGCAACCTTTCACTTCTCTTTTTCTCTCAAATTTGCCAACAAATGTCTCATTCTAACCTCTGGATAGATTGTTCAATATAACTAGAGTTATAGAACTCCGTTTTATACGAAGTTAATCTTGTTGGAAAGCTAAAATACAGGGCTATAACTCTCTTGAAATGGAAGAAAACTCAATTGTGATTCACAAAATTCATTATGAACGTGGTAAACCTTTTATGCTATGGAGTCTAACTTGTTGAGCCATGTTTAATGACCCAAAATTGGAGTTTTAAAATTAAAAATTAAATTAAACTAGTTTATTTGTATGGTAAACAACTAAAACTACAATTTCTAAGAGGAAATTGATCCTAATTCCCTTATTTTTTCACTCAAATTCTCTCAGAAAGTCAGTCTACTAACTTGTATAATTTGTTAACTAATGCTTAATGTTACTTTTCCCTTTCTTGTACCTATTTGGCCGAACTTGACGTTAGGAAAACAAGACTTCCCTCATTCTTTTCATACTTAATCCATTCATTATACATATATTCACATCCAACACAATATATACACTAATTATTTTGCAAAATATATAATTTTTCCCTTTTGATTACTTTCTTCAATGGCCATCCATTGCCTTTTCTAGGAGGCTCCTCCTTTTTTTTATTTATCTTGCCAATTACTCTCATTTCATTTCATTCATTCCACATTCATCAATTGCACATAATTCTACATTTCCTCAAAAAAGTTTTCAAGAACCTTAACACAAAACTCATAACAAAAATCATACAGTTAAACAATAAAATCAACAATTTTTATATGTATATAAAAAACATCATACCAATAAAGATTTAAAATCTTAATTGCTTGTGAAATCATAATCTCCTCCCTTGTTTTCCTGTTGCTGTTAGCCCCAATACTCTTTTTTTCTCTTCAATTTCTTCTTCCAATAATACTTTAAATCCTTGTGTTTTTTATATTTGAATATTTTGATAACATTTAATCTCTTTTTAACTTTGAAATTCTTCTTAAATTGGGTAAGAAAAATGTCAAAATCTCCCTCCATTTCTTCCCCTCACTCTACTGGGCATAAGAGAAAAGAAAAGGGGTATTTATACCCCTAATATCTCTTATTTGCACTTAGGCACCCATTTCCCTTAAATGTTTTTATACTCACATCTTTTTTTCTTATAATTAAATCCTACTCTTTACATTTATTTTATTTCACCATCTCAACCTATTTTCTTTCTCTTTTAATTTATTTTCTTTAAGTTAAAACTAACCCGATTAATTTCGAGTTAAAAACTATGATATCTCAAATCTTTCGTCTAGATGTTATATCCAAATTTTCTGAATTCTTATTTTATTTAAATATGTTCATTAATTTTTCTACTTTTATTTATTTAGTGTATAATGTACACCTATATTTATTTCTCGGGGTTTACATGTTAGATCAAAGTGATTAATTTATTTTATTTTGTAGATATAAGACAAGATAGAATAACATATCATAATGAAAATAATACTAATGTCTTATATAATGTTTTCAATGTAGATTATAACATATTTTTAACTCAAAAATATTATTTACTTTGTTTTTAATATAATGAATAATTTTATTTAGCAAAAATCACTATTAGTATTTATTTAAATACTATTTTATTTGAAAAAAAATCCACTGTTTTTTTCATGTTAATTAAAATGTAATTTTGGTAATTAAGTAACCTGCAACACTTGTAATTGCTTAAAATTAACCTATGTTTGGAATCTTAAAACAAATTAATGCAAGAACTTTCGGTTCTTTGATTTATTTTCCTTTTCATTACCAGAGTCATTATTCATTTTATTTTTAAAACCTTTATATATATATATATATATAGGAAATTGTTTTTTTTTTTAAAAAAAAACACGCCTTCTTAAGGCTTAACCTTTTTTCTTTTTACCAAAAATCTTTTTTTATTGACTTTCCTTTTCACCAAACATAGGAAGTAATTTCAAGAAAGTGTTTTCTGAAACAAACAAGGCTTTAAATAAGGAGAACTGAGTAGGCCCAACAAGACGAAGCCCAATATGCCTCAACCCAGTCCCGTTTTCACGACGGACTAAAACCCTGAAACCCTAATTTCACTTTGCTGCCGCTATATATCGCTAAAGGCTTGGGACATTTTTACAATTCTGCAACCCCTAGCACCGAGAGCTCTGAGCAGCCGGCCTCTCTAACTATCTAGCTCCGATCTCCAGGTCTGCAACTCACATTCTGTCTCCGTCGCTGTCTCTCTCAAAATGCAACAAAATGTCTTTCATATCTGAACGTATTGGTTTGAGGTGTGTGTAGGTAAGCGGTAAAGATGGCTGCAGCAGATGTGTTGGCTCCACCAAACCCGGAAGCTATTCAGCCGCACCACGATGTCAAGCTCTTCAATCGCTGGACTTTTGAGGATATCACTGTATGCTATTTTTCCCCTATCTCTCAGTGGCTCTGCATTAATCGATCCGTATTATGAAATGGTGGTTGGTTTATTATGTAGTTATAAGTGATCTGCCTTTTCTAGGATTTGAATGTTTTTTGGTGTTTCTCTTACTTCATCGTAAATGTGATACGATATGTATTTAATTTCTATGAGATTTGTTAGTGTTTCCTATTTTTGGTATCGAATAATTTAGAGGCATTAGTTAGGATTTTAGCTTACATGACTTGTTTTGAAACGGGTCTGCAATTAATTTGTTACATATTTTGGTTCATGGGTAGGTTTAATAAATATATTGGATGACCGTTGATTTTGATTGCTGTTTTTTCACATGGGATTCTCTCTCATACATTAACTGGGTAGTTGATATTCTGGATAATAAAATGAGGTCAAGAATTGTACTAAAAACTTCGTGGTTGGAACATCGTGTAATGTGCTGTCAACTGGCAAGTAGATTTAGTTGGTTGACTTCTTATGAGTGATTATGGTTCCTGTTTGTTATTTGTTTTTGTAGGTAATTGGATTTGAATTTTACTGAATTGCTTAGTGTTGAAAGCTTAGCAAGCTATTTCATGGATTTGGTTCTGGTCGTTTTTTACAAGTAGCTGTGTTTCATTATTAGCTGGAGTTGATTGTTTACTGGTCCATGATAACTGGGACAGTAAGGAGTGGTTTTGGGATTTTTGAAACTGATAGATAGCACATCGTAACAATTGCCATAAAAATTGATGAACTGTAAAACGTTACTGATGTCTAGAATTGATTTGTTTGTTGGGGATCAGGTAAATGACATTTCTCTTGCCGACTATATTGGAGTCCAAGCTAAGCATGCTACTTATGTCCCACACACAGCTGGGAGATACTCTGTCAAGCGTTTCAGGAAGGCGCAATGCCCAATTGTTGAGAGGCTTACAAACTCACTGCAGATGCATGGAAGAAACAATGGAAAGAAACTGAAGGCTGTGACCATTACCAAACATGCGATGGAGATCATTCACCTTTTGACTGACCAGAACCCAGTCCAAGTTATTGTGGATGCTGTTGTCAACAGGTCTGCATTAATTGCATTCGTTTTTTTCCCTTGAATTGCTCACTTCTGGAATTATCAGCAGGTTATTAGAATTTGGTCTGTTTTTGCTTTGTCATGATCCTTTGCTGTTGCTATTGTCTACCTGTTTGACATTTTTTTTGTTGTTATATAATAATAGCGGGCCTCGTGAAGATGCGACCCGTATTGGCTCAGCTGGAGTTGTCAGGCGTCAGGCTGTTGATATTTCACCTCTTAGACGTGTTAACCAAGCCTTGTATCTCCTTACCACTGGTGCTCGTGAGGCTGCTTTCAGGAACATCAAGACCATAGCTGAATGCTTGGCTGATGAACTAATCAATGCAGCCAAGGGTTCCTCAAACAGGTTTTTTTCCTCCTTGGCCATTCCTTTCATAATTGTTTCTCTGTGCTCTTTTCATAATTGTATACTGTGCTTTTGCTGATTGTTTTCATTTTCTTCAGCTATGCCATTAAAAAGAAGGATGAGATTGAAAGAGTTGCCAAGGCCAACCGTTGAAGAATCTATTTAGAATGGTGGGTGGGGTTTTGTTGTTCCCTAGACATTTTTTTCTCAACCTTGTCTTAAATATTTGGACATGATAATTATGTTTTGTCTTCTGTCCGCGGCAGAGAGTTTCTTGTTTTTTGTTTGGAGTTCCTCTATAATGTTAAGAATGTAGTGGCAACTTTAATTCTTGCTATGTTTTTGGTTATTCATTATGGTTGGGCTGTTTGATTATCCTATCGTCTCGTATTTTATTTTGTTTTAGTCATAGTTTGGCTTAGAGCAGGAGTGTGGGTTAGCGTACAATACTGGTATCTGTCCTTCCCTCCCGGAGGTCATGGTAGGAATTCTTTTTTTCTTCTAGGAGGCCTCAAGTGTATAGACTTGCCTTCAGCTACCGAACGGATGCTTTACATCCTCCTGGAATAGAATACTTGATATCCCAAACCCCGAAGCCTCTATCTGTGTTGCAGGTTTCTTATGGAAAACCATTCTAAGTTTTGTTTTAGGATCTTGACCATTCTCTGTATAAATGGACCTGTGTTAGGCTGTTATTGGGGGTTAATCCATCCCGCCACATTGGTCATGTTATGGTTTTAGAGCCACCAATTCTTAATCGAGAGTAATCTTCTGAAAGATTCTGGCAGTAGACATAGAGGAGGCACCCACCCATTTTGATGGAAGTTTTTGGCGAATGGAAAATATTATTCATTTCTCCCTTGATTGCCTGGGCATTCCGTGACCCGATTATAATGCCAAATGCTAACAGTTGATGTTGTTCTCAGGGGGATCTCCAGGGACCAAGTTGAATGATTTTAAAATTTTATCCCTTCATTTCTCGTGTAAACACTATTCTTTATGCGGTCCAGAATGTGATAGGATGAGCTTGCTGTGGACCCCTCGTTTTTGGTTTGATGCGGTTATGCTGTGCTCGTTGCGTATGCTTTGATTTATAGCACCAAATATCTTGACATGGAGTGAGTATCTTCTTGCAACTGAGATGCAGCTTAGGGCTGATGAATCTTTCTAGTTTCGTTCAGTTTCTCAGCAAGCAAACACAAAAAATAAAGATATTCTGCTTGAAATTCGATATGCAATTATGCTGGATTAATTCCACATTATTTCCTGCTTCCTGCTTTCCTGTTCTGGAAAACATATAAATAAATAAAAATAAATCTTGAGGCTTTATAAACAATCCCATAATCCTTCTCGCGTTTTGTAAGGAATTCTACCCTAGACAGCAACTTAACTATTATGTTAATTATAAATATGATTTAGTTTTCAAGTTTTTTTTTTTTAAATAATAACTACATTTGATGGGTGAAATAACAGTTAAGCAGATATTTCCTTTTTCTTCTGAAAAAATTGGTGAATAAGATTAAGACAGCCAATCGCTAATTTGTAATTTTAATTCAAGCTGAACTCATTAGAATAAAAGGGAGCAACTGTTATTGAATTAACCGTTTTTATATCATCTTTTCAAAATGCCACACAAACTCCCACTAGATTTACCTTCTTTTCACCTTTATCTTTTAGATTATACTAGTTTGATGGCCCGCACTTCGTTACGGGCGGAGTAAATAATTTTTACAACTGTTCAGATTAAAATATAATATTTTTACATGTAAAGTTTGATATAATAAAACAAATCAAAATACTCTGTCATAACAACAGTAATATCGAAGTGTTTACTTCTAAAAATGTCCACTCCACAGTGCAATGTGTCTAGTGCTACAGTGAAACACTGAGCTCTTTTAGATTATTGTATAATATTTACCTATCCCATTTTTTCGTGCTCTCTCTCTCTCTTCTTAGTTGTACATTATTTTTTCAATTTTTTATTTTTTTTTGAAATTAATACATGTGTTTTTATTTTTATTTTGATGTCTTGATATTAAAAATAATATATTATAAAAAATATTTTTTTAATATATTTTCATGCATAAAATGATCTTTATCATAGCCCTAAAGAAGATCAAGCTGCCGCATAGCACATTTTGAAGAATTACTTAGATACTTGTCTAGTAATTTGCCGCAGGTTAAATATATTTTTCCAGCAACAAATTATATATACAAGTTTTTTTTTTTTGACATGATTTCATAGTTAAAAAAATTCTAAGTGAAAATTAAAAAGTTCATGTAAACATGTAAGCAAATAAATTGAGCACTATATGTGTTAATAAATAAAAAAATTAACGATAATGATAACTAAAAAAAAAAAAAAACAAGTGTAGATCAAGATATTTAATCTTGTATAACAAAATATTTATCTTGTTGTGTTTGCTATAATTATTTATTAAAATATTTTTTTATCAATCAAACGATAATAGAATTATGATTGAATAAAATAAAAAGGAAAAGTCAATTTTTTTTTTTGTATATATGTAATCAAATAAACCGAGCATTATGTGTATTAATAAATAAAAACTCAAAAGGATGTAAATCATATATCTTATTGAGTTATTTTTAATGATTGAGGATCTAAGTATATTTTTCATATAATTTATGACCCGTCATCCATGTTTGACGTTTTAGTTTTTGTTTTTGTTTTCACTATTAAGTAAAAATCAAAAGTAATTGTCTTTCAATTAAAATCAAATAATATAAAATAAAATTTCGAAAATTATAATAAAAGTTTTAAAATATACAATATCATATTATTTGTGTGCATAGTGCAGGCAGTAGAAGCAATCTCCCATGCCTTTTAATATAAGAGTGTATGAGAGTTTACTTGTGGTTATTTTTTAAAGTATTTTTTATTTAAAAATATATAAAAATAATATTTTTTTTATTTAAAGTAAAAAAAAATTCAATTGCTTTTGAAAAGCACCTAGTATAATTTTATAAAGTGGCTTCGGAGTCTTTCTTAAAGATAACGCAAGAGTTTGATTAAGGAAATCTTAAACAATAAGACCCAAGCTGCAAGGGTCAAAATATAATTTATCCAAAAGAACCCGACCCAGATCTAAACCCGAATACAACTACCAGGTAACAGATGGCGGTGCATAGATAGGGACGATTGATCTGTCGGTTATATTTTGAAGAGTGAGGGAGCAGCGAAAAATTGATCTCCAAGTCAAGAAAATGAGACCTAACATTGTCACTGAGGTAATCTCTCCTCCATCTCCGTCTTCTCCTTTTCGACTCTAAATTTTTATTCTCTTTTTTGAGTTTAGGGTTTTCTTGTATCAATTGAAATTATGAAATCTGGGGATTCCGCTGAGCTTTTTGTTGATGATAATGTGGTAATTGAGTACAGTTAACTCTGTAATGAGTGCTGCTGGGCTTGATTGAGAAATCACTACCTTTTCCATTTTGATTTGTGAGGAATTTATGCAAATGAAGTTCATTTTGTTTTCTTCTTTTGTTAAAAATGAACTTTAGTAGATTTGATAGCTTAAACGCCTGATGCTCAATTATCACTTATAAATAAATGAGGGTAGAACATGTTGGTGTTGTGATGCAATCTATTTACTTCTTTCAAATGTTTTCCTTTGTCGAAGTAAGCTGTATGTGCAGTTCGATACAGAACTAGTCAGTAAAGCATTCCAGATCATGTTTTTGTTTATACTATTTATTTAGTAACAAGGTTGGTGTTGTGAGTTTTCAGGCGGGACTGCAAACTAGAGCGGGGCAATGGTGGGAAAGCATTCCATTCCTTACTTCTGCGGTTGTGGTTGTTTGTGGTGTTATATACTTGGTCTGCCTCCTGAGTGGATATGACTCGTTTTACGAAATATGTTTCTTGCCAACTGCTGTTGTATCCCATTTTCAGGGTATGTTTATTAGGTGATGCATTTAATTCGTGATAATGGATTAATGAATTATGGTTAACATTGGAAGATATTTTTGAAACTGTGTTCAAGGTCATGATACCTTGAGATATTAACTTTTTACCAGGGCTTGGTCTAAGGAGAACCTCTTATAGTCCTGAAATCTGCACTGGTGCATTAGGCACCTATACTGTGATGCCTAGCCAAACAATTGTTTCATTCAATCTGCCTATAATCTCAGGTTCCTTGTAGGTTTTAGGAAGGAAGGATCCAGATTTTCATTTTTTTTCATTTGATTCCTAGATGTATGTTGTCACTTCATCCTTCTCTTAAAAAAAAAAAGAAATCATCCCATACTTGTGGTCATTAACTTTACCTTTTTTTTGTTCTTTGTGTTTTTTTCCTGGTGCAGTCTACAGGATTTATACCTCAATTTTATTTCATGGTTCACTCCTTCATGTTCTGTTTAACATGTTGGCTCTTGTACCTCTGGGTTCTGAACTGGAGAGAATCATGGGATCTATCCGCTTGGCATACCTAATAATTTTGCTGGCTACTACCAACGCAATATTTCATCTTTTTATTGCATTATTGGTGGGCCACAATCCATTTCACCCATACCCGTATCTCATGAATGAGTGTGCAATAGGCTTCTCTGGAATATTATTTTCTATGATCGTTATCGAGACAAGCTTGAGTGGAGTCCAGTCTAGGAGGTTTGTTCTTATTTACCTATTCTTGCTGTGATTTGAATTTCACCATGGTTTTAATACTCTTCACTTGTTATTAGTTTGCAACATGACACTAGCACATAATTAGATGTGTTTGTGCTCCTGAGGATATCCTTATTTTAGTATATAGTTATCACTGAGTAAGTATTATTGTTAATTATTCTCAAAGAATTGTAGTTTATTTTTTCATGTGTGGTCTTGAGGATATCCTTCTTTTAGTATATAGTTATCACTGAGTAAGTATTATTGTCGATTATTCTCAAAGAATTGTAATTTATTTTTACATGTGTGGTCTGGATGCTTGGGAATGAGGATATCCTTTTTGTATATAGTTATCAGTATTGTTGATTATTCTCAGAATTGTAGTTTATTTTTATGTGAGTGGTCAGTATTTTGACTGACACAGGGACTTTTTTGTGTTTTGATGACAGTTTACTCTATTAAACATTGTAATTGATTTATGTATTTGCTTGGTGCATTCTAGTGATATGCAACTTCATTATTTTGTTTTGCAGTGTGTTTGGTCTCTTCAATGTTCCCGCTAAGTGGTAAATGCTGTAACTGGTTCAGTATTGTGTTATTTCTTATATTTGAGTTTCTTCTCTTCAATTTTTTTTATGTTTAGTTAATGATGTGGCATAATTAAACACATGCTACAGGTATGCATTTATCTTACTGGTAGTATTCCAGCTTCTTATGACAAATGTGTCTTTACTTGGACACCTATGCGGCATTTTGTCTGGATTTGCATGTATGTAATTCTTGTCTGAATCTGAAGGTTATACATATTTCTTCTTATATTGTGCTGTACTCCACATAAATAGACAATGTGATTGGATTTCTATCCTTTTACTTGTCAGATATCTATGGGTTATTCAACTTTCTCATGCCAGGAGCATCCTCCTTTTCTGCTATTGAGGCCTCCTCTTGGCTTGTAAGTACACTACTGGACTGGCTTCTGATGTTCTTAAATTAGACTGTTATGGTGTGTTTGGCTGTTAAATTACTGAGAATCTGACAATTCTCACTCTGGCACACATTTATCCCAACTTATCGATGCTTTTGTCAAGGCGGCTCCTCATATGAAATCCTGAAAAATAGAAATAGCCCATAATTCCTACTTTTATTGTACCTCTACTTCTTTTGCAATATCTAGTTACAAATAAGTGAGTAACTATATGTAGTTGCTGTGTTTTCACCTGTCATATTTTATCCTTCACCTGTGTATTTACACATGATTCTATTTACACATTGTTCTAACTGATCTATTCATTTATGATCTTCAGTCCTCCTGTGTAAGGAGACCTAAATTTATTTTGTGCACTGGCGGGAGTCCTACAAGCTACATCCCGACATATTCAGGCCAAAACACTACCTCTAGGTAAATTCTGCTTGCTCCATGGTCCAAGGAAATTTTAATCCATGAGGATATGTAACTTGATAAATTTTATTTAACAGTGGACTATTAACTGGGAATATTTGGAGAAATTTATCTTCATGGATGCCACAGAGGGAAACATCTGCTCAGGTAGCAAGTTATATTCTTTGAAAGTATTTATCTTAAATTCTTTTTTTTATCTTAATTTATCTCTATGATCTTCAGTCCTACCAGATATGTTTTTATCTTAATGTTCAAGGTGAAGATGCAAGTTCTGATTGTCAAAATGGTTATAATTCTTGTTAAATATTAATGGGTGTCCCTGTATACAATGGACTGAAGAAACATACGCTACATCCTATATCATTTTTCTTTGATCCTGGAGTTCCTGGGGCTTGTAGATAGTTTTTCTATTGTAACAACTCGATTAGATTTCTTGTTCACACAGGCTGAGCAAGACTATAGGTTTCCTGGAAGGGGAAGGTCTCTGGGTTCTGGCCAAAGTGAAACAGTGCCTGCTGTGAATTCAGATTCAAACCTTCAAGCTAGACTCTTGGATAACAGCAACCCGGACCTTTCATCGCACTTGGGGGTAACTGCTACAAGAGAGCCACTATTAGATGGAAGGTAGTGGAAACTATTCTTGCATGCATGATGCACCTCAATTTAGAGAACAGAAGCCTACCTAGCTCTGTCCTTATGATTTTTAATTTTGTTTAAATTGTTGATTGTTTTCCATCAAGTAAATAGAGTTAGGTGTCCCAAAAGGAAACCAAATAATTATATTGAATACGACCATGTCAAAATCTTTTGTTATTGTACTTGTCTAAATAAAAATAAAATGTTTGATAGTGTAGTCATAAATTCAAAACCATAGTCATCACCCAGTTTGTCATATTATTGGAGAGGTTATTGAATTTTCAGGGGGAAAAAACAATAAATGACTGGTCAAAGGCTCATCATCTTAACCAAGTCACCACCGCAGCACACGCTAACATCAAAACAGCAGGTCCACATTTAAGCTTTGATGGTCGCTAGGACCTATAAAAAGACGCATCCCTTTCTTCGCTGGAAAAACAAGACATACACAGGCATTACCAGCAAATCTTTTTCCAGCATCATATTTCTAAACTTATGCAATACTCTAGATCCTGGCTGTGGTCTTGATTTATTTGGCTACCAGTGATTCAAGTAGTAAAGAGTCTAGCATGCAACAAACACCAAAATTGCAGCTTCCTATTCTCTACTTTTACGATAGAACACTCATATAAAGCCTTGTATTCGGGTACAAAAATATTGTATTTCACGAAAATGATCCACAACCTACACTTTCTATGCGTCATACCATGCGGAGTACCATATCCTCTGTATTTTAGTGATAAATCATATGCATTCTTTCTGCAACTCATTTCTTTTGTCCATGGTATTCAGGAGTTCAGTGGCGGGTAATGCTGTTGGTGCAACTCTTGGACGCCCTGCACTCCTTCAGGTTTATTTCATTTATTTGGCAATGTGATGTCATCTAATTTTTTTTTATTGGGAATTTCTGAGTCTTAAATCATTTGTTGTTTTATGGTTTCTCTTGATTGCAGCATCCAGCTCCTTCTGAGGAGCAAATCCAAAAATTAGTATCTATGGGTTTTGACAAGGTAAAATTATCTATAATTGTGCTTTTCTTTTCATTTAGTGCTTTTGCAGTTTGTGTGGATATGAAATTGAGATGTCAAGGTTAACTTGAAAAAATTGAAAATTTGAGAACCAAAAGAATCCAGATAGTGTGGTGATACAAATGCCTTGTAATTGGTGCAGACACAGGTAGAAGTAGCAATTTCAGCTGCTGATGGAGATCTTAACGTAGCAGTTGAAATTCTTATGAGCCAGCAGGTATATATGAGTTGCATTGCTTATGGCTCACACGATTGATTCGTCTTGTACTAACCCTAAGAAATGTCATGATTGATGTGCAGGGATGATTTGTGAAGCAACCTCATCCATTGATTCTTCGAAGAAAGATCCCCCCTAGCTGGCCTAATACACTACTCCTTCAACAATTGTGCTGTCACGAGGCAACAGTCTACTGTGGTAGCTTTCTGAGAGAATAGGGTAGGAAGGGGAGGATCATTCAGCAGGAAAAAGAAGAAAGAAGAACAGAAAACAGTTTACTAGCTTCTGTTGAAGAAAGTATAAGAATGGGATGTAAAAATGTTGTTGCCAAAACCTTGAAATTCAATTGGAAAACAGTTTACTTACTGTCGTTGTCCCTGACATTCTAGGTTTTCCATATGTAACAACCTGTTACTCTGAAAACACTGTTGTATTGGTTGTTCCAGCTGTCCCCAGCAGTGTATGTAGGAAATTGATATGAACATAAAATATTCATGCAAGAACAGCAAATGCGAATTCTGGAAAGCTAAAGAATCAGGTTTAGTAGGAGTGTAATATAGAGATTACCTAAACCAAAACACCAATTTGTGAACGAGACTTGTAAAAAAGATGCTTCAAGTTTAATTATATATTATTAAGTTAAATTTATTTTTGTCCCAGTAAAAAGACAAATATTATATTATACAAAACACCAGTTTATTCAAGAAAATTGAGTCTTACAAAAATAATAATAGTATAGTCTCAAATCATTTTAATGAATCATTATATGGTTGCAAACTAATGAGCCAAGCTAATAATTAGCTATCATGAGTAATGCTTGAAATAGTTTCAAAACGTCGATTTTAGACAAAAATAGATTTAAATCAAAACACAAGCTCTAAAGTGAATGTAAATATTCAAAAAATAGAATAAAAAAAACTTTAAAACTTAGATTTATACAGAAATCATTTAGCCCAAAAGTAACATGTCATTAAATACTTCAACTCTTATTTTCCTGTTTAGCTATAATAAATAAATAAATCATTGTAATATTATTTTAATCCAAAAGTAACTCTTAGATTTTTTATTTTATTTTGTACTTTAAATTAAAAAAAATGGTGTTTTTAAATCATATTCACGTGCTGATGTCAAAAATAATTTTTAAAAATTAAAAAAATTATTTTTATCTATTTCTGCATGAAAAACACTTTCAAAAGCAACATCAACTACACTTCCAAATAAACACTTAGTTGAGAGTTGATCTTCGTGCTTTAATTTTTTTTATCTTTTTTTTTTCTATTGGGTTTTCTGATCTCATACCCATGATTGGGACTTTATTTGATATATGAGTTTTTTTATTTATTTTTCTTCTGAATGTTTACACTTTTAAGTCACGACATAACACATTATTTATTTAATTAGTTGAGAGTTGATCTTCGTGCCTTAATTTTTTATCTTTTTTTCTATAGGGTTTTTCTGATCTCATACCCATGATTGGAACTTTATTTGATATATGAGTTTTTTTATTTACTTTTCTTATGAATGTTTACACTCTTAAGTCACGACATAACACATTATTTATCTAGCAATAATCTAAAAACACAAGGATTAATTGATGAAAAAATGAAAACTGGTAGAACAAATGAAAGTTTTTTACTCTTTTTATACAAAAAGGCTTTATTTCTTCCGTAATATTTTTTTTGACAAACCATCTCTCACTTAGTTTTATAACAATGATAAAGCATCTCACAAGGCAAGTCAGAGAACTCAAGTCGAAAGAGATACCGGGCCATAACAAAATTTCAAAGGACTAAATTAAAGAGATAAGAAGTTAAGTGACCAAAGTGTGAAATAATAAAAAAAGATGGATTTAAAAAGAAAAAACCTGAACATGAACATGAACATGAACATGAACATGAACATGAAAATGTAAGAGGACAGAGAGTTAACATACACAATCAAATGTCTTCTCGTCAAGAGTTTCTGTTTTCAGTTGACTGCCACGAACCCGGATAGTTGTAATGGTTCTTTGATGGAAAAAAATAAAAAATAATATACGAGGGCTAGAAGACGGCCACAGCGTTTTCCCTAGCAATAACTTTTTTTTTAATATTTTTTATCCCAGAAGCACCACGATAGCATTGACGAAGCTCATAAGTCTTTACCAATCAAACAATAATTAAATCGTGTGGGTTTTTAACTATAATAGTAAAGACGGTAGATTATAATAATATAGTTATCGTTTTGCTTTTTAATGCATTAAAAAAAAATGATATAAGGAATCGCACACCCAAATAGATATAAATTAATTATCATTTTTATTTACACTGTATTTTAAAAAGTTTTTTTTTAAAAAATTATTTTTATTTTTGATATTAAATTATTATTTTTTGATATTTTTAAATTATTTGATAACATCAAAAAATTATTATTTTTTAAATATATTTATGAGCAAAACATATTTTTAAAAAACCTAAACAATAATCTCGAACAAACATAAAATAATTATCATTTATATATTTTTTTATTTTTTTCGATTTCAAATTTGAAAGTCACACGTATGTCTGTAGTTATGGATAGTTACCTTCGCATCTTTCCTACAACTGGCATTGACAAGTGAAAGTCAGATGCAAATGCTATTTTGTTTTTCAGATTGCTTGCTGTATACGGTATTCTTGTCTTGCTGGTCACGGTGGCTGAAAATTCAACTCCTAAACTTGTATTCTTTCACACCACTCCTTGTAATAAACTCTAATCTTTACTAACAATTTTTATTTTAAAAATGGATCGCAGCTCTGAATTTCTATTTAAATTTATGCCAACGTATTTTTAAGTTTAAAATGAATTATCGAAATGAAAATAATTATTCTTATAGTGCAACTCATAAATTATTAAACTCAGAGAGAGAGAGAATCTAAAGACCTGTTTAGGAGTGTGATTAAAGTTGTTTTTGAAAGTGATTTTTGTTCAGAAATGTATTAAATTTTTTTTTTATTTTTTGTAAATCATTTTGACATCAATACATGAAAATGATCTAAAAATACTATTTTTTTAATTTAAAATAAAAATTAAATAATTTTTTTTTAATTTTTTTCTAAAACATTTTTAAAACACAAAAAATCATGACTTAACTATCAGCATCATTAACCCCCAGAACTAACATATGCTCTTAACTTTAGAATTTTTAATGAAATTTTAAGTTTATAATTGTTTAGAGTACTAAAAACTGAATTTTAAATAGAATGTAATTTTTAAAAATTATGTAAAAGTAAATTAGAAGTCAAACTCCGGATTTACAATTTTAAAAAATAATTTACTGTTAAAACTATTTTTTTAAAATACTTATTTATCCGTTTTTAAAATATTTTTAAAGAAATAAAATGAAAATAAAATAAAAAAATATGAATTTAGTTTATTAATTAGTTAAATTTAAATGAAATATTATAATTAAATTTAATTATAGTAGATAATTGATTGCCTAAATATCTCTCGCCATAGTAAACAAAAACAATTTTAATTCATTGTTCCTCACAATTGATGGTGACCAAAGCAGCCCACATTAATTAACCTATCATAATATTCAAATAAAACGAATCATGACAAAGAATTACAATTTGTGATCGGATTTTGATCTATCATCTGCTTTTACATTATAGAGTTATTTGGTTTTATGATAGAAATCGTGATAAAAATAAATAAAAGAAAGAGTATTTCAGACTTCTGACATTTTAATTTTTTATTTTAAATTAAATATATTAGTTTTTTATATCATTTTTATGTGCTATATTAAAAATAATTTTTTAAAAATAAAAAAATATTATTTTAATAAATTAAACTCAAGTTCAAGTTTCCTTATATATATATATATATATATATATATATATATATATATATATATATATATATATATATATATATATATATTATTTAATCTTTTTTAAAAAAAGTATTGATTGATCAAATAATTAAACAAGCAGCCACAACTATAAAAAGGAAAACAATAATAAAAGAAGCAAGCGGTATGGATTGAAAAAGAAAGATCAATGTCACCAACAATCGAAACGCACGTGACCCCTGGAGCAAAACCGCCACGTCGACATTCCGTACATAGCTTAGCTAATCTCTCTACGTGTCATATCTTCATTGGCCTCTCTTCTCCATGTCTCCAAGCCAGCCACAATAACACTACTCTCTTTCCCACACTGCCCCGGCTTGTTTCCCATAATCACATAAATAGCCTTCAAGCACCAAGAAGCCCCCTTCTGCTCCTTCTCTCTCTAGCCACTGCCTTTGCGAGTGTCTCTTCTGGCTATACACTGAAAAATCCCGCTTTCGCTTCTTCTTCTCACTGTCTGCTCTCGATTTCATTCTCGCCTCTCTCATTCGCTCGATCGTACGGTCTATATCCACCCATGACTATGATGACTCCTTCACCTTTGGATGTAATCTATTTCCATCTCATTCTCTCTCGCATGCCAATCAAATTTTATATTTTGCATTTATTTTAACGTTTAGTTCTTGGATCGTTTACTGTTTCTGATTAATATGAAATTGAGAGTTCTCTGAATTGGAATTGAAACCGAGTTTGATTTTTATGTTTTGATTTAGTTAATCAAGGCTAGGGTTTATTAATTGTGTATTTTTTCTTTCGAATTTAAAGCAAGAAGACGATGAGGTGCTCGTGCCGCATTCAGATTTAGTTGAAGGTCCACAACCAATGGAAGGTTAGAGAGTTCAATCTGTTTTTCCTTTTCCCTTCCTAATTCGTTTGGTGTGACCGAACGGATCTTCTGCTAGAGTGTATTGTATCGATTGATTTGTTAGGGTTTGTTAATTTGTGTGGTGATTGTTATTTTCTTGATGTGGTAGTAGTGGCACAAGTTGAGCAAACTAGTACGGTGGAAAATCAGCCAGTGGATGATCCTCCGTCCATGAAATTTACGTGGACTATTGAGAATTTTACTAGGTTGAACACAAAGAAGCATTATTCTGATGTATTTATTGTTGGCAGTTACAAATGGTAGGTGGATAAACTGTGAAATCTATCTGTTTGATCAGTTGGGGTTTTTTATGAGTTGCAATTGTAGTGCGTGGATCAGTTTGTGGTTAAATCTCATTTGGTGTGTTTTTAACAGGCGAGTACTGATCTTCCCTAAAGGAAACAATGTGGACCACTTGTCGATGTATTTGGATGTTGCTGATTCCACAACATTGCCATATGGATGGAGTAGATATGCGCAATTCAGTTTGGCAGTGGTCAATCAAATTCATAGCAAGTACTCAATTAGAAAGGGTATCTTCTTTGATTTTACAATTCAATGGCACCTTTTGTTATTTTAAATTTTGCTGCCGTTAATTTATCAATAAGTTTTGTTTGGATCGATTTGTTATTTAATTTTCATGTGGATTGCTTGCTTGAGCTCATTATCATATGTCCTGTTGAGCACATGTTCATTCTTATCAATAATTGATTGACAATTTGTTATCCTTTATGACCTTTATAGATATATTATCAATATTTTCCTATTTAATCTTATGACTTTTCTCAAATATTGCCAATGATTGTTTATTTCACAAGTGTATTGAAAGAAAAGTGAGTGCGCCAATGTGGGCCTTACATGCAAAAGGTTAGAATTCAGTGTACACAAGCTTTAGTATGAACGCCACAATAAACAATCAACAGAGTTTGGTAACTTTTCTTTGCTTAGTGTAGCAATATCTCGTTTTTGTTCTTAACATGCTAGCATGGTAACTCCATATTTTGTGATCTTTAAAAGTTGTCAAAGTAATTCCTTTAGTTCAATCCTGGAAAATAATGGGTTCTGGATTCCTCAAACTAGGTCATTCAGAAATTATCATATGGAGGTTGGTTGATCGTGGCTATTGGTTAGCTTGGTTAAATGTTTGGAAAACAATATATTGAGCAAGGGAGATGATGGCATTCAGCTTCTTCTCTACATGGTGTTCAGATATTGAAGTTTATCATGGACTTTGATATTATATTAATACCCTGTTCTCTTTTAAAAATAAACATTTGCAGACACACAACATCAATTCAACGCAAGAGAGAGTGACTGGGGTTTTACACCTTTCATGCCTCTGAGTGAACTTTATGATCCTAGTAGAGGATATCTAGTGAATGATACAGTTGTTATTGAAGCTGAAGTTGCTGTCCGTAAGGTTCTAGATTATTGGTCCTATGACTCAAAGAAGGAGACAGGTTATGTAGGACTGAAGAACCAGGGAGCAACGTGTTACATGAACTCTCTCCTACAGACTCAGTACCATATTCCCTACTTCCGAAAGGTTAGCACATTAATAGTTTTTGTAAGATCATATTGTCTTATGTTAACACATTGATTGATATGGAAATTCCTCATTCTGTTTTTTTTTTCAGGCTGTGTACCACATGCCAACAACTGAGAATGACATACCTACAGGAAGCATTCCATTGGCCCTGCAGAGTTTATTCTACAAGCTTCAATATAATGACACCAGTGTTGCAACAAAGGAACTGACCAAGTCTTTTGGCTGGGATACATATGACTCCTTCATGCAACATGATGTGCAAGAACTCAACAGAGTCCTATGTGAGAAGCTAGAGGATAAAATGAAGGTATTGAACTTCCAACAGTTTTGAGATATGCTTTCATTAAGTTAAGTTTCCAACTTCTTTTCTGCTTGTCCAGGGGACTGTTGTGGAGGGGACTATACAGCAGTTGTTTGAGGGTCACCATATGAACTACATTGAATGCATCAATGTGGACTACAAATCTACAAGGAAGGAGTCATTCTATGGTACTATTTGGTCAGCATTTAATATTATGTGTAATGATGTTCCCCTAAGGCACTGATGTGTGGGTAATTACATGGCAGATCTCCAGCTGGATGTGAAAGGTTGTCGAGATATTTATGCTTCTTTTGACAAATATGTGGAAGTTGAACGACTTGAGGGTGATAACAAATACCATGCTGTAGAACATGGTTTGCAGGTCAGTTAAAGCTAGTGAAGTGAGCCAGATAACGAGATTGGTTTAAGCCAGCATGAAATATATACACCAGCTCGCATAACTCTTGCCTAATGCTCATACACATCAAGATATGGAAGCCTGCTACATAGCATCTCAGGGTGCCTTTAAATAAATTGCAGCTCATTTATAAGGCTGTTGTGAAATGTCTGAAGACCAATTATGTGTTCTAAGTCCTGAGCATTCATCATATCTGGTAGAATTGTTTTTTGTCATATCATAAGTATGCTGAAACATATGGTTTCATAACTGAAAATGAGCTGCATGTTCTATTGGTGTCATCAAAAGAGAGATGGTTCCTGAATTCCTGGTCAAATTGTGTGGATCCTGGTCAGACCCTTGTATAATATATTTTAGGTAGTTTGAGGAGATCCCCATAGAAGTGGTGAACTTTATCCGAGCTTCTTTCTAAACTATGCAAGTTACAAGGAGACCATTGTGTTTGAATATGGGCTATGAACATGCTTTTTTATTGGTGTCATCAAAAGAGAGATGGTTCCTGAATTCCTGGTCAAATTGTGTGGATCCTGGTCAGACCCTTGTATAATATATTTTAGGTAGTTTGAGGAGATCCCCATAGAAGTGGTGAACTTTATCCGAGCTTCTTTCTAAACTATGCAAGTTACAAGGAGACCATTGTGTTTGAATATGGGCTATGAACATGCTTTTTTATTGTACTCCATGATTCTTTTCTACCAGAATCCTTTATTTTAGATCAGCTCCTACGACTACTTCTCATAGCATGTGCTTGAACTTGTATTTGTTTCAGGATGCAAAGAAGGGTGTCTTATTTATTGACTTCCCCCCTGTTCTTCAACTCCAATTAAAGCGTTTTGAATATGATTTTATGCGTGACACCATGGTTAAGGTCAGTATTTGTAACTGGTTTCTATGCTAGATATGCTATCCTGGGATTGTCGTGCTGCGTGGTTACGAGATGGGATATGTTAATAACCAGTGGATTGATTGATGGACAAATTGCTACTTAAGCCAAAATATGTTTGTTTTTACTTATTGATTTTTGCTTTTGCAGATTAATGATCGCTATGAATTTCCTATTCAACTTGATCTGGATAAAGATAATGGGAAATATTTATCACCTGAAGCAGACAGGAGTGTTCGCAATCTATACACACTTCACAGGTAATTGTCGTGTGGTGCTTTTGCTTCCTAGATCTGAACATCGTATTGCAATTAATTGTATCATAAACCTTGATAAGATCCTTCACCATCTTGATTCATGGATTTTTCTCGTGCTTGATATGACTGCATTTAGCTGATTGGAACTCATCTTTCTTGCTTCCCAAGGCTGCATAGTTTGCAAAGCAAAACATTTTTTTTATAACTTTTTATTGTAATTTAAACTAATATTAAGCATCACTATCAGAAACCATTACAAGTTTCGAACAAAAAGAAATGTCGAATTGTTGCATTGTTTGAACCATTTTCATGAGATTGATGATCTCCTGTACCCCTATCTCTGCATAAATAATTGTTGTTGTAATGCAATAGCAGCATGTGATGTGCATGACTTGCTTAAGTAGCCTCTAGGAATGAAAGACAACTTGATGAGCTTGTGTGGATTAAAGATAGACATGTTGGAGAAACATGAACTGCAAGCACCTAATATAAATTTTACATATTTCTGTGTAACTTGGTAATTATGTTTGGTGCTAGGAATAAGTTTGTTAAAATGCTGTCATCTCCAATATATTCTTGTTTTCCCTTACAGTGTTTTGGTTCATAGTGGAGGGGTGCATGGTGGACATTATTATGCTTTTATCAGGCCAACCCTCTCTGATCAGTGGTAAGTTCGTATACATTGTGCCTGCTCATGCACACACATAATGCGGTCGATAAAATCAATGTTAGGAAAAAGAAACCTATAACAACTTATGCTCGCATGTGAGTATAATAGTCTCAGTCTGCGCCTGTGCCCTAACATTGTACATGTGACTGAGTGTTTATACTTTTTTTGAGAACTCATCTGTTTTTTACATTATAATATACTTGGTGCTCTTGTTTAAGGTTCAAATTTGATGATGAACGGGTGACAAAAGAAGATACGAAGAGGGCATTAGAAGAACAGTATGGTGGTGAGGAAGAGGTAATGGTTCTCATTTTTTTCTGTAAATGCTGTCAGTGGTACACATAATTGACGGTGAACTGAATTTGTGATCTTGTTTTGCTATGTCTAACAGCTACCTCAGACCAATCCTGGCTTTAACAATACTCCATTTAAATTCACAAAATACTCAAATGCATACATGCTTGTGTATATACGGGAAAGTGACAAGGACAAGATAATTTGTAATGTTGATGAGAAAGATATTGCTGAACACTTGAGGGTAAACTACTTCGCCTTACACATCTTCACAAGAACAGCTAATTTAGTTATGTTATTAGTTATGTTATCTGAGAGTGTCCACATGGCAATGAAGACTGATTATGGATTCATTCATTTCATTCCAGATAAGGCTGAAGAAAGAACAAGAAGAAAAAGAAGATAAGAGAAGATATAAAGCACAAGCTCACCTTTACACAATTATAAAGGTTTATATTTCTCACCTTTAATTTTTATGGTGGTATATTTAAAGTGATGACTAGAATCTATCTCAAGGGGTGCTTGTAAGTCATAAATAAAGCAATTTATTACTGCATCTAGGTTGCCCGAGATGAGGACCTTAAAGAGCAAATTGGAAAGGATATTTATTTTGACCTTGTGGATCATGACAAAGTCCATAACTTCCGGATTCAGAAACAGATGCAGTTTAGTCTTTTTAAGGTACCAAATGGTGTAATTTGATAAGCATTTTGATTTTGTAGATGATGAGATAGTCCACAGTTTTCAATGTCTAACATTGAGCTGGATTACAGGAGGAGGTTGCTAAAGAGTTTGGTATACCAGTACAATTTCAGCGTTTTTGGATATGGGCAAAGCGCCAAAACCACACATATAGGCCAAATCGACCATTGACACCCCAGGAAGAAGCACAATCAGTAACTACCACTTATTTTCTCATTCAAAATTAATATTTATGAGTTATGATGGCATGGTGGTTAAGTGAGTTGTATTTCTGTCAGACATTTGATGATTATTTATGCTCCACGTAAGAAAATCATGGGATAAGGTTTAGGGAATTGTTTAGACATGTTGATCTGGGATGCCTTCTTTAGCTTTTGCCAGCTATGGTCATGTGCTTTCAGAGTACACTCTTTTGGGTTGGTGATCCCAGTAACTGGCCTTCATTTTGTAACTACCAGCATTGAAACTTTGTGACCATGACTATGGAATGATACTATTGCTTTGATCACATTGAAGTGCTTATTTAACTTGCACTGTGGCGCTTTAAATTTTTTATTGAGATTATTGTGTAATCTAATTTTGATGATAGCCATTTTGTGGTTGTAGGTTGGACAGCTGAGAGAGGTGTCAAATAAGACGCATAATGCTGAATTAAAATTGTTTTTGGAAATCGAACTTGGGCTGGTACCTTTTCTAATCAATGATGAAATTTAATATCTGCACTTGCATTTCTGTCCAGAAATATTATGCTTCTACTGTGTGTTGCAACTTCTCAGGATTCATGTCCCATTGCTCCACCTGAAAAAACTAAAGAAGATATTCTGCTTTTCTTCAAGCTTTATGACCCCGAAAAACAAGAATTGCGGTACTTAATAAACTTTCCGCTTGTTCTTTTGTCCTATTTTGGTTCATTGCATACCTGATGCTCTCTGACATTACAACTTATTCCATGATTCCAGATATGTTGGTAGGCTTTTTGTTAAGAGTTCTAGCAAGCCAATAGAAATTCTAGCAAAGCTTAATCAAATGGCTGGCTTTGCACCTGATGAAGAGATTGAACTTTATGAGGTTTGTCTCTATCGAGTATGGTTAATCTCGTCCCAATTATATACTTGCTTCTACTGTAGTTGGCTACAATAACAAGTCAGTCAAGAATGACAACTTCACCATACCACCAAACCTAGGGCAAGTTAATTCAATAGTCATAAGAAGATATTGTCTTTTTAGCAGATGGATTTTATTTAACGTGTGCTGTTCAGGAAATCAAGTTCGAGCCTTGTGTCATGTGTGAACATCTTGATAATAGGGCCTCATTTCGAATAAGTCAGGTATGTGTTTCTTTACTCATGCTGGAATGTATCGGATTATCAGATTGGCAACTGACATGTTGCTGCTTTATTCACAGATCGAAGATGGGGACATAATATGCTTTCAGAAATCTCCTTCTCTTGAAAAGGAAGAAGACTGTCGATATCCAGACGTGCCTTCATATTTGGAATACGTGCACAATCGGCAGGTACTTTTTTCTTGAAATGAGATTTTCCAGGCATCGCACATTCTTTTTATGGTTGAAAATAGAGACGGGGGTAGAGATTAGGCTCAAGAGTGGCACCTTTTATGTTCCGTAGCCTTTTGTTCAGTACTTAGGTTATATAGAATAAAGCTTTCTCTGATTTGTCAATTATAAACTCAATTCTTGTGCTGTTTGATTCTTTGTAGATAGTTCATTTCCGATCTCTAGAAAAGCCAAAGGAGGATGATTTCTGTCTTGAGTTGTGAGTACACATATCCCACGTAACATTATATGCTCAGTTGAGAAGTCTCTGATGCTGTCGTATAGACTCTCATACTCTACTATTGATGTTTTTATAGGTCAAAGATACATACTTATGATGATGTTGTCGAAAGAGTGGCCCGCCAGATTGGCTTGGATGATCCATCCAAAATCAGGTTGACATCCCACAACTGCTACTCTCAGCAGCCTAAGCCACAACCAATTAAATATCGAGGAGTGGAGCATCTATCAGATATGTTAGTTCACTACAATCAGGTATCTGTTACATAGGTTGAAGTTTTGGGTTATATACTGTTAATGAAATTATGTGGCTAATACTCTCTTTTTTCCCCTTCTTTCTATAGACTTCTGATATCTTGTATTATGAGGTTCTGGATATTCCTCTTCCAGAATTGCAAGGTCTAAAAAATTTGAAAGTTGCTTTCCATCATGCCACTAAAGACGAAGTAAGTGTGAAATCTATGACTATCTTACTTTTGTGGCTTATTTTATCAATCATCCCCAGAGTCTTTCTTCTAATCTCATGCAACCGTTTTTAGGTGGTAATTCATAACATTAGATTGCCTAAACAAAGCACCGTGGGAGATGTGATTAATGAACTTAAAACAAAGGTGAGAAATTTTAAATTATAACCTCTTAGCTGTAGGTATGTACTGAAGCATATTTTATATGTGCCTGCTTGATCTGGACAGTGATTTATAATACCCTAGATGAAAAACTGATTTTCATCTTAGATATTGGTTTTGTAGCTGTTTTCTTCTCAATCTTTTTCTTTGAAGCATGGCTTTTACATTACAGCACGTCTTTATTGTGTTATTTCAACTTTTCACAGTATATTTACTTGTCATTGCACATGATGAATTTGCTAATCCATGGCTTATACTGAAACAGGTAGAATTGTCTCACCCAAATGCTGAACTTCGACTGCTTGAAGTTTTCTATCACAAGATTTATAAGGTACTCACTGGTTTTGGCTAGCAAATAAGATATTGGCTTGAAAACTGAAGTTTTTTTTTTGTTTGCTACCAAATAATAAATATCCAACTAGGTTAAATAGTGATGATAATGCGCTGGACAATGTGCAGTGATGGTGCATGCTTGTTAGCTACCTGTGAAACCTGATCCATGAATTTCAGTCTTTTTAATCTAATGCATTGATTTTTATAAGTTTTGTTGGCTGCACTTGTATGCAATTTCCTGCAACATCATTTTTCCATCTTGTCATTGCAGATCTTTCCACCCAATGAAAAAATCGAGAATATAAATGATCAGTATTGGACGTTACGGGCAGAGGAGGCAAGTCCTTTTTCTCCTTTTCTCTCTTTCTTTTCTAGGAAATATCTTGAACATGTCTGCCTCTCTTGTCTCTATTATCTATCTTCTATGATTTTGTCAATAAAGCATCATGGTTAAGCCACGGATGAAGCTGGACCTGACCCTAAAATGTGAGGGCATAGGGCATGGATGTGTAAGCATGTGTTGCCTGTTGGTGTGGAGTGTTTAACAATTTTGAGAGGGTGCTAATGTGAACTACTACAGGTGTGTACCAAATAAAGGGTGAATGGCATGTTTTGCCATTGTGCTTAAATTTTTCCTAGGTTTTTGCGCTTTTATAATTTTTTTATGGATTATGCTCTTTTATTTATATTTTCGTTAAGGAATGTGCCCTTTCCATTCAACTTTGTTTGTTTGTGTGCCCCGTGTCAAGTTTTGATTCATTGAACCACAATAATTTGACCCATGGAAGTTAAGAAAAAGCCTTGGAAAAAAACCCTAACCTGAATTTTTACCTATTTGTTGAAATATTCAGGTTTAGATTTTTTTTAAAACAAATTTCTGGTCTCTTTTCTTAATTTCCACCTGTCAATTTATTATGGTTAAGTGAATAGACATGTGACACACAAACTAACAAAGTTGATGGAAGGGCACATATTCCTTAATGAAAGTACTAGTAAAGGAGTAGATTCCATAAAAAAAGTACAAGAGTAAGAACCATAAAAAAGCACGAGTATAGTGGCAAAACTTGCATTTACCTGCCAAATAAAATTGTTAGCTTCCATTAAGAACACACCATGTGCCCATGCCAAAAATCTCACCAAGAATGTGTGAAATGGCAATTAGTAATCAATGCCCCATGTTTATGTAATGTGTTTCTAGAAACTCTCTTGAAATTTATTAATTAAAATGAAAAATATGATCTTTTTAATTTTCTGTTGAACTTTTAACTTCCAGATTATTATGAAATATATTATCATGGCTTAGTATTTTTTTGTTAATAAATCTATCAAATGCTTATTAAGTAGAATATTTGAAGGTTATTGACTGGCTAATTTTGGCAAATAGCCTGGGGCATGATTTGTGAGTACCCTTCTGAACTAGCAAATGCCATAAACCTAGGCCAACAGACAGGAACTATACTGTATACTTTACAGCTGATTAACAATCCTGGACACTCCTTCAGACATATGATTGTGTCAATAATGAAGTCCCCTCTCCTTTTCCAATTCAACAGATCCCTGAGGAAGAAAAAAATCTTGGTCCCCAAGATCGCCTGATTCATGTGTATCACTTCACAAAAGAGTCTGGACAGAATCAAATGGTATGATTTATAGATACTTTAACCACTTGCTTTCTGTCTAATGGCTATTATGGAATAGAGAAGTTTACAGGCTCTTACATACTACTACATTTGTGTCCTCAACAGCAAGTACAGAATTTTGGTGAACCCTTTTTCTTGGTCATCCATGAAGGTGAAACTTTAGCTCAAGTTAAATTGCGTATACAGAAGAAACTGCAGGTTCCTGATGAGGAGTTTGCAAAGGTATTTTATTTGCACTTTTTGGTCAAGGAAACAATCATATAAGCCTCCCCTCTTGAGCACTTAAACAATTATCATGCATTTGTACTGTAAATTTTTGCTTTTTGTTTCTTCATTACCGTGTTTATATATGTTTCAAGTATGAATCAGTTCCTCATTAACCCACTTTCTTATGGTTTCTCAGTGGAAATCTGCGTTTCTGTCACTGGGTCGTCCAGAGTACTTGCAGGATTCTGATGTCGTGTTCACCCGCTTTCAGGTGCTGTTACAAGTCCTTTTCTCCTCCCTAGTGAACTTCCATTTTTTCATAGCATTTCCTAGAAAATTGATCATTATTGGTGCTCTATTCTTTTATGGTATATGCATTTAGTATTTTTGCCTTTTCTTTCAGAGAAGAGATGTTTATGGCGCTTGGGAACAGTACCTTGGCTTGGAGCACCCTGATAATACTCCTAAAAGGTCTTATGCAGTAAATCAGGTTTGTGTTACTCGTACAACTACAATTAATTACATTTATGTGTTTGCTGACTTCATTTGTAGCGAGTACTCTGAGATCAGTTCTTACTCTTATGGAAAGTTAGAATCATTAAGTTTTGTCATCAATATATGTTGTGTTAGTGTTACCCTAGTTTTTTCTGTTCATCTTGTGAAACAATGGAGTTAGTTCTCATTGATTGGTCTCAAAATGTTGCAGAACCGTCACACGTTTGAGAAGCCAGTTAAAATATACAATTAGGGAAGAGCTGACTACCCTCCTCCTGCACATAAAGCCGAGTAGGACATCTCTCATGCTACCGACAATATAGAGGATGAGAAGAGAGTTACATTGAAGGAAGAAGACAATGAAGCTCGAATTAAAGTAATTTCTGTAGGATTTGATAATTGGTTTTGTAGGCTACATGTCTCTCTGATGTGATCGGGGGAAGGTGGAAGGTCTCCCTTATGTAGTTTGCTGTTATGTTTGATATGCCCTAGCTGCTTGAGCTCCTGTTTTTTTCTAGCCTTTCTCCTAATGAAGAACACCTCCTTGTCTATAAAGGCTGGTTTCTTGCTCCTACCCTATACAGCAGGTCCAGGGTAATTTAGCAGTACATAAGAAGATTTTGACTAGGGGATGGTTGGATGGATGCATACCGGGTATAGGTGGCTGAGTTTGACATTTGATTCTTTGTTTTTCCTTGTCCTGGGGGGAAGGGCTTGTAAAATGGTTGGTTTACATTTCCGAGCTTAGCTGGTGTAGAAGAACCGGTCTGCTATGCACTTCAGGTTGGTTTTCATAGCACCTCTGTTAATTAATATAAGTGTTGGTTCACATTTGTTTCCACAAGGCTTTTGCTGCTGTGCTTGTTTTTGGCAAAATCTCTTGATGGGTTTCAAGACTTTAGAATTTCTTCCTCTTGAAAATCTCCATCCATGGCACAGGAGAGCCCTACCTTGGGTCCTCACCGGCCACCGTAATGGTCTTTCGCTGGGAGGTAATGGGACGTCGTTTTATCCCGTCACCCGTGGGCTGTGTCTCGTCATGAACTCACTTTCAAAGCGGTGAATCACACTATCCTTTTCTTATTCTATTTTTACGGTGGTGCTCGATCTCATCAGGTCACTGCAACAAACGCAGAATGGTATCGTGCGGGTTAGCTTAGATAGATGAGCCCCCAGCCTTGATGCAGTTTGGCGGCAGACAATTCCAAAATATGGTTGAATTCGGAAAAGAAGGAGCCGCTGTTCGTTTATGCCGGAAAGGTATGTGGCTTGCAATGAAGATGCATCTTTTTCTTTGCCATCAGGGCATGATGCCAGATCTAAATTGATCATTGAAATTCTTCAAAAGTGAAATTAGATTGAACTAGCCTTCCTCATCCTACCCTCGTGATTAGATTTTCAAGAATGTGCTGCTTCCAATCACACGTTACGTACATGGGATTAGAATGTCCTCGGTCCAAACTAGAGAGAGAGAGAGAGTTTTGTTTGTTGTGTTTTGATAGCGAAGAAGAGTGCGTGAATCATTGCCTGCGCTGATCGGTTGTTTTAATGTTTTTTCTTAATATAAAAAATAATCTTAAAATGTAAATATTATATATATTAGATATTTTTTTAGAAAAATATTGATACAATGATATATTAAAAAATATTAACACTATGATAATTCAATTAACTTGAGTTAATCTATTAAATTTACAACTTGAATCGTTATATTATGAGTTTTATAGAAAATAAATCAAAGTAAATTAAAAAAACTAATTTCTAATCAAACAAATATTAAAATAAAAAAAAGTAGTGAAAAGCAATTTCTTTAGTTCAATCTTGAAAAACAATGGGCTCTAGATTCCTCAAACTAGGTCATTCAGAAATTATTATGTGGAGGTTGGTTGAGCGTGACTCTTAATAATAGTAATAAAAAATCTAAATCCAAGAGACAAGAATAACTTCATATAAAGCAAGTTGAAATATTTTTTTGTAAGGCTCAATTCTTATGAAATCTATTTTTGAAGGGTGAAAGTAAGAAAATAAATAAGCATTATTATTATTATTATTATCATCATCATCATTATCATTCAAGAAATAGACGCCACATTTGACCTATCACTAGAATCTGTGAGAGCATTTTAAAGGAGCTTAAAATTCATGATGTACAGATGGAAGATAGACGATGAGATGATAGAGGAAAAGAAAGAAGAAAATGAGGATTTTTCTGTATTGACTACACGTCTACACACCAGGAAACATTAATCTATTAAGCTGAATTTATTTTTTATTTTTTAAAAAGAATTAAAAGTCACAACTCGTCTAATCCATTGATATCATTTCATCTTCGCGGAAAGAGTTATTTCCCTTTGTTTCATCCTCCTTCTCCAGGCTAGAGTTGATTTAATTCAAACACGATGAATGTTGACTTGACCTCACCTGAATAAATGATTATTTTTTGAATAGTTAATTTATATGAGAAAGTATGAATATTGTCAAACTCAATCCAAAACTTGCTTGATCCTAACCTAAATATATTTATATAATAATAGATACTTTATACTTTTTTAATAGATTATGATGCATATATATATATAGCAATATTAACATAAAATATACACACATGCCTGTTTGTAATATTTATCATTTTATCATTTAATATAAATATACACACATATTATTTTTATTGAGTAATTAATAATAGTAGATAATATATACTAATATTGATAACTGAAATCTGATTGATAATTTATAAATATTTAATTTTTTTTATCTAATAGTAGATAATTAATAAATAATGAATATTAAAAAAATTCAACTCATGGATACCTATTGTCGTACCTGGTCGTGTTCTCTTCCCTTTAGAATGGCACATATCAACGTTGGTGATCCAATTTATGGATGATGAAATTTTACTTCTTCTTTTTCTTCTTTCATCCCCTCAAAATAGCCTGATCCTTATTTTATTGGTATTTCAACTTCAATCCTTATTTTTTTATTTTTAATTCTTGTTTTGCCTTTTTTTGTATAAATTTTATTTGTTTTCAATTTCATCATTCAATCATAATTTACCAAATATTATATTTCTTCTTGTCCCTTTTGAAAAATTTTATTATTTTTTTATTTCATCCTTTAATCCATATTTATGATATTATGTTTTCCAATTTGGTCTATTTTTTTAATTTTTTCTTTGTTATTTTATAAAAGTTATTATTCTTTTTATTTTTACCCTTAAATCAAATATAAAATTTATTTTTATTTTTAATTTTGACCCTCATTCTTTTAATTGCTATTGTTTTAATCTTTTAGTATAATTGATTTTTTTTTTTTAATTTTACCCTTTAATATTTAATTGATTGATAATTGAACTTTTTAGTGTTTCTAAATGAAGTGTTTCAAATCTAATGACACAGGTCATGAGTTTAAAAAGTTAATATTTTTTTTTAAAAAAAGCTATATAATTATTTTTTTATCGAATCATTTCAATCTCATAATCTAGGTTACAAGTCCGACTGGAAATCCCAAATTGGCCTAGCCTTGATACCGAGATTATAAATTTGTTAAGTTAACTCGAGTTAATCAAAACTTTTTTTTTATGCCTCTTTTCTTTTCAAATTTTATTCATTTATATTTAATAAGCTGTAAATTGAGATGCATCATTTGTCTCCTTTCGAAAAAAAATTAATTAAGTCATTTTCTTTTTAAGCTTGATCCATCCATGCCATTTTCTATGTATTTTATCTAAATAAAAAACCCAACTTATTCCACCTAATTAAGTCTATTATAACCCAAGCCAAAAAAAATTAAAACTAGTTTGGGCATGTAAACATTTTTTTTTTACAGAAAAAAAGGGGGTAAGAAGTTAAAGGTGGCGGAAACATAACCAAAGCTTCTGAGACAATCTTGAAATTCAGGAATACAATTCTGATTGTTCTTATAAACAACCACCACTACTAATCTATTTTCGAGATCCAATAATAAATGCACCTACTTCCGCGCTGATTCCCTGTCACTCTCCGAATTGTAAAGATTCAAATGGGAATCCATCATCAACTAATCTTCAATATGTTTTTATCTCAAAATCATGCAATAGATGTCTGCATTTTCAGAGCTTATATCTCTACTCTCTTTCTATAAAATCAATAATCACATGTTTTTTTTTCTATTTATTTTTTGCTGTAGATGAGGCAAAGACTTGCTGTGTTTCATTGATTTTTCTTTATTATTTTAAATTGACAACAACTAACCTCGTATGTATTTCTCAAGTAAAAGCTAAAATCCAGACAAGATGACCACTCATATATATATATACACACACACACACACATGCAAGTTCACACCTCATGGGGATAGGATGCATGCTTTCTGCTATATTATCAGGTGAGATTCCCTTGAAGAGCACTGGCAGCCCTTTCGATGGCTCTGGCAACTCTCCATACCTCATGCTGAATTGCTGCTTGCCTATTTTGTTGGCTTTTGCGAGTGGATTGAGAGAGAGCATCTGCTATTCCAGGGAAGAATTCCAGTTTGCTTTCATAGTCACTTGGAGGCCCATAAATCTACAAAGATGATCAGATCAAAATACAATACTATTTAATGCCATCCGAAGTCAAACCATCTGCAGCACAAGTTCATGTTCTTGAGCTAAATATGAGGAGAAAGCTTACAAGATGCTTAAACCATTGCCTTCCTTGAAGCCCTTCTACATCCAGGAAGCCTCTTTCAGCAAGCATCAGCCGATCATTCAATGCTCGCAACTTCAAATCTACATGATCCCCCCTACTTTCTTGTTCTCTCAATTGCTTCATTAAAACACATTACATGCCCCCAGAATTAGTTGAGAGAGAGCTGAGTCGCCATAAAATGTAGTTGGTTTTCAACTTAAATACAAAAGGTCCAGTAATTACTTCCATAGCTTACCTTGATTTCATACTCCACTCCCCTGGCAGCAGAGGCAAGTTCTTGAATTGAATTGACTAAAGGATGAAGAGATATGCTCCGGTCCAATAGTTTGCTCAAGGAACCTGTATGCCTCTGCCAAGGAAAGGGAAAAATACCAGTCTGAGTATGAAAATTACAAAATTCATTAAACATTTAGAGAAAATGTAAAACGATGACGCTACATGACTTCAGTAACCATCTTTCTTCAAAATTGTTTTGCCAATTATTTATCTTTTTTTCATGAGAGCAGGAGGGTGAATCTTATAATTGCTTACCGTACAGCCATCACTGGGACAACTTCATAGTCAAACATAACACATGATTTCCAACCATCTTTCCATGTAGTTAGTTTCCTGTCTTTTCCTTTTGTTTGATCCTATGTTATAACGTTTTAATTTATACTCATCATATGAAGAGTTACATAATGAATCTGAAGGAAGCATCCCCGGGTTTCCAATAGAAATGCAATAATCATCGCTGTTGGCAAGTTTCCATTCATCTTGGTCTCTTAGATTATTTTTTTTAACATTTTCTATCAATAGTCCAACCTCACAACTCATTTCTACGAGGCTAAAGCAAAAACTCAACAGCCAGTCTATTTTATTTAACAGAGAATATATTATGGAGAAATTTTGATCCATACACATCCAAAATCAGATGCGCACCTGTAACTGCTCCACATAAGTGAGGTAATCAAATGGAAGAATAGACTCATCAGCCAGGTGAAGGGCTAAAAGCCCCCAAATTCCAGCAACTGAAACAGTAAAAAACAGAAACCCATTTTTAATTGAAAGCTGTTGTGAGTGGCCTTATAATTTATTTGACAGCATGCATACATGTTGACAGAAAAAAGACACTTACCAGCCACATGACGATGAAATAACGGGTCAGCATGTTTTGTCAACCACTCATAGGAGTCGAAAGCGGTGTGATAGACAGGGAAATCTGAACAAGTATAAGATTCCATCTTTCAATTAGTATCATTATCAAAGAAAACTTGCAAGAAGCTAAGCAATGCGCTTCAAATCATTTTCTGCCATATGTGCTATTGCACCACTAGTAATGATTCTTTCAACTGGGTTTAACTTAGACCAAGCAGGGTTTCTGCCAGTTTCTTCTTTGGCTTCAACCATGACACCAACCTCTCAAGTTCTTGCACACTCAGTCACATAATAAAATGCTTATGATAGCACAGACAGTAGCTGCTAACCTGGAAGAAAACCACCCAGCACCAATCCTACTCAATCTCACTCCGGCAGGACTAGCACTCTGCCCTAAGAATTGAGATAGTATGGCTCGACTTTCACCAGCGGCATAACCTTCTCTCTTCTTTTTTTATTTTCTTTTCCTCTCTCCTTTCCAGTGTGATTCTTTCAGATCTACATTTTTTTTGTAGACCTGTCTTGTTTTCTTTGCAAATAAGCTTATATCCACGTCAACATGATGCTATATCTATCCATGATGCCCATTGTCTGGGCTGTTTGTTCAATTTTTTTCTGTAATTGGGAAAGCTTTGTTCCTTGGTTTATGGTGTACCAAAGCCCTGCTCCATCCATCCAAGAGGTTCACAGGAGAAGATATCCCAGTGTGACTTTACTACCAGAGTCAATGCAGGTCAAGGAGATGAAAATCCAGTGATTTGTGTCATCATGTGTTTCTTAGTTTGGATTTTTTTTTCTTCTGTCTAGTGAGTTTTCTAGATAGTTTTCTCTTTACCATGGCTTTTTGTATCCATGATCCAAGCTAATGAAAGTTCTCATATGCTTCTCAGAATAGAAATAAAATTCATCAAATTACAAAACTGTTTCAGATATTAAAAATTCATATTAGAACTAAAATTATCAACAAGGTTTGGATTAAGAAAAAGACATCTTAAACATTACTTCCCCATCACACAAAAAAATTAGATAATCTGTCATGCTATAATCATGCTTGAAAAGTTCCTAGGGAAGTTTATCATTCCAATTTTTGGTTGCTCTCAAACTTCAAGAACAGAGACACCACTGTGTGTCACAAATCACAATGCCAAAACCTGACCCGAAAGTAGGGAAGAAGAGATCAAGCAGGGATGTTGCTCCTATGATACCATTGTTAAAACCATCTCACCTAAAAGCTTAAGCTATTAGGTGAGGTCCCATAATATGATTTATATTATTCTCTAACACACCCTCTCAAGTGAAAGCCCTTTGGGCTTGAAACTTGCACACAAACCCTTACTACCTTGTGCTTGATTTTGATCAAATAGAATGGGGGTGGTGAGATTCGAACTCGTGACCGCTGGGTCTACAAGGCTCTGATATCATGTTAAAGAACCATCTCACCTAAAAGCTTAAGCTATTAGGTGAGGCCCCATAATATGATTTATATTATTCTCTAACAACCATGGCCAACAACAAAATTCCTAAAAATTATCCTAATTCCTGATCCTTTAGCTGCAATAATATTCACAAGGCTGGCTAACAAAAAGAGCACACAACTAAAGCTATTTAAATTCCTGAAACAATTCCATTCGATCTCCTGATAAATAGATATCTTCATACTCTTGTATATGCATGATCACAAACCTAAACAACAGATTACCACCAATAAATAATTACTGCAAAGGTAGTAGAAATATACCTCTTCCATAATAAATATCAATAGAAGGAATCCCTGCATGTTGCAGAAATGGAGCAAAATCAGAATCCACTCCACTGAGTCTTTGGATCTGCAATCCAACCATGACAGTCCAGATAAAGCATCTGATAAAAGTTTCGTCTCTAAGAAGCAAAACCATATAGTTCATTGAAAAATGACCAAATGAGCACAAATTCGATGGTTATAACTTTTAAGTCCAAAAAAAATAAAAAAATAGAAGACAGCAGTATTACTCTTTGTAGCTTCAAAACAAGACAGGTATTTGAGATGCTCATATACTGCTTGCACAACAGTTTACAGGAACAGTGCGTATGCATGTGTGCATAAACATTTTTGTGTCTGTGCATGTATTTGGGCATCTTTAAGCAATTCAATATTAGCATTTAATATTTGAAGAAACGGTATCTTTGAACATTTCATAAGAGATATAGCCTGGTCTTAATGTGTTTACTTGGTTTTTGGTTGCCCATTTCTCATACACAGTTGCACCCTCTGCTTCGGGATCCTTGACCTAAAATCACTTTAGTATTAGTTGAAACAACTGATCAGAGTGTTATTGTTTTGAAACCAGACAACATCCACAGAGACTAATCATAACACCTTGAAAGTAACAACACTCTTCCTTTAATTTACCTTTTTTGTAACATCAATGACAAGATTATCTAGCTGAGGAGTTGCACCAGCAAAGAATCCTGGGCCTTGAACTGCACAATCGACGTTAAGGTACGCCACTGCTTTGGCACCCAAATTGACAAGGTTTTGTTCAACCCACTCGGTGGATCCTATGATATCATACAAACACATTAATTTGGCATAAAAACACTCCAACAATGGATGCTTGCTAGGTTCAGCAATCCAAAGATCATCAAAAATACATACTGTGATAAAAAAAATGTTAAAAGAAAATCTGGCTTGCTGACAACACTTAGAGCATAAGAAAAGATTCTTCTTTCTCAAGGAACCTAGAAATTTACCAAATCCACGAATAGATACGGTAGAGAATAGCAGTCCTGACATCCCCCCATACCACCCCTCTCCAAGCAAATATGGTTTTCTGTTTCTATAGAACAATTACAGTTTCCACACTTTGGGACCAGAAATAAACACTTGAAATTGCTGAAAGGTCCCATCCACTTTATAAGGAGATGATGGAAGTATCTTTCTCCCTCATCCCCGAGAAATTACACCATGGACAAAATAATTTTGTCAAATGTATTCTTTATCAATAATACATAATGAGTCATGTCAAAAATATCATTCATGATGAGAATCAAACTTAATCCAGTACCCTTCCATACTGTTCAATGCAAGATGAAATTTGTATAATCAGAGACGGAATATTAAATGTGAAAAACTATACTTCAACATTTCAGAGGTTAACATCTTGATCCATTCCATACCCATTGCACATAAATGTGAAAACAATGATGGAGTATTACCTACCATACCGAACTCTTCTGCATCCCAACTACCAAGGATTATAGTTCTTCGTGGCTTCCACCCCTTCTGCATCAAAAGAGCATATCTTCGAGCAATGTCTAGTAAGGCAGCAGTGCCGCTATTGGGGTCAACAGCTCCATATGTCCATGCATCTCTATGATTACCAAGGATCACATAGCGATCAGGCTCTTCTAAACCCTTTATGACAGCAAAAACATTATGGATTATCGTCACCGTTTTTTCCCCCTAAAAGGCAGAAGAAAAAACAATAATCAAGAAAAATCGTGTGCAAACCGGAAAGAGCTTGTCAAATAAATAACTTTTTAAAGGTATCCTGCTTTTCTGCCTGTCTTTCTCCGCATTTCCTCATTATGATAAGCAGTCTAAAACATTTCTAACAAAATGATGGCGCCACAAAATTGTAGAGAACTGATTCTTATATGTAATGAAGCAAGTCAAATGATAATCAATTCAATGCGCAAAAATTACAAGGTAGTGAAACAAAAAACATCCATATCAAAATGTAGCATCACATCGAGCTACGTGAAAACAAGCTCTTCCAAAGCAGGTAGCAAAACAGAGATATCCCTCTTCCAGCATAACGCAAATTTTAGCGTGATGCTTTGAGAAATGAATCCCCTGATAATAGCAACCCCCGCCCAAAAACAAAAGGGGGGTCGGATTTCAAAAACTAATCACAACTCTCCATGTCAAACAGCATTAAAAGGAAAATCATAATCTGCTGAATCTCATACAGTAGATTAAGTTGTCAAAGCTCAGCTCGATTTCGACATCTTTAAAAGTTACCCTAGATCAACCGCCTTGTGGCTAAATATCAAATTTTCCCTACATCTTACTTTTGTGAAATAAGCGATGTAAAAAAGATGCCAATTCAAGGGCTTGGTTACTTGTGTTTGCCTTAACATAATCATGTTGCTACGACAGGACTCAATGACATAATCATCAAATTCACATGTTTCAGGCAAGCTAAACCCTTGCTGTAACTGGCATTCTAGGCCAATCGAAAGCAAGCTCTTCGAAAACTTCGATCGAACTCCAGATTCAACTAAAATCATATCCCAGAAAATGGAGAACACTTTTAACACTCATACTCATCCAAATTTACTGCAATTCAATCCCAGTTTGACAAGCTATAATAAATAGCAAACTCGACAATTAGCGATAGATACCATGATTTTGGACCAACATTTGTGAGCCTTGAAAAAATCTCTTTTTCGTTTTGTTTCTCACAAATTTAGCATTCTATTTGTGGTGCATTCAAACATAAGATACTCGAAACATTCATCATACAAACAAACAAACAAAACAACCAACCTGGTAAGTGAAGTTGACCGTAGTCGGCCCAGGTCCGACCCGTAAAACCCTAGACCTCCTATCAACGGAATGCCTCCACTCCGGCGGCACGGCCCGGCCCCCAAGTGAACCCAATATGACGTCAGCATTCCCGAAAGACAAGGGCAAAGATGGGATTTTAGGATACCTCTCAAGTACCTCACTATCCTCTAACCCCAGTCTCTCCCCTCCTTCAACCCCAGCCCACCCTGGAGTAAGTGGGTCCCCTGCCCCCCTCATAACAGTCCCTCTCTCCACACCCCCACTTACCCTACCCTCCTCGGCGTACAATAGCACAGCTACCGCGCCTTTAGACTCGGCTATTTTAACCACTCCACCCCTATTTAAACCCCCACCTTTCCTTGCCAAAACAACACATCCACTAACATTCACCCCTAGCACCCCAAGCGCATTATAGTCCACTTCACGACCATAATTCACAAAGACAACCTTAGCGTGCACCGTACCAGATGGCGAGTACGCATGGTACGGTGCAACAATTTTTTCTGACTCGGAAATATCAACAAATTCATTCATATTAAAATTTACAAAACTCCCGTTGCTGAAATGCGCGGAGAGGGTTGATTTTACAGGGTAAGAAAGCAAAACTTGGTATTCTCTGATGTGTGTTTCTAACTTTAGTTTCTTGAAAAAGGAGAAGACATAGTTGACGGTGTCGAGAGAGGGGTTGGTGCCAGCAAGGTGAGAGTGGAGCGTGAGGGAGTGAAGGTAGGAAGAGATGGTGGAGTTAGAGGAGGAAGAGAGGAAGAGGGTGGTGGTATGGAAGAGGGTCGTTTTGGGATTTTGAGAGGGGTTGAGAATGTAAAAGAAAGCAAGAAAGCAAAGGGATGTAAAGAAAAGGAAGGTGTAGAGTGGCGGTGGTGGTTTTGACGGGGAGAATATAGAGGTGGTGGTGGTGGTTGTTAATGGTGGAGACATTGTTAGAAAGAAAGAGAGAAGCCAATGGATGTTTTCAGGTGGCTGTGCTTTAATGGCTTGTTACAGACTTTGTGCACCAAAAAGAGCGACGAGTTTGTGCTGGAGTTTTATATGTAATTGGTGGAACAGCGATACTGTTATAGTTAGTGTCTTATATATATATATATATATATATATATATATATATATATATATAGGAATGGTGTGGTGGTGTGTGATCATCATATAACAATCATGAGGGTGCGTGGTATTACTGGTTGGGGTGCTGATGATGAACAAGTCTTCAACTCTGGAACTCATGGAAAATTCAAAAGGGTTCTTCGACACTGTCATTTTCTCTCTTCTCTGTGTGTGTTTGGCAGAGAGAGAGAGAGAGAGGGAGGGAGAGGAGGGGAGAGGGAGTGGGTGGTGTGCGGGTCCACAGATTTTGCTTATATTTGCGCACACAGAACATGCACAAGGAGAAGAGCAGAGTGCAGGGGAGATAATGTTTGTGCATACAAAGCTACAGTTTTTAAGTGCAAGGAGGATCCGGCTGATCATGGAAGGTGATATAAGATATGAACATGGCAGACAAAATTGTGGAATATAAGATAAACTATTTGTTTGTTTCTTATTGTTAATAACATTAAAAAAATTGTTTTATTTTTAATATATATTTAGATATTAAATTTTCTATCATTATTTTTATTAAATATTAAATTAATAATAATTTCAGTTATAAAATACAAATTGGTTCGGTGGGTGTGCTCAGGGCTTGCACTAGTATGAGTTTTCAAAAAAAGTATATGAAGAATTGACTCAAAGTCAACCAAGGACAAACACGGGTAAAAAGCTTGGTATTTTTTTATTTTTTTTTTACTTTTTTGTTCAAATTGATGTTGCTTTAATTCATTTCTTTTTAATAAAAAAATGGTTTAATTAATAATCTTTTTTTATCAATATATTAACTTGGGGTCATCTCTTAAGCTATATTTTAAAGTTATGATAATAGTTATTTTTATTTATATATTAACTTGAGTTAATTCAGATTGACCCTCCTAACCGATATCCTAAGCCTTGCCCCGAGTCCGTTATAAAATTATGATAGTAAATATTTTTATTTTTGTATTGACCCAAGTCAACTTGGATCAACCCTCTTGACCCATGATTTGAGTCTTGTCTTGGATCAATCCCAAAATTCAATTTTAAAACTATGTTAATAATTGTATTTATTTTTACATTGACTTGAGTCAATCCTCTTACTTTGTAACTTGTAACTCGAGTCTTACCTCAGATTGAACTTTAAGTTAAGTTTTAAAATTATGATAATAATTATTTTTATTTTTATTATGTTTTCGTTGAATAATTATAAAATTGAAATTTTTCACAGTAATATTTTAAGAATAAAAATAATAAATATTCTTCAGAGACATGTTTTCTTTGTACCTTTTATTTTAGAAATACATAAATTTACTCTAAAAATATTTTTTAGAGATAGATTTATTTTTATGTCTCTGTCTTTTTTACCAAATACATTTATGTTTTTATTGTATCTATTTTTTCTATTACAAGTAAGTAAGCTCTTCTTTAATATTTTTCATTGAATATGTCAACTTTATTTATCTTTTGAATATATTAGTTTTTTTTCTTCAAAACTACTTCATTAAGTATTATATTCAAAAGGTAGAAAATGGAAAAAATACTTAGAAGTGAAAGTTCTCTTTGAGAAGATAAAATCGTAATTTAGTAGCGTGTAAGTAAAAGATACATCAACAAATAGTGGAACTATTAACAGAAGATGAAAGGAAAATACTTTAGAGTAGTTTTGAAAAAAAAAATATTCAAACGATAAAAGATAAAATTTAAAGATAAAGTTCATATATTCAATTGAAAAATATTAAAAGTTATTGTGTATTTAATATGAAAATAAATAAATGATAAACTAATTTGGGACTCCAATAATAAAAGGGCAAAAACATAATTAAATAATATAGGGTAAAGATATATACTCTTAACTATATATATTCAAAATACAGGATGTTGGAGTTGGTTTGGTTAATGTAAAATTACAAATAATTAAGTCTTAACTTTTTTTATTTTGTGACCTTGTATTTTTGCATCATTTTTTTTTATCAATCCTGACATCAAATTCTATGTATGAGACCAAATTGAACATTTTTTATGTTTTTTTTTTAAAAAGTAATATTTTTTTTATTTGTTTTTGCGTTTTAAATATATATTTTTTAATTTCAAATTAATATTCTTATGTTCTTAGATTATTTTGATGTCATAATATCAAAAATAAATTTAATAAAATAAAATAAATATTATTTTAATATATTATTAAATAAAAAACATTTGAAAAAATAACAACTACACGCTACCAAATCAACAACTTTTCTAATAATCTCTCGGCAATCTTAACAATTTTATTTAAAACACAGTGAATTATGGTCCCAAATTGTGTCGATCTCCACCGTGGAAGTTGAAATTGTTTATGAAGGGTGAGCTAGTATTAAATCAAAGCTTCGAACTTGCTTAATTTTAGTCTTTAGTTACTGTCTTAGCCATTTATTTATTTTTAGAGTAATGCTATAAAAAATAATAATTTGAATTTATGGGACCTGTATCTTACCACTTATATGCTGACACAATTTGTATAGAAATTTAGTATTAAACGTTTTTTTTATATATAATTTTTCATATTGAAGGTTTATATTATAATCTTTTAACATTGTATTTATTGAAAATTAAATTTTATAATTTATTACCCAAAATAACTAATAATAATAAACCTAATAAAATTCAAAGAACCTAATCTAAATAAATATAAAAAATAAAATATCATTTTACATACAGTCATTAAATCATCAATTGAAAAAAAAACCCATCTTACACTCTTTACAATAAAAAAAACGACAAAAAACCTCAATCATCCAAAACAAAAAGGAAATATCTTCAATACTTCACGAGTGCCCACCACTTCATACTCCATTTGTTTAGATCGATCCGCTAGAATTGATTGATGATCTCATTAAAAATTATTTTTGTGTTAGTATTACAAATAAATTTTAAAAAAATAAATAAAAATATTTAAGAAATAAATTTCACCATGATATTAAACACTTCCTAAAACGGTATGGAGTGATGGGCTCATGAAATAATAGAAATATTTCTAAACCCACCAAAAGTACACAAAATACAAACCTGAACACCAACTTCAAAACCTAAAAGATGATTTTATTGCAGATATATCCAAGAAATTACTGAAAGAAAGAAACATATAAGTTTGGAAAAACTTCAGAAAAGGTGACATCTCTAATCCAAATCATTAATAAAACACCATACTGTGCATGCACCATCCCAATGATTTGGTGTTGGTCATGCAGTCCAATACGAACAAATTTAACAACATTCTACTGGTTTAAGTTCGATGCGAGTTAATAATGAAAGATGTTTGACAATATATATATATATATATATATATATATATATATATATTACAAAACAAATAAACGTTGTGGACAAATCCCTGTAGCGCCTCTCACAGATTACTGTGGACTGGAGTAGTGTAAGGGCGCATTTGCCCTTAATGAGCCGACGCCTGGTGTGAGTGAATGGGGGCGTGTTTCGTCTCTTCCATTTCTTTCAGAACACAGATAACAAAAGGCTGGGTTTTTTATCTTCGTTCGGTCTGCGTCCATTCCCATCGTTCGTTTTCGGTCAGAGACGACGTAGGTCTCTTTGTTCAGGCCTGGTCGGGCGCAACGAGAGGGGTGTTCATGGGCTGGTTTGAGGTCGTTTTGTTGCCTCGGTTCGACGGTTTAGTTCGTGGATCGATTAGGTCTGTTTTCCCCCTCTGTTTTGTGTTGATTTGTGGGTTTGCTCGGTTTGTTTTCATTGGGTTCATGGGTTCGATTTCCTTGCTTTTCTTTTGCTTCTTCTCTCTCGATTTATGGTTTTTTTGGGCTGGGTTTTGGTTGGTTTGTTTTGTTGGGTTGGTTTTGATTTTCAATTTTTTCTTCCTGTATAGTGGGGGCAGGAAATTTCCTTTCGTTTAATTGAGTTCAAATTGCTTTTATTTTGATGTTTGTGTGTGTTGGATAGTGGGTAATTGCTTTAATTGGGTTGGGATTCGATTTTCCCTTAAATTTAATGTTGATTGTAGTCTCGGGTTAACTTTGGGTTGGATTTGATTTGGGTTATTTGCATGCGGGCTGGTTGGTTCTTCATTTTTTGCTGTCGATTTGGTTTGATTCGCTCTGGTTTTTCTGTATTAGGGTGAATCAATCCTGCCTTGCTTTCTCTCGGGTGAACTTTGGGTTGGTTTTGATTTGGGTTAATAAATGCTGCTTTTGTTGCTCTCGGTTTAGAGGTAATAAATTAATTGATTATTGTTATGTTTTGCATCCCCTTCCATTGCTTTGTTACTGTTTTTGTTTCGTTCATTCCAGGATTGTTTGTCTGTGTTTTGAATCTAAATGATTTTGTTTTTTGGGGTGGAAAAGGGATCTACGTGCACCTTCACGGAATCTATCCTACGTAATTGTGGCTTCCACACTGGACTTTTCACATCCCCTCATCTCATCAATGTCCGAGAAAGGTTTCGTTTGGATGGGTAAGTTATGGAAATCCGTAGTATCATATTTTCAATTACATGTGAAGTTAGCTGCTCAAGATTGTTTGTTTCCTTGGAATAAATTGACTGTATAAAAACTATATTGCTTTTCTCTGTTTTAGTGTTTGACTCAAGCTTCATATTTATCAACAATTGCATGTATTCTGATTCTTTCATAGACTGCCTGCTCTAATTCTATGTCATTTCTACTTATTGAAGTTTGCTAAATTAACTTCACTGCCTCTATTGTTGATGAAATCAATATCTTGCCCACCCGTGACCACACTTCTTTGAAGCAATCTTTTTAATTTTATGTGCAGTGCATCTTTTACATTTGAAACCCACCCTTTCGATCATGAGTTTAGATATTCTTCTTTTCTATTGCAGTGTGGACATTTGTGAAGAGAAATTCTTGGCATATTTCTGGTGGTGCTATGACAGATTAAAGGTAAATTTGGATTCCACTTCGTTCTTACTTATTATCGTCAAGATGACCATAGGAAAACGGATTAAACGGACTTTTTTGGATTCTATGAAGCGAATCAAAATCTTTATTGTCTCTGAACTCTTCAGAGATATTATTTAATCAAACTGGCTTCTCCTAATAGAGATATTATTAATCTAATTACTTCAATTTTTCCTTCAAATGGGTTTAAGACTTTGTTTGTGAGCTGTCTGATTGCACGAATTAAAAATTCTGACATTTTTGCCTTCTCACCAACATTTCTTAGTCTGTGATTAGTCCTTAGTTTGTATTCTTTGTTGTTCTACTTTAATAGTATTCTGACGTTAGATAACTAGAAAGAAAACAAAAGAAACGCTACAAGCACCCATGAACCAATTCAATAAGAAAAATGAGTTACTACACTAGTGCAACGACAAAATGAGATGGTTATATAAGGTTCTATACCTCCCTAACTGCATGATTGCAATTGGTTCACCATGTCCAAACATGTCAAAATAAGGCTGCATTGCAGAAAACAACATCATAAAAAACAGAGGAAAAAATAGCAAATGAAAACAAGTTTATTAGCTTGAGAACAATCTTTGGTTACTTGATAGTGACAATTTTAAACCTTTTGTAATATAAAAACAATAATAGCGTCTCGATGTAGGAAGTCAAGCAGAAAGTTTAAAATAAAACATACTATCAAATACGGAGGTTTGATCCCTATTGCATTTGAATCTAGAGAAAAAAGACACATATGATTCTTTATCATAGCAACTTATTCACCAAAGCTTTCCATCATTGCAAAATGAGAAAAGGGAAAGGCTATAGGGCTTTACCATACCAAAGACTGACATATTTCAATGCTTGCAGCAATAATTACATGATAAATTTTAAAAATAAAGGGGAAAAAGATAAATTTCTTGGACATGGAAGAGGCAGCTACTTTGATAATGGTGCTAAGAAAAATTAAAAAATTAGATGATATTGTTGCTAAAAAAATACCTATAAATAAATTTAGGAAAGAATCAAATGCACGAACAATCACAATTTAAAAAAGAAGAAGGCATTAACAAAAAAAGGGGGTTCGGTCTAATCCCTTTCCTTCTTCTCCCACAATTGCCTACATCCACACAAAAATATAAAAACTTAAAAAAAGATCAAAGGGGGTATAATATAAAAAAAGGGAATAATTAGAAATGTTGAATTTTATTATTATACTTTACTTTACCTCTCCCTCAAAGCTTTATAGTTTTAAGTTGTTTCTAGCTTTAGTTACTTTAGGCAGAGTGTGATTGGTCAGCACCGTCGTTTACAATAAAAACCTCTCTAATTCAATTCCAATTAGGTTTTGTATCTTACTCCTTCGACTCTTAAGAGCTCGAGCGTATGGTTTTACATTCGGTTAGAAATTGGGGATCAATGATTCTGTAAGATTAGCATTTCACTTTCAATTTCGACTCTATTCAGTGTATCGATTCTCTATTAAGGATTTCTATTTGTATTCAATATCGCGCTTAATATTTTTACTCTTCTGAACTATTTATTCCTTCACCTTCATTGATATGTATGTCCGGTTGCTTTTTTTTGTTGTTCTTCTATAAATCATTCATTGTTATCCTCTTATACTTATATTATTCTGAAGGAATATGTAACAAATGAGCATCTTTATTAAGTTCACGCAAAACAAATCCAAAGACATATAAATAAAAGATGCAAAAAATTTCCATGTGAACAAATTAAAACTGATTCCGTTATGGTTATTTAGATTAAGCATTTGTAGTGTACTTAATTTCTTCAATTAAAAAAAATAATTTACTTCATTTCTACAAAGAAACTTTGTTGCTCATGATTCTTCATTTGCTTTTTCTCACGTTAATCCTTTCGGTCACATTCTAGCCAAGATAGTGCTTCCGACTTGCTGTTTTAGTTCTATTTGTTTGTGTTTACCCCTTCTATGTTTGCTGTTGTATGGGCCTATTTATTTCAGACTTTTTTCCATGTTTTTTATACTTCTCTTCCTATCTTTGCCTTGCATTTTGCTTCTTTCAATAACCAGCTATTCTGTTTGATTGTGCTCATGTGTTTTTTAAATGGGGACCATTGAGTTTTCCTTCTCGGATTTATTTTTTGCTCCTTTTATTTTCGTTTCATTTCTATGCTTCTTTAGCCTCACTTTAGTTGCTTAGCTTTTGGGTTTGTACTGATTTTTGGATTCTAACTTCTCAGATTGTTAGCTACTGGTTGTCCACTGCTGCTGCAAGTGTTTAGGTTGGTTTTGCGTCTCTTGCTGCTTTTAAGGTAAGTTTTTGTTTTTTCCTTTGCATGGTTTCTTGGTGGTTTGTAAGCATTTTTTTTTGTATATGCTGTTGTTAGTAAGTTTTTAGTAATGCTGGTGCTTTTTTTGAAATTGATGTTTATTTTTCTTATAGTTGCATACTGATGGTTTTTTGGCTTCCACTATTGACATTGTTGCCTATTTATTCCTTCACCTTCATTGATATGTATGTCCGGTTGCTTTTTTTTGTTGTTCTTGTATAAATCATTCATTGTTATCCTCTTATACTTATATTATTCTAAAGGAATATGTAACAAATGAGCATCTTTATTAAGTTCTCGCAAAACAAATCCAAAGACATATAAATAAAAGATGCAAAAAATTTCCATGTGAACAAATTAAAACTGATTCCGTTATGGTTATTTAGATTAAGCATTTGTAGTGTACTTAATTTCTTCAATTAAAAAAAAATAATTTACTTCATTTCTACAAAGAAACTTTGTTGCTCATGATTCTTCATTTGCTTTTTCTCACGTTAATCCTTCCGGTCACATTCTAGCCAAGATAGTGCTTCCGACTTGCTGTTTTAGTTCTATTTGTTTGTGTTTACCCCTTCTATGTTTGCTGCTGTATGAGCCTATTTATTTCAGACTTTTTTCCATGTTTTTTATACTTCTCTTCCTATCTTTGCCTTGCATTTTGCTTCTTTCAATAACCAGCTATTCTGTTTGATTGTGCTCATGTGTTTTTTGAATGGGGACCATTGAGTTTTCCTTCTCGGATTTATTTTTTGCTCCTTTTATTTTCGTTTCATTTCTATGCTTCTTTAGCCTCACTTTAGTTGCTTAGCTTTTGGGTTTGTGCTGATTTTTGGATTCTAACTTCTCAGATTGTTAGCTACTGGTTGTCCACTGCTGCTGCAAGTGTTTAGGTCGGTTATGCGTCTCTTGCTGCTTTTAAGGTAAGTTTTTGTTTTTTCCTTTGCATGGTTTCTTGGTGGTTTGTAAGCGTTTTTTTTGTATATGCTATTGTTAGTAAGTTTTTAGTAATGCTGGTGCTTTTTTTGAAATTGATGTTTCTTTTTCTTATAGTTGCATACTGATGGTTTTTTGGCTTCCACTATTGACATTGTTGCCTAGATTATTTTTATTATTGTTAAAATTGCGTATTAGTTGTTTTGCTAGATCTTATGATGGAGTTTGGGAATGAATATAGTCCTAAACATATTCTGGATTGAATTATGCAATTGATTGTATCAAAAATGGATGTGATTATGGATGAAATGTGACTCAAATTGTTTGCAGGTTGTGTTATGGATAACTTGGGATCTCCCGATATAGGGGAGACTCTGCCGAAATTTCGTTAGAAATTTCAGCGATAGGAAAAAAAATTTCTCATGCTTCATCTACCCTTTTTATAGGGCGAAAGATTAAACAAATTAAACAAATAGGAGAACAAAATTTAGGGTTGTTACTGATGATGCTTCATTTTCTGCTATTCATTGTTTTCGTCTAAATATTTATGTTAGATCTACTTAAGTTGTTTTATCGTTTGTCCCATTCGCTTTCTCCAATTACATATATGTATATATGTTTTATATTGCTATTTATTTGTTGTGTTGGTATGGAACAAATAAACATTGTTGCATTCAATTAATCTTGAATATTGTTGCTACTGTTTTTACTGTTGATGTTTGTTTTCTTTTTAGTTACTCTCTCATGATTTTTTTTCTTCTGCTACTACTGTGATTGCCTTGATTTTTTCTATTATTGTTGAAGTTAATATTGTTAAAGCTGTTGAAATTTTCATTTGAAACTATACATCCAGGTGTCTCTTTGCTATAATTTGGTATAATAGTTTTCCATTAATACAATTTATCCCCCAATAATTGCATTCTCTTCCTTTTTTTTCCTTTTTTTTTAATGTCTACAATGATTTTTACAGCATATAGTGTTAGTTTTTAATGATTGCCTTAATGGTTTCTTTACTGATATGCTGCATTTGTTCTTCCATAATATTTCCTAGAATTTTCTATTAGATGACTTAATTTGTTCATCAGTTCATTTATCACCTTGTGATTTTTATTTTTCTCAGGAAGATTAACAACAAAATGAGATGTCTCATTTCGAAGAAGGGATTCTACTTCGTTCTGCACCTCAACATCCCTCTATTTTGCACTGATGTAGAAATTGTATAGTTAGCACTCTTTTGTCATCTTTTGTGACACTATATATATTCTAAAAGATGTAACCTATGTTTACGAAACAAACTCTTTTATGTTGTAGTTCTGAACTTTTTATACAGGCTATATTATAAGTTTATCGTTATTAATTTAATTATATGATATTATATACACAGCAATGCCCGCGACAGCGCGCGGGCATATAGCTAGTATATATATAAAAGAAGAAGAAAAAGTTTAAAAACCAAAATGTGGATGCCATACCTAATGGTGTTAACGTTGACCTAAGAATCACAAAATTGCCGACAACTTGTATGAACACTAGGGGTGTTTTGCTTATTAATTATTTTATTTTATTTTTTATTTTTTTGCTTGAAATCATTGCCCAAGTGATCTTATCTATTCTTTCTACTGAAAACAGAGTTAGAAGACAAGGATGTGAAGGGGACCGCATGGGAGGGAGTTGGGCATCCATGCGAGACGAGGTGTCATTCTTTTGCAAGAGAAGCTAGCAACCCTCATCTCTATCAGCAAGAACTGCTCCTCCCCCACATTAATATCTTTCTTCTGAGTGACGTATATATCTTTACAGGATATATATCAAGTGTCGGTAAAGTGGTGTGGATGTTTTCTTAAAATGTTTCATTTTCGGTACATGTATATCAAGAACTATACAAAATATCTTAAGAAATTAATCTGATATATATTTTCCCAGATTATAATATAATTTGAAAAACACTTTAAGAAATAAATAATACCACGCCTGTGGTTATAAATGGAAACAAAACGAGGAGTCGTAGGTTTTATTTTGGAAAAGAACATGGAGGTTTTTCATGATTTTAGTTGAAAACAAATATCATATATACCACAAAATAATTAAGGTAAATCATGAAAGATGCTTTCTTCTTTCCCCCCCCCTCCGCAAAGCCTAGAAATTAATCTCTGTCACCGTGTTTGCTCATTCTCCGGCATCATGACCCCATGTCGGCGCCTATGTGATGTAGGGTTTCTACCTAAATTTAGAAGGTAGTTTCCATCAACATAGAATATTCAGTAATAACTTTCTTACTAGGGTTTCTATGTGATGTATAATTTTATGTTTCTCTCGTTTTGCTTTCATTTGGATCAACAAGGATACTAAGTAAAACTATCTATCTAGTTTCAAAACTTGTCTATTATCAGCAACATGTTAGGAATGCTCCAAGAGCACAATTATGCAACTTGAACTTTGCTTGCTTCAAAAAATTAAGAGAAAATTTACTGAACGAGACAATCTTTTTAGTGCAAATTTTCGAAAGATCTGAGTTTCCACGATTGTATAAACATCTTTGGGCAACAGCAGTGTACAAAGCAAGTTGCTATCTTCGGTCCCTCATTACATTATCTCTAAGCAAGATGCGACAACCTAAGCTACTAAACAGGTGGGGAACATAACTCGAGCCAAAATCCACCAACGGATTGCAAGTACCATAATCATCATACAGCAGTATAAATCAAAGTTATTGATCCCGTCCCGTTCCGGCCGGAACGGCCGGAACGCCCCGTCCCGTTGCAAAATCCGGGACAAAACGGCGACGTTTTTGTCCCGGCTAGAATCCCGGCCTGTCCCGGAAAATCCGGGCAAATTCCGGCCGGAACGCCCCGGTTCCGTACCGGGCGTTCCGTTCCGGTACGGATCAAAACGACATCAAGCTTTGGTCTTCAAATCGCAGCATCATTTTTCGGATTCTTTTGATCACTTCCATTGGAATTATCTCCATCTGGGCAAACTATGAGGCATCGAAAGGCTTCGGTATTACATTAATCAACGATGCAAAAGACTCTGCAGAAGGCAAACGCTTCACCCTCTCGTACATATCCAACGACAAGGCCATGGACATGTGATATACTGATTCATGGGAGCATCCGCCTGCCATGGACATGGACCCACTCCTGCTCACCATGATGGGCGGCTAGAGAAGAAGAAGAAGAAGAAAGGATGGGCGAAGAAGAAAGGATGGGCGGCTAGGGCAACTAGAGAAGAAGAAAGGAGAAGAAGAAATGTTGGGCGGCTAGAGAAGAAGAATATGGGTAGGGTTGGAAAGAATATGGGAAGAATATGGGTAGGGTCCGTTGGAAAGAATATGGGTAGGGTTGGAAAGAATATGGGTAGGGTTTTATTCTTTTATGTATTGAAATGAAGGGGACAAAAACGGGGTGGGCTGGATTTTATTTTTCTTCTTCTAATTATTGGTTTTTATACAAATTATTATTATATAATAATTATTAATTATTATATAATAATAGTTAACTTAAAAATAGGGGTATTAATTTGTAATTAATTTGATTGAATTATTTGTAATGGAATGTATTTTAATTAATTATGTTTGAACTTATTGATTATTTCTTAATGTGTTCATTTTGTTTTTTTAAGTTTTTCTAACATTAAAAACAATAAGTAACATTAATTAATTTCAAAATTCAAATTCAAATACAACAACCATAAAAAAACATAGAATTACTTGAAAAACATACAATAAGTAGCTTAAATTTCAAATATTCTCGATCTTTTAATTATAATTAAATTCATTTTTTATTTTTTATTTTTATAAAAATAATTTTATTGTTGGAATTTTAGAGATGTTTCTAATTTTGAGATTATGTTTGTTTGATTTTGTGTTTGTATTGTATAATTTAAATTTCATTTATCTTGAATTTAAATTATACTTGTTAAATTAATATTTTATTTTTTTCATATATATAATTAAATAAAAATGAACAGTACAAAACCGGAACGGTACCCGGAACGGTACCGAAACCGGAACGTTCCGTTCCAAACACAAATCCGGAACCGGGACCGGGACGGGATCAATAACTATGGTATAAATAGGATAATTCTTTGATACGGTACCATGATAATTTATTTAATAGCTTAAGTTTTTAAATAGGATGATTATTTGATATTGTATCAGAACCTTGTTGATTCAGTAGTTATGATTTCGAACCTTACCATCGTAATTCTATTTGATAAAAATCAAATATAAGTTAGTGTGAATCTGTGTGCAAGTTTTAAGCGTAAAAAGCTTTCATTCAAGAGAGTGTGTTGAAAAATAATACAAATTATATCTTGACGCTTTATCTAACAATTTTAGATTTTAAATAAAATAATTCCTTGCAGATAATACTAGGGTTTCAGCCAGAATCATAACGACGGATCAGATAATTTAAGGTGAAATGTGGCTGGAAAAATTAACAAATGATTAGCGCGCATACAGTTCTTCCGAATTGTGATGCGAATTCACCAAACCTGGGCACAAAAGATGCCAAAACAACTAATATTCCAAAGTATCACGACTCAGATATGTTTCAAACTTCCCACCACCTAACGTTGGATCCTCACCATCTTTATGGCAGAAACCCACCCACTACTTTCCTGCTTCCCCTCCACAACCTCGCGGATTGGGTGTGCCTTGATGGGAAATGTGAAAGCTAGTCCCAAGCAGAATCCAACCTTTTCCCAAGCAGAATCCAGTTGCATGATATAGCAGAGTAGGACTCGCACTATTCAAGTGACAAGATTATCATGAAGACTTCGCTGTCACCTTTGCAATCAGCAAGTCTTATTATGATCCATAGCCTGCAGGCCCACACATGCAAGATAACAAAAGTTTACAGTGTAGAAATGCATGCCTGTGGATACTGGTCTGCAAAAAGCCACCCAATGGGTTGCTGCATTTGCTATTAAATAAAAATTGTAAGCAAAAAGACAGTCATTTCCAATTGGAGGTGGTGATCGTGAATAATTAACAAGCATTCTAGACAACGACAAAGTAGACAGGTCGGCAATGAGTCTGTTCATGCACCGCAGGGAAAATGTATATTGAGAAGTGCTTCCAGATTCTAAAGCTACCCTTTATTTTATCATTCCAAGCTGTACTGGGATACGCTTGGATTTCTCGTAATAAACAACTGCACAATGAGCTATGCTTTTTCTAAATTTGATTCCAGCTCGGAAAAAGAAAGGGAATCTCTGATCAAGCAGTAGAGTGCGGTGTGTGGTGATGGAGATAACCATGGAAGCACTATGTTAGTGAGACACACGCACGTATAGGTTTAGCAGAAAGGCTGGAGAATATTACCAGAACAGCAATTGTGGACCAATCATGGGTAAATCGAGAGTTGTAATAATATCTTTAGATTCATCAACACAACATTGTTAGATATTAATTAAAATACTATTGGAAGTAAGAACCTCTCATAAAAATAATAATTGTGTTAGACTATTTAATTAGAATCCTTACTTATTTTGTTAATTAAAATCCTTACTGGATTATGATAGGTTGTATATATTTATAATCTTTCTATAAGTATAAGGGTCAATACATTTAAAATTTATGAAGTATGATCAATCAATAAATACTTGGAAGGTTCAAATACTTGTGTTTTTTTTTTTCAACAATTGGTGTCATGACTTAGAATGATTAAGAAAAACTCATGGCAACAGCGGGAAAAGAGTTATTTATAAAGTTAATTGCATTGGCACTATTGCTGGCATGAATTAATTCACGCATGCTAGCCTTTTTTCCTTTTTTTTTTCTCTCTTTCTAATCCTAACTAGCCTGGTCATTGATGAGAATCTATTCATCTAGCTTATATACTAGAATTCATTGAAGTTCATTATCCGTGGTAAGAACAATTTATGCAACCACAGTAGCATTAATATATCATTTTATGTCAAAGACAAGGATAATGAGGTAGAGGTTTTAAAATGATATTAGGGATAATTTATTGTGTTCTATATATATCGAGGTCCTTTATATAGAAAAATGTAACCAATATCAAAGTTTAGTGATAATTTAATGACATAATATTTGATCCAATCATTTGTAATAATTTGAATGGTCTAGCATTACTCCCTTGTAAGTTATGATTAGTTTCCAAATGACACTATTGAGATCTAATTTGTATCTTGAAATAATCTTCAACGTTAAGTCCATTATGATACTTTTGTAGACCAACTCAAAATTTCCACTATTCATTACTTGCTTGAATATATTTTATGATCTTGATATGTAAATTATGAACTTTATATGCAAAAGACTCAATTGAATAGGATATTTTAGAGTAAAAAGACATAGAAAAAAGATCTATAAACTTTCTTGGTTCTTAACTATGAACATTATATAATTGAAGGTGTAGAGTGGAACAAATATTATTGAAAGTCTTAGTAGATATAGTTTGGACATAAACCAGTAAATTAGGATTAACTTTATTTTCTTTTTTTATCATGTACTAGGGGTAAGGAATTAAGGAACTCAACATGTTGCTTTAGACTTATGAAGTTTTGGACATCAAACATGAGAGAGTGAGAAACATGTTACTTTAAACCTTTGATGTGTAAGATGTCAACCATAAGGAAGTGAGGAGCATACTGCTTTAAATCTTTAAAGTGTTGGACGTCAAGCTAATAGGTGGGGATATAAGTAGTTTAAGAGGACTAATATTAAAAGAATCTTCTAAGATCATATTTACTTCTTTGGTAAATTCCACTAATTAGTTTCCAAGAACAAATTCCTTTACCACTAAAATAGAATTATTATATTCTTTATTGCTCTTATTTTGATACTCATTTAGATTTGTAGTCTTAAGTCCATTTCTTGCGTGTCTTCTTTATTTAGGTAATTAAAATCGTTAAAATTTGATTCATATACTTGAGCACAATATTTTTTTTACCTGTATCTTTATGTTCTTTGATGACTACAGGTTTATAGATATAGTTAAAGAAGATATGATCAAAACCTTCACATTTAGCATATTGAACCTTTGAAATCATCTAGACATTTTATTAATGACTCTTTTCCCTTTAGTTTCTTTATAAATTTAGGCACTACAAGGATTAGGTCTATATGATGAAGCGCTTAAAAATAATTATCATTTCTAAATTAAGACCATAAAAGGATCTTAATGTTTTGTCCATTGACTATTTATAAGCAACTCATAATCTTATACTACAATATTGGTTTAGTCAAGAGTGAAAATACATGAGTCTAACCTCTTTTCTAAAATCATCATTTGAACCACTACAAAATTTATGCAAGGTCATTAATTCTTTTTTCCTTTATGACATATCTCATCATATAATCGTTAAACTATTTTATATACTTATTAATATACTTTTCCCTTGTCTTAAATTGTTTCATTAGTCTAAGAGTTTATTTCGTTGGGGGGAAAGTACTTCTTCTATAGCTTTTTGTTTCATTTTGATCCATTCAGTTATATAATGTTTACCTCTCGTCTCTAAACAATCCTCTACATCTCTATAATAAATTTAGGTTTCATCAATAAACATAATCTTAACAAATATCCCTATTTTATTATCACACAAGATATGTCACTCTAAAAATTGACCTGTGCATGAATTCATATATCAAAGATTCAATGGTCATGATGATCATCAAAAACGAGTTTTTTTATTATTATTTTGTTAGGGCTCATGACTCACTCATCAAGATCATCATGTTTAGAGTTATATAAATGGTAATCATATTAATGACTCTTAGGGTGGACTTGCTTACAATGATTATTCCTGTGATATTTATTGGTTTTTGAATGTTTTATTTGAAAACTCTTTTGGGATTATATTTTTTAAGACATATTGGTCATCTAGGTTTGCAGTTCTTCTCAAATGGACCTAAGAGTATCATTAAGAATCCAGTTTATGGTAAGTGTAATCTTAAGCTTGAACATCAGATGATTATGACATAAATGCATGCGACACTAATTTAAAAATAGAACTAAGACCACTTATGATTCTTAAAAATGAAATCACAATACAAAAATAAAGTTAATTCTATACTATTTTTTTTAATATGGAACTAATTAAGAATAGAAAACACCATAAAAATTTTAAGCATGCACTACTAGATACTTAAGTGTAAATGATTAATCAAATAAAAATGTATTTTATTACTAGTTTTGATAAGTTCCACAATTAATAAAAAAATGAAATAATTTGAATGACAATATGAGTAAAGATACGAGTATGAAATGCAAGGAGAATTTTGTTTTTAAGAGAAAACATAATAGCAATAATAATTTGAATAAGTATATTACTAAAGAAGTGAAATTCAACTAATTTACCAGCTAAACTGTTCAATGTGAATGATAGACTACTTGGATCGTGTGGGCGATCATTGATGTTGTGGAGGAGTTGTCATAATTTTCTGAATAACTTCCTTTTTCTGCTTTTCCTTTTTTATTTTCCTTTTTTTTTATCTCACTTTTCAATTTATTATTATTATTTACTTTTGCGAGATAGCAGAAACTATACTTAAACAAATAAGATTTGGCAAGTATACTGTCCCAAATACCTAATTCAAAGAAAATCCCTTGCATGGTAGTCACTGTCGTCATAAGGCCATTTTATCTAGCGGGCTTAGCAAGCTTGAGTCTTGATAAAATTTATGAACCAATCCTGGTGATCAGTGCAAAATATGATAATATTGCTCCACAAAGGCATTCATAACAACTTCAGCACTGGGAGCAGGGGCAGGAGCTGTTTCCTTCTTTGCCATCTTGATTGGATTGGATTGTGATTCAATTCAAGACAAAAAAATATGTGACTCAATACCGTTGTTTGGCACTTTGTTTCAAAAAAACTTTTGAATTTTTTTTTTTTTTACTTTAAATCATTATTTTTTAATGTTTTTATATTATTTTCATATATTAATGTCAAAAATAATTTTTAAATTTTTTTTTTAATATATTTATAAACAAAAAACAACTTTCAAAAACAACCACAGCTACATTATCAAACATGCACTTAGTCTTAGCACCCGTTTGGCGCACCAGTGCGTCTGGCGTTTGCCGTTTGAGATGGAGTTTTGGTGTTTGGTAACAACCAAACACCATTTCAAATGAGTGGGTCCCACCCCATTTTTACACCCAAACGGCGTTTTGTGAAAAGCTCCTCCCAGGTGCTTTTGAAACACCGATTCAAACCACGATTCATTCAAACGGGTGCTAAAATTACCGTTGAAATTTTAATTCCAAATCAACCCTTAACATCACAGGTTCGTTCAAGCTCAACATCACAGTCTCGCCTTCAAGCTCAGAGAACTGATGGAGATGAAAAATTCAGAGAATCGCAGTCTAGAGTTTTGAAAGTGGAAAAATTCAGAGAATCGCAATCACGATCTGTTGCAGACGGTGTGGACGACGGTGATGGAAGGCCGGCGCAGCTGTGAGGGAGAAGAGGGGAGCAGCTCAATCGGGTCTGCAATTTTGGGAGCAGATGGGTCTTCACAAGAAAGTGAGAAGGAGCAGAAGGGAGAAGAGGGGAGCTGGGAGATGGGTTTGCAAGGGAGAAGAGGGGAGCTGGGAGATGGGTATGCAATTTGGGAAGAGAGGTTTCGGGCGAAGAGGAGAGAAGAGAAGAGAGCTGGGAGATGGGCGTAAAATAATAATAAAAGTGGGATTGAATAGAAAATAAAGTTTGAGAGGCTATTTTTAATTGCTGCAAGAGAATAATAAAAGTGGAAAGAGATGGAAAAAAAAAAAATAATAATAATAATAATAATAATAATAATAATAATAATTCATCTGTGCGTAAAATGGGATTGAATAGTTTGATAAATATCTTCAATTATCAAATTTATCCCATCAAAAAGTTGAATTTTTTTAAAAATATTTTTTATTTTAAATTAATTTTTTGATATTTTTAAATTATTTTGATACACTAATATCGTAAATAATTTTTAAAATTTACTTGAATTATTAATTATATTATATTATAATTATTAAATTTACAATATTTAAAAAAATTATATATCCATGCCCTTTTAAGTAATTTTACAAGTTAAAAGCAGTTTGTAAAGTTTGGAAACCAAACACCAAAACTCCTTTTTCTTCAACCTTTAACTCAACCACAGTTTTAACCAAACACTAAACTGCTTTTTTTGAACCACAGTTTAAAACTCCATTTTTAAAACTCCATTTTTTCAACCACAACCGCAACCGCAACCGCCCTCCCAAACAGGCTATGTGTGGTTGTTGACAGTGGTTGGCTGAGCGAGGTTTTTTCTTTCTTTCTCGATTTAGGCTGTGATGGAAGATGATTTAAAAAACTGTGTTGGATTTACAAGATTTTCACAAGTTCTAAAATATTTACTAACTGGAAAAAATAATTAAAAGTCTGTATTTTGATAACAAATGTAATACGGGACAAGAGATGAATAAGTTAAAGAAAAGAAAGGCTAAGAATAAGAAGCTGAAGAAAAAGAGAAGAGAAGAATGTAGGTTGAAGAGGATTAAGACTTTGAAATTTTTATCTGTCAAAATTGTCTAGCAATGAGAAAAGGAGCATATAATACTAAAATCCTAAAGAACAAGCAATTGTGTTTATAACCCATTAAATAAAATATCCAATAATAATTAAATTAAACCCAATAAATAAACCTAAATAAAATCCAATAACACAAGGATTAGGCTATCATTTATCAAACGAACAAATGAACTCTGTCTCGGGTTTGGCATCCCCATCCCCATCAATCGAAAGAGGGGGGGAAATGCTCATGACCCAGAGCAGAAGGTTATTAAATTGTATGTATACAATCTTGAAACTGTTATGTAGCACGTTAGAATTCAGTTCAATTCACTTCTCGCCATCATCAGCTTTTGGAACCTTGCAAAGTGACTTTGCCAACTATTGCTTACTCCTATATAACGAGAGGTTAACTATACTGGGGATGCATCACTGAGATATATCAAACTATGTTCAATCCATTGGAGAGGGCATGAGTTTAGTCGACACTCTAACACTGGAGGATATGACATGGGAGATGCAGAACAAATGATTTAGTTAGCAGCTCAGCCAATAAATAAGACTCTGCTCGTGAGTAATATATTGTTTAGTCTACACAAAACATTCTAGCAATTTAAAAGAAACAGGAACTCATCATCAAGCATACAGAAGAATAACTGTCAGGAGCTTGGGAAACGCACCTTATTTCACCCTGAACAAATCGACCATGTTTTTTCAGTAGAAAACTGGATGTGGTCTTGATAGATTGTCTTGATTTAAATCAATATATATTACAAAATCCCCGCCCTAATTCTACACAACATGCAACTCCATAACGAGTAGACAGCACTGTAAATTATCTAGCACGGTTATATCAAGTAAATTATCTAGCGTGGTTATATCAAATTGCTATGTACCTGGATGGCTCAAAGCACCCCTCCTCTTTGGCTGGCCGCTATTACATCATATTAGCATTTTAGTGAGTTCCAAAACAGTGTGGCTGACAAATACAGTCAATAGCATGGATCAGCTTCCTCCGAGGGCCCACCGCATCGGCACCCATATCCTTCAGCTTCTTCATGCTTAGATTCACCAGCTGAAACTTGCTGAAACCCCTCTCTTGAAAAATCCTCACAAACTGTCGCAACCCAATTGATGCTAACCACCTGCTCAGCCCACCAGCCCTTTGAAGCTTCTTCTCAAGAAGTGATGCCCTTAGCCTCTGATTTAGCAACATCTCACTATCAAGGAAAAGTCTTGGCCGCTTGAATGTTTTGGATATGTTTGACACTCCAAACGCATCAATAGACCTAAAAGTATCAGCTTGGCTTGGCTTTCTCGATTCCATGGTTACATTTAGTCTACGTAGACTGTGTAAAGCTGAAAAGTGGTGTGCAGGAGGAGGAGTTGTAGCAGTAATTGGATCGCCACCTCTATTAGAAGCCAATGGTGCGAGATTCTCCTCTTCATCAGCTAAAGGCATCCTCATGGTATTAGTAGAAGTCTCAATCAGCACAGTCGATTTATTATTAACTGCTTTCACCGGCACAGCTGCTTCTGGTTTACTTGGTCCTGGGTCTAGCATCCTCCCAGAACGAAGGGGAGGCACCAGAATGGTGACTCTCTGCTTTTTAACTATAACCCAGCCATCTTCTCCATCAGAATCATTCTTTTTGCTAGCAGGCTTCGCTGCTACATGTCTTTGCTTTGGTTTTACCATGAATTCAGCCTGGAAGTGTAACCCAAATTAGATATGATAGAAACTACAAACAAGAATTATTCTTTCCTAAACAAAATCACATCAAATTTCTTATAAAAAGAGTGCAATGTACCGGTTTTAATTTTAGCCAATCTGCGTATCTATCTGGAAGAGCCAAGAAATCTAAAATAAGTTCCTTGATTCTTCATACTTGGTATCAAAACTAAAATAGCAATAATAATCAAATTGAAAGACAGAGAGATAGATGAAGTTACCCCAGGAAAGAGAAGGGCTGCTGCAATTTGATTAATCGATCAATTAATTCGTATCCGAGAAGAACCAAGGAAGAAATGCCCTAATCGGGGGAGGAGCTGAGCTTCGACTGATTATATATATATATATATATCTTAAAAACTAAAATGCTTGGTGGTAAAATTTATTGAAGCGTGCATCCTTGCATAAAATAATATGAATGGTGTTTATCTTTTAAAAATTTATTATGATTCTCTAAGTTTTTTTAAATGATTTGATATGATTGAAGGTTTATTGATTTAGATTTTACAATCAAAGTTGAAATTGAAATAAAAATAATTAAAATTAAAAAAAAACATCAACTGTGATTAATGTAATAAATTCTTTAGGAAAATACACTTTAGTCCTTTAACTTTAGAAATAACACAAATTATATGATTTTTTTCAAATTTGATTTTGATACAAAGATTTATTTTGTTATTAGTAGAGAAAAAAAGATATTGGCATTGATTTAATCACTAAAATTGTCGTTGTTTCTATCAAATAGTTATATTTGATAATGAGAGTTCTTATTAAGTGTTTTTTATCTTTAAATTTCATGATATTAAGTTCGAAAAAGTTTACCAATTAAGGGTTAGATTGCATAAAACCAAGAACAAAGATCAAAATAAAAAAGACACGCATATATAATGCTGACTTTGAAGTTTGTCAAGGGTGAAATTGCATAAAAAAAATATATCTTCAATTACTAAATTGAACTTTATCCAAAATCCTAGCTCAAAACGAATCATTTTGAAGAAAAAGAAAAGAAGGAACAAAATGACATGTTGTTTGGTCCACCAAAGAAATCAGACGACATTATTCATCTCTCTCCTATTTTTTGCATGAAAAAGTTGCTTTGATTGCTATTTTTTAAAGGTATTTAATGCTTCATTTTTCATCAAATTCAACAAACCATAAATTTTAAATGATGGTTGGACATCTTGCTACACCTCAATATGGTCCTTTTGACATATTGATATCGCGCATGTAGTGGTGCCACCCTAAAATGACTAATTCGAGTAGGATTTAACTGTCAAATTTGACAACTTATTATTGCAACTTTGAGCCAACGATTAAGATGTTTCTGGCTTGAGTCAATGAATGAAATTTTATCCCAAAAAGGATGGATTCCATACTCAGATTATCAAGAAATTTGAAGCAAAAAAATTAAAGGAAAAAATATCTTTCAGCTTGGAATTTTTCTTCTACCCTTTTGACCACAATCTTTTCTTATCTTTTCGTCCACCTTGATGACACCACCACCTTCGAAAACCATGCAATACATTCCCTCTATCACCGAGAAGACCTCCAACCACCACTCTTCTCCAAAAAGATAAGTTAACCTCTATTTTTGCTCCTCAAAACCAGTTCTGAAGGTGGTCATTACATGCAATAACCACAAATAATTAACATGGTTATTAAGTCAGGCTAAGAATCATGTGGGCTGGGTCGAACCCAAATGTCTGGTAGAACCCAAATGGTTGGTCAAACCTGGCCCATCCTAAAATATAAGAGAGGGCCTAGGTTTATTATGTCTTTGGCGCAACCCTTCCCAGTGGGGATGACCTAGATGGTTGGGCTAGGCCCAACCCATATAATATAATATAATATAATTTTTTTGAAATGAGACAAATTCTAAAAAAACTAAAATTGGTATTGCAAAATGTTTTTTATTTTCTCGCATATTTTTTCAACAATTTAGCATAATACCAAGTTGAAAAGTTACATTGTAAGATACATATTTGGTATTGAAAATACTCATTTTTCTTCGAAACTTCAAGAAATAATTCCAAAAAGTTCTAAGGATATTTTTAAAATATGTGTTTATTTTTTGCATGCTTTTCTGGCAATTTTGCTCAATATCGAGTTGTCTACTTACATTGTAAGATATGAAATCGATATAAAATACTCGATTTTTTCTAAAATTTCCATGATACTAGACTTTATTTTTCTTATTTTTTGGTTCTTGTTTTGAGAGAGAAAAGAAAGAGAGAGTGATTGAATTAAAGTTGTAAAGAGAAAGGTCTCCGTTGAGATCGATTTCAACCACAAAACGAGTGATTTTGGTTTCAGTGGATTTCTTTGATGAATAAAGTTTAAACATGATGTTGTTTTCCTCTGAAACATGCATGGAATAGTGGGGTTGACCTGAAAAGAATTTTGGTTTCAAGTTGATTATGGATTTTGAATATAATTAATGGGTTGTTAGGGCAAGTCAAACACAGAAGGCATCCTGAGAGGCAAAACCAATTTTTTTAAATTTTAGCTATTCTTGTTCAATTTAATGTCTCCAAGGGGAGAGGCATTCCGGGAGGCAAAATGCCTTTTCTTCAATTGAGAAGGCATTCCTACATATGGGAGAATGGAAAGCCAAAATAAATAGAGTCATTGTAATTATACCGTTGCTTGCACTTGTTGCCTTGGATCTGGAAAACTTGATGGTTGCACTCGGGTTCTCCATCAAATTGAATCACAAACCTTGGATCAGGAAACCTTATCACAAAAAGCACAACCCAAGATCACAAAATAAAAAACTAAACACTGAATCATCGTCATCAACAACATCATAGAAATATTGATCACTGCAAAAGAAACACATTTCACTTATGATTTCTTGATAAAAAAAAAAAAACTGAAACTTTGGGTAAGAAACGAAGCTAAAGACAACAGAGACACAAGATAGTATACCTGAGAGAAAATTTGAGGTTGGATTACTCCCTTTAGCTTAAAAACAATGAGATTTCTCTCATTTTCAAGAAAAAACAAGAGATTTAGAGAGAATTATGGACGAGTGTGTGTTTGTATGTGTGTGGGGTGGGGGGGTGGCTGCGGTAGGGGGAGAAGATAAGAAATGGGGTAGGGTTTTTCAGTTTTAATTTTGAGATAGGGGAACGGGGGGGTGGGTTTTTTATATTAATTATTATTATAATAATAGTTAGCATAAAAAATAGGGGTATTAATTTATAATTTATTTGATTGAATTATTTATAATAAAATGTACTTTAATTAATTATGTTTGAACTTATTGGTTATTTGTTAATGTGTTTTTTTTGTTTTTTTTGAAGTTTTTCTAACATTCAAAGACAATAAGTAACATTAATTAACTTCAAATACAACAATCATAAAAAAAATATACAAATTACTTGAAAAATATACAATAAGTAGCTTAAAATTCAAATTTCAAATTTCAAATTTCAAATATTGAAAGTCTTTTAATTATATTTAAATTCATTTTTTTAGTTTAAATATAAATAAAAATAATATTTTTATTGTTAGTAGGTTTCTCAAAAGCAATTATTTAATTATATAATTTATTCCTATTAATTGTATAATTAAATTATATACAAAATAATTAAATTTTATTTAAAATAAGATAAAAAAATAGCTCTCCAAAATGGCTCTTTACCATTGGACTGCTCATCAACTCAAAAGTTATTTACACACTATTCAAAGAGTCATTTTTATGATTTTGCTCTCCAAAATGACTCTTGCCATTGGACTTGCCTTTATAGGCTATGTATATATTTCACAAGGTATTTAAGGTGTTTTTTTATGTTAAGGTGTTTTTTTATGTTGAAATACGGTTAAAAATAGATTTTTTTTAAAATTTAAAATAGACTAGTCTAGTTTTTCAGCGATCGAAGATGTGGGTTGCTCCGGTCTCCATGCCAATACCTTTTTACATTTGTATTTTTTTTTCAGTTTTTTTAATTAATATTTAATTGATTATTAATTAAGCAATATATTTTATTTTAATATGATTGTTTTAATCCCTTTAATATTTTACTGGTTTTTAATTTTTTAATATCCATTTTTATTAAAAAAATAATAAACCAATTTTAACTCATCATGCAGGCTATAAACTAAACTTAGTTTACTTTGGATCGGTAACGATCTTGCTTAAGAATATTTGTATTAAATAGAATGATTTTTAATTTATTTAATTAAATACATAAAATTTTAAATGTCAATGTAGATTGTTTTTAAAAATCAACGCATTTAACGCGCGGGTTTCGTTGTCCTTCAAAGCCATCGAATTACACGCCACCCCACCCCACCCCTTGCGACGCAACAGGGGTAAGGAAGGAAGGGACTTCTCTCTACCTCTCGGAAAGGTCAAAACACCACAGAGAGAAAAGGAATCCCCTTCCAAATTCCATAAAACTCTTTAGAAGATGAAGTTTGGAGAGACGTTCATGAAGTATTTGCAAGGAGATGAAACAGGGATTTTGGTTAAATGTGCTCATGTTGAGTACAAAAGACTCAAAAAAGTCTTAAAAAACTGCAGAAGCCAAGGTCCCGCATCCGCTTCTTGCAAAAACGAGCAACAAAAAGACGAAGGAAATTATGAATTGAGTCCAGCGTTGTCTCAATTCTGCCAAAATGAATCTTGCCCTTGTAAGTTTTCTTTCTCCTCACATGATTTTTAGAAAGCTGTAAACATGATATGAGATTTCTGTCCAATTGGAAAACTTTTGTATGGCAGTTGCCGGCTGATTTTTTTTTTGTGCTCAGCTTTGGTGCACCGGGATTAAGGCTGATTATGGTTCTTGTAAACATTAGATTAGCGGAGGTAGTGGGTGATTGTTGGTTGCCTAGTTTAGTTTGTGAAGTTATTTGATTTTGTCCCAGAAGAGAAGAGTTGGATTGAAATATTCTTGATCATCGTGAGAATAGGAGTTATGAGAAGGGTAGGTGAAAAAGAAATTATGGCTATGAAATTAACTGTGAGAATTAAAGAGAATTAATTATCTTCGCGCTCTAATTTTCAAAAGCGTGTTTATGTTTTATTTTTTATTTTAAATTAGATATTTTTGATTTTTTAAATTTTTTTATATGATGATGTGAAAAATAATTTTTAAAAAATAAAAAAATTATTTTAATTATTTTTAAATAAAAAATATTTTCAAAAACAACTCAATTATTAAAAAATTACTAATTGTTTATAAATTGCTTTTTGGTTTCTAAGATGGATGTGATAATGTTTTGAATTGGTTTTGTGGGAGATCAAAGAGTCAGCTACGGTAATAAAAGATGTAAATAGTTTAAAATTGATGAAATAAAATAGTAAAATATTTAATTTCATTGTATCATCATATTATATGATGATGTGGGGCAGGGAAAATATGGTAGAAGGATGCGCTAATAGCCTTTTCATAAAAAGGGATCATCACCATCACTATGCTACGTGTAGGATGGTGGGATGGGCTGTGCGATGGATCACAGTTTCAAGTAATAACACGAGGAAAATATTGTTCTCCACGTCACTGTTTATCAAAAAACAGATTAGTGTGGATTGCCACAATAATTTGTTTTTTTTAATCCCTTTTTTTTTTAATGTACATTTATAGAAACAGGTGATTTTGGTTTCATTGGGCTCCTCTTGATGAGTAAAGTTTAGACATGGTGTTGCTTTGCTCTTAAACACGCATGGAATAATGGATTTGAACCTGCAAGTAATTTTGGTTTCAAGTTGATTGTGGGTTTTGGAGAAAAATGTTGGGTTGTTAGAGGTTATGTATATGTTTTACAAAGGTATTTAGGGGTTTTTAAGGTTTTTCCGGGTCAAAATATGGTTTTGGAGTATTTCAAGAGATTTCATCATGTGTTTTTATCCTGTTTTGAATTGCTGTATTTTTCAAAATTGCTATAACTTCCTATTTGCTAAACTCTCATAAGTTTACTGATTATTTTCTCTTTGATTTCGTTACCATTACTGATTCAAGAACCTGAATGTATCTAACAGACAAGGGATGATAAAATGCAGCTTGATTGCCTTTTCCGGAAAATGTAGTTTGATTTGATGTGCTTTTGGCTAGCCATTTATGTCTTATGATTTATGATAAATGTAATGATCCATATCGGCTTCTGGCAAGTTATTTTAGTTTGACTATTTGTGACAATTCTCAATATAGGTTATTATATCAACTTACTTTTACAGCCTCAATTAAAACAGAATGATTCGAGGGCTGAATGTTAGTAATGGGGTTTATATCTTTGTTAGAATTAAAAAAATCTTTTTAAATTTTGTAGTGTGCGATCAGATGTTCTTTTCAGAATTGATGAGGGAAGCTTCACATATAGCTGGATGCTTTAGTTCTAGAGTTAAACATCTCCTCCATCTTCATGTTGCCAGGGGAATACAGAGATACAAACTGCGTCTGCGTCACTGTTTCATAAATGATCAGCAGACCATGGTCGAAGAAGGGCGCATGCTGATTGAATATGTCACCATGAACGCAATTGCTATTCGTAAAATTCTAAAGAAATATGATAAAGTCTGCACCAATTTATTCCATTTTTATCTTTTGATCTTTTTATTAGGTTTATGTTATCTTACATCAAAGACAAAACTTACTTATAGAGAGTTTTTGAACCTCAATTTTAGGTACACTGTTCTGCTAATGGGAACAATTTCAAATCCAAGATGCAGGCTGAACATATAGAGCTTTTGCAATCTCCTTGGCTAATAGAGTTGGGAGCTTTTTATTTGAATTTTGATGGAATAGATGGAGGAGAGTTTAGTGAGTTTTGCAGTCAGTTTTCCTGTGATCTCAATGGTACAGAACCTGTTATGACACTGACACTACCAAACTCTACAAAATTAGAATACAGTCTGACTTGTGCCATTTGCTTGGTAAGACATCATTTCTGGCACATTCCAAAGCAAAAGAAAAAAAAGAAAGAAGATTAACATTTTTTTTTGGTGGTCATATCATCATCATTATCTCTCAGGATACAGTTTTCAATCCATATGCTTTGAGTTGCGGTCATCTTTTCTGCAAGTTGTGTGCTTGCTCAGCTGCTTTTGTGCTGATGTTTGAAGGCCTTAAAACTGCAAGTTCAAATGCAAGGTGCCCCATTTGCAGAGAGGTTTGTATGTCTTTAAATCTATTTGAGGTTTATAATATTCTGCACTAGACCACCTTATATGTATTTGTTGTATAACTGCTTGTTTATATGTTTGAATTAGAGAGTGATTTGCATTGTGCTCCTAGATAAATGAATATCATTTACTCAGGAAAGGAAATACCATCCAATACTCTGCCTGACTCGCACAGGATTTACATCAAATAGTTGCCTCAATAGTTAATATGGCATTCAACCTATTCTGGATCAATTATTTATCCACATGAATTCCAAAAGTATAACTGGTGGTAAACAATTGATGTGTTTAGGAGAGGAAGGGAGGAGGAAAAAAAATATAAATATTTAAATCCGCTTCAAAGGAAAGGAGACTACAAATGGACACAAGGGAGCCTAGCTCAACCTAAAGACCATTAAAGAGAATTCATTCAAAATATAATATGACATCCACACCACTAGACTCCGAACATAGCCTTAAAAAGTTTTCTGGTAATCAAAGACTTCTATTTCCTGGACCTCTTGAAATCAATAGTTTCATATATGTTTACCTTTCTTAAAATCCTAGTTTCATATTCCCAAAACATAAATAACTTAATTAATTCTGGTTTTGAAAGATAACACCTTATCCACTACATCAGCAATGTGAGCAATTCAGAATACATGTCTGGTCCAACATGCCTAGAGGAAAAGAGCATTTAATATGAAAACCATGTGTTTTGCCTTTAGTATGTGTTTGGCTTTGTGGTTGACTTTGCAAAATGTATATCACGAATCTTAAAGCTGGTTTCTGACCTTTTCAAAACTCAATACACTTAAACACAATAGTATTGACTGTTGCTTTCTCAACCCCGTCAGAGCCTTAGAAAGAGCTGTTCCTTTCCTCATCTTTGAGTCCAAAACAATGTTTTTTTCCCCATTACATGGATTGTTGCAATGCTGTTACTTAAGAGTTTTTAAAATACTTTCCTTGTCACATGATCTTCTTGACATCTGATGTTTTGCATGATTGTCTCTCCTATTTCAATATGAAATGATGCTTTGTTTGTTATTTAAGTGGTACCCTTCTGATACGTGCTGTTTCCCAAGGCTGTGTTGTGTTCTGGATTGGCAGTAATGTCACTGCCAGTTCCCTCCTTTGACCACTTACCAATACCATTTACTGTTCTTCCTTTTTTTTTTTTTTTTTTTCTCAAGAGTACTACCACACCCAAGGATTAGATGATTGAGAGAAATGACTCCGTTTATATCTTTTAATCAGTCTTATGGTGTGTCTTATTCCAGTTGTTCTTATACTGATCGGAAATGAATACTCTTATGCCATCCCCTTACTGAGTTGCCTTTATGTGCATAACTTCTTATAATATCTCAAGCATCAGGATGCATGATTGCAGATAATCATGCCATACTACTATCAATTAATGTTCATCCTTTCCCCACTGATCAAACATATGATGAAACATAGTCTCAGGTAGCATGCCTGTTTGCTGTCTACGAAGGATATATTTCTGAAGAAACGGATATTTTGGCATTTAATTGATCTCAAGTTTGTTTACTATCATTGCAGGCCGGAGTATACACTAATGCAGTGCACATGTTGGAACTTGATCTGCTACTGAAAAGAAGGTAACGAAATTAAAATTCCGTTCTCTTGTTTAAAATTGACAATTTCTGATAATTAAAATCTTTCAGGTGCAATGCGTACTGGAAAGAGAGGATGGCTGCTGAACATGCCGAGGACGTAAAGCAAACCAGGGAGTATTGGGATTCACAGACCAAATATGCCATTGGGTATTGATCGAATCATAAATTTTATAAAAACAATGCTTGAATGGAGGGAGAATTCTGAAGTAGACTTGAAGTGGTTTCAAATTATAGCTCTAGCATGGTTAAGCCCAGAGTAGCTTGAGATGAAAATCATAATCCAAGCATTACTACGAGCAAGCTGTGAATTTCTTGGTGGTTTTGAGTTTGATCAATTGAAGATCATTTTACCTGTGTAGTTCCAAATTAGAAAGCTTTTTTGTTCCCTGTTTGATTGTTTTATGAGCTACTTTCATTACTCTGTGGTACAGTTAATTGTTGATCATAATCACTAAGAAGCAATATTGATATTTTTAGGAGAATTCAACACTAGTTCTCGTTAGCAAATGCAATTCAGATTTTATCTACTGTCAAGTTTGCTGGTACATAGTTTGTATAATTACTGTCATTTTTCGCGCTGGTGCACTTGCATTGTTTCATCTGATGTCCACATCATCCCAATCCCAGCCCATGTTGAACGGGAAAATCTTTTTAGTTTCCAGAAAGAAAGGATAATCGAATTCAAAATGAAAATTGAGGAACCAAGGAAACTGCTTCTTTTAATTGATACATTACTATATGAACGACCTTTATCTTTCCTTATATATTTTTGTTTACTGAGAGAATTATGGAAGGCTTTTCTTACGTTGTCTACTTCTCCACTCACTGCATGCAGGACGAATGCGTTCTCTATCACAGCTTGCTGAATTGATATCAAGATCCAAGCACTAGGTGTGTTAAGAAATCATTTCATTTAAAAATTTAAGCTGTTAGATGAGGTTTTAGAATATAATTCATATTATTCTCTAGCACACCCTTTAAGTGAAAGTTCTTTGGGCTTGAAACTTGCACACATGTCCACACTACCTTGTGCTTGATTTTTATTAAATATAACGAGGATGGTAAGATTCGAACTCGTGACCGTTGGGTCAACAAGGTCCTGATAACATGTCAAGGGACCATCTCACTTATAAGCTTTCCTTGAAGATGGATGCCTTGTGCTTGATTTTTATTAAATAGAACGAGGATGGTGAGATTTGAACTCATAACTGTTGGCTCAACAAGGTTCTAATACTATATCAAAGAACCATCTCAACTAAAAACTTAAATTGAAGATGGTGCGTTGCCACTGGTTTGGTATGTGTTTCTAGATGCAAGAGGCATGCTACCTTTTCTTTTCTTCTACTTGGGCGATCAATAGAGTTAACCTAGTGATGGAAGATTGCTCTGTTGCACTCCGAGCAGGAACATTGTACCGGAGAACATGGAGTTGGAACGGGAAAATTTCAAACCATGCCCTTCTGCTGCAGTTTTCGTGATTTCCATTTGTTCTGGTGAAGCCTGCCCTTGTTTGCTCTGTTAAAACGTCCTGCTTCTAGATGCAAACATCGCCAAATAAAGGCAGAGCTTTTTTAGTGTCAAATCCTTCACACAAAACATCACAGTTTGGTTCACAAAATATATGATCAGATAGAATTATAGACAGATTCATCGCAGAAATGAATCGGGGCTAGGAAAAAATCACCCACAGTTTCAGAAACCGTTCGCTAAGATATGGACTCGAAGATGAATGATTGTAGAACATGATGCAAGTGAGGATAAGGACACTGAGGCCTTGCTAAAGGATAAAATGAAGGTCGGCTCCCAGCACTTCTAAGTGTTCCAGTTGATTGATAAATCTCTACAGAAAATGGAGGCCGTAAAAGGACAATATAAGAGTAGGACAAACTACAACTCAATATTCTTATGTAAAGGCTTCATAAAGTTCTTTGTATTTCCCTCGTCAGGATAAGATATTCAAGATTGTTTGTGATGATCCACGGAAGATTCCTGGATTTGGATCCCTCCTCTTCTCACCACCAGTTGGAACCAGTTTACTGTTCTAGGATTCTGGCAGGTGAGAGAGAGAGAGAGAGAGAGACTCAGGTGGGACTAATTTTTTAAAATGTTAAAAGCAAGATTAATTTTTTAATTGTGTTTTTTTTTTTTTATAACCGGGGTGTCTGGGCCAGCTTACACGCACTACAACTAATCCCTGGATTTATTAAACATCCTGCAAACTCAGTGAACATGTAAAGTACCGTGGGAATGACAGACGTTCATGGTAGGACTTGAACCCTAATGCAGAGAAAAAAAACAAGTCCCTTCAACCGCTTAATTTTGAAACCTCGCAACTTATACACACACGCATGCTATTCTATTGACTTGTGTATCCCCGCGGATTGAACCAATGTTTTTAAAAAATATTAAAAGCACAAATAATTTTTTATTATGTTATTAAACGTGTTTAAATAGTCAATCCGTAATCTATTTGTCTAACTCTAGTTTTCAAGTACATTATACTGTTGCTAGCTTGACCTAAATTGATTGATTTTATAATTTCAAATGTAATTTTAATGGTTGATAAAAAACATGACATAATTTTTTAAAAAAATATCAAGATGATTTTTTTTTTAAATAAATATTAAAACAATGACAAATTAAACTGGTTTCAACTTTTCAATGACTCATATTACGGATTCTATTGAGTTTGAGATTTTTTTTTATAAAGTATTTTTTAGTTATATGATAATAACAATATGGTCAGAAAATTAAACATCAACCTATAGAAATAATTACTATGGAAAGCAAACAAAGATAAATCATGCAGTTTATTTTCAAACCAATCTAATCTTAAAAGATAAAATCAAGAAAAAAATTTAAAAACAACTTAAGGATGAAAAATAAAATAAAAAAACATATTCAATCAATAAGTGAACTCGTCAAACTTATGAATTGGGTAACTTAGACTAGCACGCTAAACCTGTGAATCAAGTTATGGACTCTAGTGGCATTATAATTTGTTTTTTATTAATATTTTTTATTTAACTATATGATAACAAAAATAGACAATCATAAAATCAAATACCAACTCAATACTAAGATGTTGAAATAAAAACATGAGTTAAACTTGTTAGATATGCAAACCTTGTCAATAAACAAAACCTGCAAATAAAATATGAATTTAATAAAGTTTAATACCATGATTTTTCTCTAAGACCATTTTTTTTATAATATGAGAAAAAAAGAAGTCAAGTTCAATCAAAATAAGAAGACAAAATAAGATGCCCAACAAACCAATTTTGGCTTTGTAATTTCTTTCTTAATAAAAAATATAATTAAAAAAATAGAAGATAATTGCAAATTAAGATATTTAATATTGCAATATAGGTCACTTACTTGATTATGTTTAATGATATATTTATTAAAATCAGTTTGAATTAGAAATCGACACACACAAGATTTATTGAATATAAACAAAATACTATACAAGGTTGTATAAGAAATAAATATTTTTTTTATTTCTAAAAATAAACTTAATATATAAAAATATATAAAATTAAAAATTAATTATACTAATCTCTTCAAAAAAATAAACATATACAATATAATTAAAAAATAATCATTATTGAAAGAAAATAAACAAGCAAAATAATCACAACGAAGTGAAATACAAAATTAAGAATTATTTTTAAAAAAATATTAAAAAAATTCTAAATTAAAAAAAAATCGATAGAAAAAAAAAACTCATGTTTTTGTGCATTGGGGTGATACATCCGCCCCTTACACAATAAGTCTCCTTACCCAGACTCTTGCAGACTATTAAATTTTCTAATGACCTTAATACTAGGTGACGACTGCTAAGATTTATAATCATAATTTTACGACTATAAAACTCTTCTTTTACCGCGTGTCGTCTTCCCTCTAGGGATGACAGAGCGCAAAACGTGAAAAAACATCATCGCGACAGTAGTAGACGACACATTGTCTAAAATCTTAGAATTCAACCATCTTAGTAGTTGGAAAAACATGGTCTATGATTTTTTTTCATCCAAAACTCTATATTTACATGTTCTTGACCCAAAACATTTAGAAAGTTGTCTAGAAACCTTGTTAAACAAAATTATGCCTTCAAAAACACAAAAAACCGGGCAAAAATCAGAAATCAATCCAAAACAAAAAATATCCCTAAGCTTAGATATGTTTTTTTATGAATTTTCAAGGTAAAACAACACTTATTTTTAAATCCTCTCATTATACGGAACATTTTGAAATGAAAAATAGTATATTTTGGTGGTTTTAATCTTTCTCAATGACAATGTTTTCTCTCTAAACCAAAATTCATAATGCTCTCTCTCTCTCTCTCCTAACCTAAAAAAGAGAGAAAAAATGAAGTTTAGTACCAAAAAATATTTTTTTGAAAATTATTAGGACCAAATACCTAATTGCTTAAAAAGATAGGAGATAAAAATGAAGTTTTCAAACAAATTGCTTTCATGTTACCAATTTTACTTGTTTTTTTCACTTCACACTTCAGTTTCTCAATTCAACCCTCATCTCTAAAAAAGTGTAATTGAGTTCTACTTTGAGATCAAAATGACTCAATTATATAAAATAAATTTGATGATTAGATTAATATTTTTTTAAATCTCAATGTTGGATTATTGTAATCCAATATTGACTTTAATTCCCACTTGAATGACTTATAATTAAGTAAGAAATTCAATTACCAGATAGCACCATCCCGGCACAGGTTATGAGATTTAGTAATTTTTTCAAATTGAACTTTGTGATTTAAAAAATAGCAATTGGATGACAATTTAGAATCTTTTTTGAAAAAAAAATTGTCTTTGTTTATTGACAATTGCCCTTTATATATACAAATTACAAGCTATTGAAGGAAGAAAATACAAGTCGACATTTAGCCCCTACCATATATACATCTATCTATATATATTGCACATATGATCTGCTAGTAAACCTATTAGTTTTGTAGACTAATTGAAAATATATATTTAGTAATAAATTGTAAAATAAGATTTTCGGATGATCTATTTTTCTAAAAATATTTGTTCTTTTTTTATTGCTTCCATCTCAGGTATTTTTTTAGAAAAAATGGAAGACAACACCTTTTTAAATATAATTTATTGGATACATATTCTCATAAATGTTGGATACAGAAGAAAAATATCCGTTACATGTAAACTTCATAACAATCTTTTGCAGTAATACAAACCTCAATTTTATTTTTTTAAATTTCAAATCTTCACTATTAGAGTGTCTACTCTCATAAACAAAGATGCATGTTCCCACAGCCACCAACCTCATCAGTGGTCCATATTAATAAATACATAAATAAATAAATAAATAATAAGATAAACCAATGGCCATGAATGCGTATGCAATCATCCACCACTTTCCATAATATCCCTCTTAAAATGACACGATCGCTTTCACATTTTTCTTTTTTTTAAAATAAAAAATAAAATAAACTATCTCTGCCTTCTCTACTCCAACTCACACACCCTTCCTCCTCTCTTTTGCCCTTCCTCTTGCCTATATATACCTCCCATATTTACCTCCATTGCCACCCATCATCTCTCTATAGAGAACAGGAAACAAGATAGTACTTGCAGGAAAAATGGGCTCTCTCCCTCATATTGTAGAAGATTGCGGTGGCGTTGTCCAGCTCTTCAGTGATGGAACCATTTACAGGTCCAGAGATATAGGGTTCCCCATGCCGATCATCAATGACGACTCCGTCGTCTTCAAAGACTGCCTCTTTGACAAAACGCACAGCCTCCACCTCCGTCTCTACAAACCCGCCTCACTATCACCATCATCTCCGGCGAAGAAGCTTTCGATTATACTTTACCTTCATGGAGGTGGCTTTTGTGTAGGCACGCGCGAGTGGCCCAACAGTCACAACTGCTGCCTTAAACTAGCTTCTGGGCTCGGTGCACTCGTTGTCGCCCCTGACTATCGTTTGGCCCCAGAACATAGGCTGCCGGCTGCCATGGAGGATGGATTCGGTGCCTTGAAGTGGCTACAAGCTCAGGTTCTGAGTGACGAAGGAGATGCATGGTTCAATGGTGGTGAAGTTGACTTTGACCAGGTTTTTGTTTTGGGGGACTCATCTGGGGGCAATATTGCACACCACTTAGCGGTTCAGGTCGGTCTTGGCTCGACCGGGCTGGTTCCGGTTCGGGTAAGAGGGTATATACTACTAGCACCGTTTTTTGGTGGGGTTGCTAGGACAAAGTCAGAGGAAGGGCCAGGTGAACAACTGTTGAGCATGGAAATATTGGATCGGTACGTTAACATACTCTAGCTAATTTCTCTATTTGTCGCCAATGATAATTGCTGCGTGAACTCGATGCATTTAGACCAAACCAATAAAATTATTAATTTGAATCCGATCAAACTATCACAATTCAATGCAAATATATTTTGATGTGTTGATATAAAAAATTATTCTAAAAAATTTAAAAAAATATTATTTAATGTATTTTTGAACAAAAAACAATAACTTCAATTACATTTCTAAACTAATATGTAGTAATTTAGTACGGCTTGGCATTATAAATTTGCTTTGAAAATGTAGATTCTATACAGATCATAGCAAGTTTAATGTAGAGTATTGAGAGAAATAACTATATTTACTTATATGAATAACTTATATCATTGTGGAGAGAGAAGTTCATATTTATACTAAAGAGGAGAGAGGTTACTTAGTGGTTACCAATAAGTAATACTCCTAGATAAATAAATTAGGTTCATTTCTGATGGGCGAACCAATACCAAACCACACCTCTAGATAAATAGACCGGGTTCATCTTTCATGGACGAACCAATACCAAACCGCATAACCAAATGAAAAAAATCTTGTGCCTCTCAATTTAGTCGGTACGTGAAAATAACTCTACGAGAGATAATGGACACACGAATATATACCTATCACTAGGGAAGCGCCTCATTTAGTGGGATGTTTTGTATTTTTCTCTACTTAGGGCTCCATCTTGAATTACCCCATAAAAGTGGTTCCAGCCCGACGGAACGAAATTGGTCAAGCTTAATGTGATTTCTAATTGATTGGAAAACAGAAAGTAGGAAGGAAAGAAAGAGAGAAGACGGCAATGGAATCAGATTTGTGGGGAAAGTAATGTGATATCAAAGGTCAGGGTCAAAAGATACGGCTTTTTCATTAATCTCCACAAATGAAAACCTTGTTTTGCCTGTCAACCTGTGATAACATCGTTCATGTCTGAAGCTAATTTAGATTATTTTTATTTTTAGAGCATGAAATTAAATGATCAAATATCATTCACCCCTTTTAATTAATTATATCCTGCTAATGAACCGGGCCATGCCATCGTTTTCACCAAGGATTTTGACTGATGGCGCCTGTGCTTGCCCCTCTCGTTGATCCGTACAAATGGGGTGGTGTGAAAACCTACACTTGGACGTGTCTGTCTAAGAAAAATGGAAATCGCACTCACAAACCCACCACCTCACAGGCTGTGTCTTACTGCTCCACATGTCACGATGAGTTAGTGAGAGCGTTGGTGATGCCAACTGTTGTGATCGATATTTTTTCTTTTTTGGTCTCACTTCCTGTGGTTCTAGTTTCCTCAATTTATTCCTCGAATCTCTATAACCTTCTTTTGTCCACTTCGATATTCCATGCAATAATGTAAGATACAACTGAGATCAAATTATGAACGAATTTGCACCAGCAAGTCTAGTAATCATGCATGTTATTCCCAAATAGTGTGCGTCGTGATGGCAAAAAGTTTATAATTTACATAATATATCTTAAATTTGAGTCAGAATATGTATTTTTTGTACAAATTAACCTGAGATAGCGGAATTTTACTCATTCACTTGGATCCACAAAATACACTTTCTGAAAGGTGGAGTTTCCTCACATAAAAAAATTAATATTAATTACTTGATTGGTCCCCTTTCCTCGTTGTTAGTTGCCTTGTTTCTGAATAAATATATATATATATATATATATATATATATATATATATATATATATAAGGGAAAGATCTAGCCTAGATGAGTCAGAGAGAGATGCTGGTTAATTTCTACGTGGGATAGTGGTGGCTGGTCTAAGATACACATACAGTACGAGGGAACCTTTAGGGCCAGCTTTATGAACAAATTCCTTGATCGAAAAAGTTCTTGATAGAGCCATGTCTCTGCTTCAGGTCTACTGTTTTTATATATTTGCGTGGAGTCATGGTCATTTCTCTTTTTTCTTACGTATTTGAATTGGCCAGCAGGGATTAACTTAATGATCTTATCCGCAAACAATCAAGTTCTGATCTTTTTACTGATTAAATTAAACGTGGTCAAATTCAAACCCTAAATCATTATTTATTTTTTCATATTCTACTCGCTTGCTAGTGCTCATGAGATAAGCTCAAAGAATTAAACACAGCAATTTGGCTTAGATGGTTCTTGATTAGTGGATTCATGTATTCATGCCATGGTGCCAAAAATTCCACCAGCTGATCATATTTCACTCAAATCATGCATGGCCCCATTAATTAGTTCAGTCTCCTAATTATATATACAGTACTCCCATTAATATATATATATATATATATATATATATATATATATATATATATATATATATATATATATATGTATGTATGTATGTAAAGTCTCTTCTGATTATAATTTTTAATATAATTGATAGTTTTTGAAGAGGTATGCATGCCTATATACCGATTGTATATCTGAAAATTACATGTATTTATATCAGCAGAGCTTCCTTCCCAGTGGGATTCTTTCACATCACATGCTAGCAATGAGATGGAATGATAGTGCCTATACCAATAACAGCATAAATGCCTCCTCCAATATCATATCATCTCCTTATCTTCTGGAAAAAAAAAATTATGCTCTATAGTTGAAGTCCCTAATCCATGTGACTGAATTATAGTTTATTATTTTTGTTTTTTGACTGATTAATCTGAGTTAAATTACAGTTTTTGGAGGCTATCTATGCCTGCTGGGGCAAGTAGAGACCACCCATTGGCAAACCCCTTTGGACCAGGCAGCTTGAATCTTGAACTGGTGGATCTTGATCCGATCATGGTGATTGTAGGAGGTTGTGAATTGCTGAGAGATAGAGGTGAGGACTATGCGAGGAGGCTAAAAGAGATGGGAAAGAAAATTGAGTACGTTGAATTTGAGGGAAAGCAGCACGGTTTCTTCACCAACGATCCTTACTCAGAAGATTCAGAAGAAGTAGTTCAAGTCATGAAAATGTTTATGATTGAAAACTCTGGTTAATTATTAATCAGCATCTGTCAAGCTTTCATCTACTCTTTACTGGCTACCAAGCTTGTTATTACTACTGGTTACTTTCTCTCTCTTTTTTTAATATGAAGAAATCAATTATAGATATCATTTCTGGCTTCCATACTTTTCTAGTGCTTAATTACGTATTAAATTCCAAGTATAATATAAGAGGGTTTGTAAATACAAACCTAGTTCAATATATCACGGGTTGATTTATCGAGTTAATAAACACTAGATTACAGGTTAATTTGTTGAGCTAAAAAAAACCCTTCAACTCTAAGTTAATCTTTAAACCAAAAACTTAGCGAAGATTAGCTCCCGACTATTATACTATAGTTAATGGGTAATAATCTTCAAATTGATAAATATAAAGTTGATATGCTGACTATAAATCTTGTCAAGAAACCATCTCATCTAAAAATTTAAGCTATTAGATGAGGTCCTAGAATATAATTTATATTATTCGCTAACACAGCCCCTTAAGTGAAAACTATTTGGGTTTTTGCCCATTCATGATTTCTCTACCTATGGTAGTGGAGAAGAGTTGAATTGATACTCGACAGAAACTTGCACAGGTTTACATTACCTTGTGTTTTATTTGTATTAAATAGAATGAGGATGGTGAGATTCAAACTCATTATCGCTAGGTCAACAAGGCTCTGATATCATATCAAGGAATCATCTAATCTAAAAACCTAAACTATTAAGCATGGTTGTCAAAATCGTGATTTTGACACGAATCGGAAGTTGTTTCTGAACTCGGATCGTAAAATCGTACTTTAAATTTACTGTACAAAAATCGTAAAATCACAACTAAAATCGTGTGGATAGAAAAATCGTAAAATCGTAAGTAAAATATTTTCTAATATAATGTAATATAATTATGGCCATAAAATTTTATTAATTAAGATTTATACATGATTTAAAAGAAATTAAAAATACATAACAATTATATCATTATATTGGCATTTAAAAAATACTTAATTTTTGTTTTTTTATTTTAAAATAGGAGAGAGAGAGGGCAGGCTAGCCTGGGGAGAAAGAGAGGGGGCAGGCTAGCCTGCAGAGAGAGAAAGGGAGGGGAGAGGAGGGGCCTAGCCTGGGGGTGGGGTGGGCGTGACAGGGGCGGCAGGATAGGGGATAGGCTGTAGAGTCTATAGGCAGAACGAGATGGATTTTGGGATCGTAAATCGGACCGATCCGGTCCGATTTTATAATTTTGAACGATTTTGACCAGAGTTTGACCAAGTTTGACCCAAAATGATTTTTCTCCCCGATTTGACACGATTTGATGAGTTGACTCGCAAAATTGTACGATTTTGCGAGTCAACTCGTGATTTTGACTACGGAGCTATTAAGTAAAGTCACAAAATATTATTTATATTATTCTCTAACAAACCTATAATCATTGGAGAAGGGATGCAGTCTCAATTACTATACAAGTTGGTTCAAATATAATTTTATCATAGAAAAAAGCGAACATAATTAAAAAAAACTTAAATCCAAATCCCAAGTCGGACCTAATTTCTTATGGGCAAATATATTATTTCCATAAATGATAGCTAGCTAGTGCCCGTTTGGTTTTGTGGTACAAACTGCGTTTTGTTGAAAACACAGTTTGTACCTGTGATGTTGTGTTTGGTAACTTTAAAATTGATGGTGGGACCCATCAATTTTAAAGTTGTAACCGTGGTTTGCGGAAAGCAGAAAATTACTGCTTTCCGCGTTCCAAACAAGGGGGCGCACTAATATATATATATATATATAATTTTAATATTAAAATAATTTAAAAAGTAATTACAATAAATAAATATATTAGAAGAATATCACAATATAATTTTTATCTCTCAATTCTAATTTTGTTTTAAATGATATTTTACAATTGTTTCGGGATCGAAGTGCCCTTCACGTATAGATTTAATTCGTGATAAAATTACAAGTAGCTTGATGGAAGAATAAAAATTATTAATTATTATTTTATTATTATATTTTATTATTATAATTATTAAATCTATAATATTTAAAAAATTATATATATATATATATACACATATATGCCTTTTAAAGTAATTTCACAAGTTAAAAGCGATATGAAAAGCTTGGTAACCAAACACTTTAAAATTGTTTTTTTTTCAACCTCAAACTCAACCACAGTTTTAACCAAACACTTCACTATTTATTTTGAACCGCAGTAAAAGTACTTTTTATAAATCTACTTTTTTCCAACCTCAACCACAATAGCAACCACAATACCAAACAGACCCCTAGTGAAGTCTGACTTGTAAAGAAGATGGATATAGCCAGACCGAGCTCAATGATAATAAAATGGCTGATTGAGAGCACTCCCTCCATACGTGCAGTCGATCATCAGATGTTCATCGTTTTCATTATTATTAGCTAGAACACCATCAATTAAATTAAACTTATCCACTGCCTTTTACAAGATTTGATCCGTCGAAAGTCGGCTCTATGTACTCGTCACTTGATGAATCAATCATTGATATATTGTTGGACCGTCATAGCTAATCAAAATCAAGTAGTAAACATATATGATATAAACCTTATCCCTTATTAAACAATACTAAAAACCTTGCGGCCATTAACTTGATTTATCTTTTATTTCCTTTTCTTTAAATTGAGTGTTATTTATAACCAACAAGTAAATGATGCTGTGGTTAACATGTTATCTTTTAATTTATTTGTTTATTTAAGATTTTGAGCATGTTTGATTTTGTATTTTAAAAGTGTTTTTTAAAAAAAATATATTTATTTTAAATTAAAATGTTTTGGTGTTTTCATATCATTTTGATGTGATAATATCAAAAAATAAAATAATATTTTAATATATTTTCAATTTAAAAATTCTTTATTTTTTTTTACTCCACGAATATTTAACAAGCTCTTATTGTAACACCTTGCATTAAAAGTAAAAAAAAAAAAAAAAAATGATGTGACACTTGTATATATATCCATAACAATAATAATAATTAACTTCATCTTATACACGAATCCTCACAATATAGTTTTGCTCAATCATCAAGATAACATAATTTTGGAAGGATATATTTATTGTCTCACACACACGTAAGCAGATTCTACTTTAGAGCAAAAGCTTTACTATTTTTTTTATTGTCTCGACTTTAAATCTAAAGTCAAATGCTTATTTTATATACTAATTGATTTTTAAATGTTGACTGAATTTTCGAAAATTTATTTCATTTTTCTTGGTTAACTTCTTAGATTTACGTATTGAGACTATTGGTTAACTTGCAAATTATCTGAAATATATCTTAATTTTCTAACATATATATATATATATATATAAAAGTATAAGAAAGTGCCACGTATTGGAAAAACTTTCCACAAGATTTTCTTCATTTTATTTTCCAGGAACGAACTTTCGAGAAGATCCGGTGGGTCCAAAATCGGGCGTGGATCTATAAAGATGGAGCACATACTACAACGCAATAGGAGGTGGAAGCAGCCGTCACTGGCCACCCTAATCATGCTTATCCCGTATTAAACAAACAGTTTAAGCTTTCACAAAAGGTGACTAATGAAAGAAATTCTTTCAAATGGTATAATCTTATACTTTATGAAATATAGTATAAGCCATGCATGATCATCTCGGTGGGAATTTAAATAAATTACATGGATAATCTTGATTATTTTTTTTTAATTTTCTACTTAAAGAACTCTTGATTTTCTAGCATTTGATCATGGGGATGGAAAGTGGAAGGTACAAAATAGGGGCATAAATAGCGTATTTCCTCAAATTGATTCCATTATTGTCGGCATGGGGATAATGACAAACACAAAGCTTTAAGAAAAGAAAAGGAGCCGATCGATCCATTCTCCCTCGGAGACAAAAATATAAATATTATTATTTGTGAGTGTTTGAATATAAATATAAATTAAAAATGGTGACCACATTCAAACCCTAATTATGATTCCAAGCACTAGAGATGAAAGCAACTGTTTAATCCTGTTTAGGTACGGCCACCACAATTGCACTATGATAATCCAAAACTCAGAATCCACTGCCTACATGTCTAAAAGAATCCAACAACTCCTTTTAAAGCTCAATTTTTGGCATCTTTTGATAAAAGAAATACATCTAAAACTAAAAGGCATGTTTGGGAGAGCGGTTGCAGTTGTTTTTTAAAGTGCTTTTCATTTAGAAATATATCAAAATGATTTTTTTTTAAATTATTTTTAACATCAGCACACCAAAATAATTTAAAAACAGAAAAAAAATTATTTAAAATAAAAAAAAAAACAAATTTTCATGAAACGCCAGCTGAAACGCAAAACCAAACAGGCTCAAAACCTCTTAATAAAGCCTAAATTATCTAGTTTCTAATCTAAAAACACGGTAAAATCACTTCATAAATCAAAAATCATACCAAATTTAAAAAATATTTATGATCCCTGATTTTTTTTTTTGGCATGATTGGTCAGAGAACAACCATTTTCGAGCTCCCCTCTCAAAAACAAACTCATTAATAAAAGGATTAGCATTTTTTTCTAGTCAGAATATGACCGTCTAAATTCTTTCTATCTCTCTCCTTCCTGTTTTTTTATTACCTTACGTCTTGTATCTCTAAATATAGGAATTAATTGGCGGTGAAGATTGAGGACTGAAGTGCGAAATCATAAAATAAAGGGCTTCAATTGCAAAAAGGAAACCCCAAGCACAAAACAATTTTCTTACACGCACTATTTTAAAGAATTTCAGTAGTTTAACTAAGGAGTGAGAATTTATTTTAAAAGGTAAAAATCTGATTTTTTATTATTAATTAATGAATTTATTGATGAAAATATTTTTTTAGCAGAAACATTCTTTTTGAGCAAAAGTTTGTCATCATGTAAAAAATTATTTTTTTAAAAAAAATATAAAAATAATCTCTTCATTATTTTTATGCAGCTTTAAGAGAAAAATTAAAGGCTATATGATCCATGAAAACCATAAAAAAAGTAACAATAAAAGGTTATTTAATTTACATTAAATATTGATTTGTAATTTGTTTGATAATTTATTGCATTAAACAATTAAATGCAAATATAAATATAAAATGTCTAATATGATTTAAATAGTATGGAATATTCATAAAACAAATATAATAATACGGTTGTAATTGATAAATCTCTCACAAAATATTTATTAAAATTTTTTAAAAAAAATAAAGAAGAGATTTTATGCTTTCTCTAAATTTGTATAGTATATTATTATTCAAAGATAATTAGCGGTTAAAGGCTAAAACATAACTAAAATTTAAACAAGATTAGAGAAAAATATAAACAAAATTAATTTATTATTACCAAATCCCAATCGTCTTTTGATTAGAGAGAGAAGAAGAAATAATAAACAACAGTGGAAGAATTGGAAAGAGGACAGGCAGCAGGACTGGGAGAGTTTTTTTATCCATGGTCTTGAAAAGAATCAGCAATGAAGCCCGTAATGCCCGAAAACATGTTCAAAAGCCTTAGAGGCCCATTTTTCCTTTTATGTTCAAAAGCCTTTATGAGGCCCACCCTTATGCTTGCGGGATCCCTCGACCACACAGACATTTTGAAAACGGAACGAGGGATCCCGCAAGCGCTAATCCGATGCACAACGGTCGGTTAGATGATATCTATAGCTTTTATATATATATATATATATATATTACTATTACTATATATATAATACGCGTGCTGTTTTCCTTGTAGCTGCATTTACTCTGCACACAGACAGTGCACTGTGAATTGCAATAGAATTTTCTTTTCTTTTTTCCTTTTTTCATTTTTTTGTTGCTCTTTTTTTTTTTTTTTTTTTTGCTTACGTTTTTTTTCTCTTTTTTTCTGTTTTTTTTTTGTTTTTATTTATGATTACTTTCCTCTCTTTTTTTCGTTTCTTCTTTCTTCTTTTTTTGCTTTTTTTTTTCCTAATTATTCTTTTTTTTCTTTTTTTCTTCCGTTTTTGCTTATTCTTTTTTTGCCTTTTTTTGTATTTTTTCCTTATTATATTTTTTTTTCATTTTTTCTTATTATATTTTCTTTTCTTTTTCTACTTATATATTTTTTTGGTTTTTTATTTTTTAATAATCGGGGTGTCTGAGCTCGTTTAAATGCACCACGATTAATCTCCATATCCAAATTTTTTTGATAACGAGGGTGTCCAGGCCAACTTATGCATACCACGACAATCCCCCGGACCCACATTTTTTTTCTAAAATGCTTTCCTACTGGTACATTTTTTTTTTTATTCACTTATACATATTTTTTATAACCGGGATCTCCGACCAGCTTAAGCACACCACGACTAATTCTTGGGCCGAATTTTTTTAAAAACAATATGGATTGCTACAGTGCTTTCACGCTTATACTTTTTTTTTTCTTTCGCTTATATATTTTTTTGTAACCATGGTCTCTCAGCCAGCTTAAGCTCTTTTTTTCACTTATACATTTTTTTTCACTTATATATTTTTTTTATAACCACGATCTCCGTGCCAGCTCAAGTGCACCACCACTACTCCTCGGACCAAATCTGTTTTTTGATAATCGGGGTGTCCAGGCTAGCGTGGACACACCATGACTAATCTCCGAACCAATTTATTATTATTTTTTAATTTTTTCCTTATATGTTTTTTTGTTCACTTTTATTTTTATTTGTTCTTTGGATTAGATGATTTTTATAATTTTATTATTTGCGCAATAATAATGATAATTTTAGTGATTATTTTCTTATAAAAATCTTTTGATTTTTTTTAAAGATTTTCCTGAACTTTTAATTTATACCGGTGATCATTTTAAAAGTAATGTTACTCTATTTTTCCCTTTATTCGTTTTTTTTTTGTTTGGTTTTCTGTTTCTTTATTTGTTCTTTAGATTATATGATTTTTATGATTTTATTATTTATGCAATAATAATGATAATTTTATTTATTGTTTTTTTATTGTTTTTTTTTACAAAAATCTTTTGCTTTTTTTTATTTATTTTTCATGACAATTTAATTATTTTAATTGTTTTGGCAGTAATGTTAGTAATAATTTTAGCTTTAAAAGCAATGATAATGGCAATAACGTCAGGATGAATTTTCAATCTATGTTTTCGTCTTTTTGTTGATAGAAAATTAACAACTTATTTTTTTATTTGATTATTGTAGGTATTTTCACAATTTATATTTTATTTTTGTTTGATTTAAATTGAATTATAAAATGAACTAATCTTAATACAGTGAACTTAATAATTCAGATATCCGAGTTTTCTTGCTTTTTTAATGATGATGATAAATTTATGCTGGTTATTTCGTTTGAAACTACTAAACAGATAAATTTATATCGCTTTTAAATTCATATATTTTCTAGAAAACTTGCACTTGACATGAATTCTGCATAGATTTATTATTTTAGCTAAATTTATATTATAATAAAAAAATACACACAATTAATATTTTTTACATTGAAAAAAATATTGTGCCGCCCGCGGCGAAGCGCGGGGGCATTGTCTAGTATATATATAAAACACAGAGAAAGAGCTACATATTAAAAAAAAAAACAGAGAGAGAGAGCAATAAAAGCTTATTTATTATATACAAGGCTTTATAGTAGTTGTCAATCCTTTTTAAGTAGGAAATTGTAGTTAAAAAATCCAAATTTATGATTAATTACTAATTGTTGGTTATTAGGTTAAGTCTGGTACGGCTATAAAGAATGAGTCTAATTCAAGTATTTATAGAAATTAGTAAAAACTATAATCATTTCCTCTACTTATATAAATAGAGATATAACCCATAAGTTTTTTATTATTATTGAAAGAACATTCTCTTCTCTCATTTTGACTCTTTGCATTAACTTGATAAAAATTTCAAAGATGTGTGTATTGTGGAATATCACTTTGAAGTGATGCTGAAGTGATTGATCTAGGAATAAAAAAATGAATTCTTATAAGGAAATTTTCTTTTTGATTCTAGACTAATACTTATTTAGAAAGATATAGGTATAAGGAAGGAGAAATGAGAGAGAAAATTTCTCTTATCATTTATTTATTTATTTTAAGTGAAAACAAAGAATAATTAACCATATTTACTCACCTGCACTATAAAAATTTCAAATAGAAAAATTAAAATCTAACAGTAGCAATCATATAAAATAAAATTCAAGAAAAATCGTCAAGACAAACCACTAGTCATAACCAAGACAAACCGTCAGTCACAACCATGTCATCGATAACCACCTTTATTTCCTCATTTTTCACCACCTCCTCCTCCACAAATACTGATATAAAATCTCATCTCCATCTAAATCTATCTCCTTATCTTCTTTTAAATCAACTATAAGTTATACAAGCAAATCTAAACACAACAACTTGTTATAGACCCAATCACCACATAAAACCATTGTTTTTTCTTATGTCTAATCCATAACCATATCCTAAAACTCAAAGCCACGCTCCTCTTAAACCATTGATCATTTTAGCAATAGACCACAACTTAAAACTACAATAGATTTTGTTATGGTTGAACTATAATAAGCTAAAATAGATCAACAAAAAAACCAAAAAATATAAGAAAAATAAAATATGAAGAGTTAGCATATGGTTTACAATTTCACAAATCTTATTTCTTAACTTTTACATCTTCTATTACATGGTTTATATTCATATTGAATTATATTGTCATTTTGTTAATTTCTTTAATAGATTCTAAATAATCAACCACATGTTCATTCTTCATTAATCAACTAATTATCTAACTAATTCCTATAATTAACTTTCCATATAAAAATCATGCCCATATCCTTCCATATTTTCCATTAGAAATCCATTTCCCTGCATCTTTCTTTAAAAAGTTCATGTTTAAAGTATTTATATTAAGCTTTGGAAATTATTTGAACATTGTTTGTAGTTCTTCTAAAATTACATCATTAAACTAAACTTATCAGCGCTATTTGGTTTCCTTTTTTCATTAGTTCCTTTATAATATAGCTACATGCCTAACCTTAATTCTCCCACCTTTATTTGTCATGGTGTTCCATAGGATATAACATTATCTTTTATGTTTTCATTAAACAGTGACATATGAAATATAAGGTGAGAAAAAGCTTTTTCATGAAGTTAAATCTTATAAGCTATTATCCTTAATCTCTATAAGATTTTTTATGGTCCACAGAATCAAAGATTCAAATTTACGTTCTTTTTAAGTGTGATACCTAACTATCTATAAGTTGGAATCTTGTATACATCCAATGTTATCAAATACTTGTTTTATTTTATTCTTTACTCTCTCTAATTAAGTTTACAACCACCTATATATTCCTTCTCTTTGCTAAATCATTTTTTTTTTATTGTTGCTACTACTATAATGGTTTAAGGATCAAATTATCTAGAAAAAGATGATATATAAACAATGTCTAAAATGGAGTCATCTTAATAGTTGAGTGGTAGTTTAAATTGTATTGTCAATAAGCTTAAGGCAGCCAAACATTCTACCTCTCTAAAGTATGCATTATCATGTATCTCAAACATAATTCTAATTACTAGTTGACCCTTTAAGTATGATCATTTGTCTAAGGGTGATAAGATTAACTTAGCAATAACTTAAATTACAATAGCTTGAATAAATCTCTCCAAAACAAGCTAGTAAATATTTTGTCTTTGTTAGTAAAAATAATGGCAAGTAGTTCATTAAACTCTTAAATGTGATTCAAGAACAATTAAACAATCTTTTAAGTAGTAAAAGGATGTGCTAATGCCATAAAATTTTATATTTAGTATGCCTATCTACAATCACTAGTATGACATTTTTCCTTCTTGATCTTGTCAAACCTTTAATAAAATTTGTTGCAATATTCTTCCAAACTCCTAAAGATAGTAGTGTTAAAGCGAACCAAAGTAAGACACCCTATTAATCTTTGTTTGTTTACAAATATCACATCATTTTTTCATAAATATTTTAACCTCTGTCTTTATTGAAGAACAATAAAATACCATTTTAAGCCTTTTATAAGAGTTTTGAACTCTTGCATGCCTTTTAATTCGAGAATCATGTGCAAGGATGACCGATTTTTCCCTTAAATAACCATTACACCCCCACCATAATTCTGTTTTTGTATGTCAATACTTCATCTATTAAAGTATAGCTAGACAATTAGACTAATTTTGCAAATCAATCATCTTTTTAGCAACAATGCTCTTAAAATGAGTGTTTATTTTACAAATATAATAATCCCGATATTTTTTTGAAAGAGTAATAATTCATTATCACTTAGAATGACAATTTGATTTATATTGACACAATCAACCAATTGGTACTAAATTGCATTGGTGTTCTTAGCAACTGACTAATTTTGATCAACCAAATTAGTCTGTAGCTAATTTCATTATTTTAGACATTTAGGTTTATTTTTAGAGCACAATGAAAGGACTTGATAACCATTGAAATTAAAAAAAAGGTTGCTATAATCTATATATTTTTGCCTTTTTGGTATGTTTATAATTAGGTTAACTTATGGGTGATTTGGTAACGTAATTAACAAAAATATTGTTAAAAAAATGGTTGATGTATATGTTGCATGACTCAGCAATTTGGTGGTGGTCATGTTTTTTAGGTGGTGCATGTGGAATCCTTTGCCAGCCATTTGTATATTTTCAAGATGACATTTGAATTATTTTAGTGACCCTTCCATCTTTACTAACCTACATGGTAAAAAATTCTTCAGTTTGGTATTGATGAACTTTCCTCCCTTTTTTTCTCCTTCTTAATTTTTTTTGGCTCTCCAAATTCTAGCCCTTGAATTTATTTTTCCTTTATATTTTATCTTTTATTGTTATTAGTATTTTTAACGAGAAGGATTTTAAGACTATGGTATCTCATATTCTCTTTTGAACTTAATTTTCCACTCAAATTCTTTCTTTCTCTTTCTTTTTTATTAATGATAGTCATATCCATGTTTCCAACAAAAATCAAATATTGTTCTTCAAATCAATAAAAAAAATTATTGTTTAAGTTGTAACTATCAAGGGAGAGACAAAAAAAAATTCTTATTACTTTTTAGCGAAATCGAATATGACAATCTCTCTCTTTTTCTTCTTTTGTCCTAGTATTATAAATATTATAGTTATAACTTAAACACCATATAATTTTTCAAAATCAACAATATAATTTTTTGATAAATAAGAGTGATCTTTAATATATATATATATATATATATATATATAATTACTTGTTAGTTTGTATTATAACTCTTTTAATGGTGTTATCACTCTTTTTTTTTTTTTTTTTTTTTTATCAAAGCATACATTTATATTCTTTCATTAAAACAACAAGACACATGAAATATGACAAGAATGAGAGGGGAAGGCTAAGGGATTTAGAGAAAATAAAGGGAAAGATAAAATTAAAGTGTCGCATGAAATAAAGTAAAACATGTTATAAGATGAACCATGAAACAAAGTACTATAAAAAAAAAAATTAAAGGAGCTTGCTTTGATAAAATCAAAACAATAAGAAAAAATAGTGAGCACGTATTTGAGCTACAAAAATAGCCTTTCTTCTCTCTACCAACAGTAATCCACTAGCCACTTCACCTAGTAGTGATGGACAACAATAGGCTAACATCACTGATAATCGTCTCTCACTTGAAAAAAAGTATTAGTTCAACAAATTCTATATAATAAAATCATGAACAATGATAAATATTGAGACTCATTAGGAACACAAAGAATTGAGAATGAAACTCAATGACCACAACACATTTTTCATTGCATGAGTTATTTTGTACACAACAAAGTAATAATTTTGCTAATTTATTGATTTTTGTAATTGAGTTTCTCCATTTGTTTAAAATTTCAAATAAAACATTATTAAGAACCTAAAAAAACTTAGGACAAAATATTATAAAATCCTTTCTTTTAATAATTGTCAACAATTCTGCTCTAGTAGTATTCAAATGAGTGGTCATTAGTTTTGAATATACTAGACTACTCGATGAGACTTATAAAGTTACTTTTAAATGCATTGGAATTGAATGGCGGTCATTTATGCTTTGAAAACTTTTATCTTTGTTTTATGATAGTATGGGTTTTCTCGTTTCACCGCTTTTATTCCATGGAAACATGATTTTTATGGCCCATTTGACATTAATAGTTATACACCCTACTAAGAGCCCGTTTGGCACTGCGGTCAAACCGCCATTTTGCTGAAATTCAAAAAAAAAATTCATTTTAAATGAATATGTTTTGGTGTTTTTAGATCATTTTGATGTGCTGATGTCAAAAATAAATTTTAAAAAATAAAAAATATATCATTTTGATGTATTTCAGCACGAAAAGCACTTTGAAAAGCTACCGCAACCACTCTATCAAACAAGCCCTAAGATAGGCACCAATAAATCTTATATTATGAGCATCTCTTCATTGGATCTTTCGAGTTATACTCATGTGATTTCTTTCCTTTTTGAGTAATATAAAAGAGTTTAGTTGATTGTCTTAGCAAGGATGCTTATACTAAAATGAGCAATAAATTTGATGCATAAATCAAAGAAATTAAGTATGGAACTGAACTCCATATTACAATATTAGACTTATAAATATCCGTGAAACGTGGTTGGGAGAATCTTACACGTCGTATTATGATAATTTGATGATATCACAAAACAATTATTTTTGTTTTATTATAATAACTTCCACATTTTTTAATCCGTTATTACTCTCTTTCTATTTCGATAATCCAAAACAAGATAAAAGCATTACAAAGAGAAAAAGTAGTGAAAACTCAATGGTAAATAAAGTAGTTATAACCCTTTTAAAAGCATGACACTTTTGTTTTTAATATATTTTCAAATAAATAATATATTTTTAAATATTTTTAAATAAATTTAATAAAACTTTAATATCAACATAGTATAAAAACATTAAGAAAATATATTGTTTAATAACATGAAATCATTCGTAATCTAAACAGTGATATAATATTAATGATAAAAGGTTGTGTAAAGTACAGTTACGACAAATCTATATCTAATCATCAACCGTCAAATCCATCTCATCAAACTCTCCTCCCTCCCCTCTCTCTCTCAGACACTTTTCTGCTCCCAAAATATATACTCTCTCCCGCCGTCTCCACGTCTTTACACGGAAATCGAGAGCGAATAAAACAAACAGGCAGGAGGCTCTAATAGGATTTAAAAAAAAAAAAAAAAGGTTTCCAATTCACACCTTTCCCACTCTTTCTCTTTCAATTTCTTTCCCTCCATACACCATTTCTTCATTCTTTCGTTCTTTTTCCGTTAAATTTATATTAGAACTCTCTATCCTTTTCCGGCTCCGGTGATCTCGTTATTTTCCTGCTACTTCCACGCAATATTGGTTTTTCCCGGGAAAAACAATTTTCCCGGGAACATTGCGGCTCCTCTTCTCCGCATCGGGTTTCTCAAATCCCAGGTAACACCCAGACACAACCCCTCACCCTCGCGCGTGTTTTGTTTTCACTGGAAATATTTTATTTTTTCTGTTCAGGGAATTAAAAAAGTATCATTTAATGCTTCTTTTTAAGTAAAACGAAAAAAAGAAAGTTAATTTGTTCTTCTTTTGGAGCTAGAAATGTAGATTGAAGTTGGAAAACCTTCAAATTAAATGTATGGTTTTGTGATTGTTTTGATTGTTAGGGTTTGTATTTATTTTTTGTGTTATTTTTATCATTTTAAGGAATTTAGATGCGATTGAGGAACGAAAGGAGTTGCTAACTGAAAAGATCTGTAGATTCGATAGAGAGGAGAAATTGAGAGCTTCAAAGGAAAAAAAGGCTCTCACTTTAATTGTTATGTGAATTGGGATTGTATGTGCGTGAAAGTCTTTGATTTTGAATGATAATTGGTCTATGGATTTGCAAGTACGTTCTCCCCTGGCTTCACCATCGAGGGATTTGGTGAGGTGTTGTATTTGTGGCTGCAGCTGTTCTTTAATAGCTGGTTCATCTCCAAGGTCTTGGATCAGGTCTGTCAAAAGAAAACACGATGAGTTTGAGGAGGGCAATCAGTTTTATATACCGGGGTTTGATTTCTTCTCGAATCCACGAATACAAATTGAGAACGAATGTGCTGCGCTTCGGGAGATGGTTTCTAGCCAACAGCAGACTGTGCAGGATTTGTACTCGGAATTGGAAGAGGAAAGGAACGCTGCTTCTTCAGCTGCAAATGAAGCCATGTCAATGATGCTGAGGCTGCAGAGGGAGAAGGCGGAGATCCAAATGGAGGCAAGGCAATTTAAGCGTTTTGCTGAGGAGAAGATGGGGCATGACCAGCAGGAGTTTTTGGCTTTAGAGGATGTTTTGTACAAGAGAGAGCAGGCTATTGAATCACTTGCTTGTGAAATTCAGGCTTATAAGCATAGGATGATGAGCTATGGCCTTACAGAGGCAGAGGCAGAGGGTGAGAGGGGTGGGTTTAGCCGCAACACAAGCATGAATGAAAAATTGAATGCTGGCCAATTCAAGTTTCCAGGTTATGATTACCCACCCCTGAAATGCAATCTGAATGAAAATCCAAATCCTTTGGAGGATGAAGATGATATTGTGAATGTTGAGAAATATGCATTTGGCGAGAACCCTTCTGGTCATGAGAATTTGAAGAATTTGGAATACAGGATCCATCAGATGGAGAGAAGCCCTCGTAGCATTCAACAAAGTGGTGATTTTTCTGGTACAAAGAATATTCTTGAGAAGGTGGTTGTTGACCACTCTCCAAGGAGGTCAAGGCACAACAGGAGACTCTCTGGAGACAGTTCAAGTTCATTGATCGGGATGTCTAGAGAATTGGGTCCAGATTTTGCCACTGAATCTCCAAGATCCAAGTTAAGCAGTAGCTCTAAGAAAACGGACTACGCTTCACAAGTGGAAGAATACACAAGTTCAAGAAAGAGGGATAATGCGGAAGACTTTGGAGATGACATGAGTGACAGGGTTTATACCATTGATTCTATCCATATTGGGGTCTCACAGCATGGTGTTACAGAACCAAAAGCTGGAATTGGGATTTACGAAGAGTATCTCTCAACTCCGAGAGAGACATTGAATCAGCCTGATATTAGTGATCCTGATATAAAAAAGCTCTACATGAGACTTCAGGCACTTGAGGCTGACAGGGAATCTATGAGGCAAGCACTTATTTCAATGCGAACTGATAAAGCACAAATGGTATTGTTGAAAGAAATAGCTCAACATCTATGCAAGGAAATGTCTCCAGAAAGAAAAATGCCCACGAGGAAGCCATCTCTTCTTGGAAGCTTTTCCTTCACGCCAATCTTTAAGGTAATTCGTTTTGCTTTGCGTAAATGAATGTGCTTTCCTGTATAATAAAGTTTTCCATTCACTTGAGTTTTTGGGTATCCAATATATATCATCAAAAGCTGTTCCATAATCATTTTGGTTATTATTATTGCATTATAGTGTTTATATTAGTTATACTTTTGGCCTATGCTTAATTTCAAGCTCTCCTTGGTCTTCCCCCCTCCTACCTTTATTTTCACTTAAATCTTTCGTTCTTCATTATTTTGGTATGGCTGAACTAGATTTAGATAGAAACTTTGAATTTGCATAAACTGAGCTGCATTATTGGAGACAGTCTATTGGAATCTGAGTTATGATGTAAATGTGATCACTTTACGTATAGAAAATAAAATTATAGGAGGATGTTTGTGATGTTTTCTTTCTTTTCTTGGATTATCATTTTCTTTTCATCCTTGATTCTCTTGATTTCCACCAGTCAGAAGCACTTAGCTGCTCCCTCATTTAAATTGTTGTACCCAGCATTATAACTACGAAGGCTTTGTGTTTTGACTTTCCACTTTGTTTTCACATCATGCTGCATGCTATTTGTTGCACTAGCATTAAATACTCTCTTTCATTTTGTTTGTTCAGTGGGTTGTGTCCATCGTTTTCTGGAGAAGGAAAGCTCAACGAAGCAAGTAAGTATATTACTATAAACTATTGACATAATTTAGTTTCTCTTGCAGTGCTCCCACTCAATTGCATATATAGAACTATTTGAAGTAAATACAAATTAGGAGTGAAAAACTCCACTGGGTTTATTTGCTGTGTATTTTACCAGACCAAAAATGAACCAGGGGAGAATTTCTCCAAATTTGAAGGAAGGGAAATCTTTGTAGCTGTTAAAGGAATCACGTAGGAATTGGCAAAAGAGGGAAATGACTTTAAGGAAGGAGAAATAGTTCTGTCATGCCCTGTTTCAAACTCTGATTCACCTATACTCTTTCACAGATGCAAATGGATATGTTTACAGTGTTCTTGAACTGTATCTTTCTCATTCGCTTCAGTTTGATAAATTACATTGAAGATCTTATTCTCGACATTGGTGGCATTATTTGTAGTTTCAATCTGGCATTGATGTTTGATCTCATCAAATTTTGTAATGGCAGGTATATGTTTGGACTGTCAGCCGCCAATGTTGGCTTGCTAATTCTTCTTGACAAAGGCTCGCACAAGGCAATGGAAATGTCTCATGAACACAAGTGTGAAACCATCAGTCAAAACCCCAGTATCTTTTTGAAGCCAATGCTTGTATTGTGAACATGAAATGGCTTTTGGCGACTTTGTTACCCGATTTGTCGTGTTCTTTTCATAGATTCCTTCTGCAAACTCCAGTCGTTATTTGATTTCATTTTATCTGGATTGAATATAATTTGCTGGGTGATTGAGGAAACATAGATTTAGTATGGGCATGCCTGCCCGTGTAGTTTGTTGAAATTTAGCTTGAAGTGAGCCATCCTGTCTTCTGACAGTCCGCTACTGTATATTTCAGAATTCATGTTCCTTTACAAGATTTCTCATTTAAATGTGCAGTGGTTATTCTTTTTCTCATTTGAGATGCGGGGTGCATCCTGGTGATTTATTTCTGTATTTTAATGCTGTAAATAAAGGGTTGATGCTGTAAATAAAGGGCCATCTGTTTGTAAAGTTAGATCTCTGACAAAAATTACTATCCCATGATTTGAAGGTGCTTTTGACAGCTACTCTGTTATTAAAAGCTGCAAGCTTTGGTTGACGCCATTCCAGCTAATGCTCAGTTATAGAATGCTGAAAATAGGGTCCAAAAATAGGAAATGATGGTCAGCCTGTTATTTTGGTATATGCTGCTACTCTTTTCTCGTTGTCCTGGTCCTTCACCTTCCTAAAAAAAATGAAAAAAAAATGGTTTTTGGATTTCCTTCTTTGACAACGAGACCTTCAATTCCTATGTGCCTGACCTCGAGGGGAGCACGAAGTTTTAGAGTTGAAGTTCTACTTTGAAGACAATCTACCTTAGAAAAATGAGGTCAGGGGCAATCCATCTGTGAAAGGGGATTGTTGTCTACTGTGAACAGTTCATCTTGTCTTATGATAGCCAGTGAAAATATTTTTGCACCATGATTAGAGTTGGGTTGCTGCTAAATCTGGTGCCAAGGATCTTTTGGCCAAGCAGCTCTCAGGGGATCCTTATACATACAAAATACGTATATATCGACAGTTCATCTCTTTAGATACCGAATGTGTTAGCATTTGGTAAGATTTGTCAGATTCTGGGATCTTTCCTTGTCCCAGCCAGCGGAAAACAATGAAAGAATGGATGAAACTTCGATTGCAAGCACTGGTTCACAATCATTTTTTCAGTTGTCTGGTGAAAAGAGTGTATTCAAAGCAAACTGGGAGCACGTATTGTACTTTTATACGTATTCAGGACTCACGACTTAGCTACACTCTCCCTCGTCATTACCATCGCCGTATAAGAAGTACAACTAGTCTAAAACTCGTTTTAATATTGCGAAGAAGATTGCGTTTTAAAATGATTTTTTTAAAAAAATACATCGAAATATTTTTTTTAAAAAGAATTTCATTTTGGGAACCCAGTGCACGTTGCGGGCCACGGTCATAAATTGCACATTGCGGGCCAATTGATGCGAACCCATTTCAAATCCTAAACTGAATTAAATTTGGGGGTGAAGAGTGGTTTGAAATTTGAATCGTAAATGGGTGGACAGGTGTGAACAGGTGTGATATTCAAAGTTCAAACAGAGTGGGGAGGAAGAAATGTTGGTAAAAGAAATTGAGAGCCACAAAAAATGATGATCCCAGAAAGATGCAGAAAAATGTGGAGTGGGGTAAAGTGTTTCGGATATTTTGACTCGTGAAGCAAAAGATGCCACGATCATTCAACCCATGATTACTTCACCCATTACGTCAGCCCATCCATGAATGGCTACTATACATAGTTACATACACCTCATGCAATCACGCATTAATTTTCCTTGCTAATTGAGTTAAACTGTACTGGTGTTGGGTGCATATTGATCAGGAAGCCAGAATCTTGATTTTACAGAGAAAAATGGTATCCAAATCGCCGGAGTCAGAGCATCCAAAACCTGCCTTTGGATGGGCAGCAAGAGACCAATCTGGGCTCCTCTCTCCCTTCAAATTCTCCAGGAGGTACTCCTCTCTCATTCTCCATCATCTTCGCTCTACCCTCCACACATTAATCCTGGTTAAATGTATTAATATTTAATAAATATCTGGGTTTGTTTGAGCTCCAAACAAATTAATGGTCGTAGTTAGTTTGCCATCTATGTATGTTCCGCACAGTGATCGCTCCATGCTAATAGTTAACGTGAATGTGGTTGCTGTAATTTGAATTGAAATGGGTTGTTTGTAGAGAAACAGCAGAAAACGATGTGGCGTTCAAGGTGCTGTATTGTGGGATATGCCACTCCGACCTTCACATGACCAAGAATGAATGGGGCGTTACTCAGTACCCTCTTATTCCTGGGTACGTATATATCCTCCTCCTTTGCTTTTTATATACAAGCAATGTCTTTGTTTTCATTTGAATTGATTGTTTTAATTTAGCAATTCTTAACTTGGGGTTGAACATGATGATGGTATATGGTCACAAGAAAATAATTAATTTCTTGTGAATGAATCTAGTTATAGATAATTTGTTTAAAACTCGATTTGAAAGATATGATTTTGGTAGTTGCTAGAGGATAACCCGTTACAGTCAAAGACCCCCCAAAAAAAAACCTTTTGAGCGTATGAAGTTGAAAAGAGTCCATTTCTTTCCAATTGCTGTGTTCCCATTGAAATTCTCAGGATCCTAGAGCAACATGTTTAAATTGTAAACTGGCTATTTGCTAGCAGACTAGTACCACCTAGGCACGTGTAATGGGTTGGCTTTAGAGCATCAGGGAACTCCCAGCTTTTTTTTTTCCTTTTCGTGATTGAGATCATAAACTTTTACTAAATCAGCTAAGCAACGAGCAGGACAAGTTAATTAGGCAGTAGCTAGATTTTTGAAGGGAAAATAGAGAAATATCTATATTAAGCCTGATGCATTCATGTAGGCAGATGAAGACAATGAAGATGTTTATTAAATTTGATGATTCCACTGAATTTCCATATTGTTTTAAGATCAGATCTATTTTCTTTTCTTTTCTTTTTGCAAAGTGATTTCTGAATGATCTTCAATGAAGTTAATCTAAGCGCTATAGCTCTTAAAAGTCTGAGTAATGTTTCCTGCAGGCATGAGATTGTGGGGATAGTGACAGAGGTGGGGAGCAAAGTGGAAAAATTCAAGGTTGGAGACAGAGTGGGAGTAGGGTGCATGGTTGGATCATGCCGCTCTTGCGATAGTTGTCACAACAATCTTGAGAATTATTGTCCAAAAATGATACTTACCTATGGAGCCAAGAATCATGATGGCACCATCACATATGGAGGCTACTCAGACATTATGGTCGCCGATGAGCACTTCATTGTTCGTATTCCAGACAACCTATCTCTTGATGTCGGCGCTCCTCTCTTGTGTGCTGGGATCACAGTATATAGCCCCCTGAGGTATTTTGGACTCGACAAACCCGGCATGCATGTGGGCGTAGTTGGCCTCGGCGGTCTAGGTCACGTCGCAGTGAAATTTGCAAAGGCTATGGGGGTCAAGGTGACAGTGATCAGCACCTCTCCTAACAAGAAGCAAGAGGCTGTAGAGAATCTTGGTGCTGACTCTTTTTTGGTTAGTCGTGACCAAGATCAAATGCAGGTACGGCTACTCCTAATCCTACGACTCAATAAGAAATGTATACTGATAATCAAATTCCCCTAGTAAATAAACAAATAAATCTGTTGAAAATTAAGATGGAGAAAGAATAAAAAACACGTTATCATAGTTTCATGATGGTATTGTTAAAATCACTATAATTAGGTAAAAAATGACTAACCATTACCATAGAATAATATAGTGTCCTGAAACCCAAGGGGTCCTGGTGTGAGTGGTGAGGGCGCTCTCATCCCTTAAGAGAGGTCAGGGGTTCAAACCCTCCTCTTGTATGGAGCCGGCTATTTGGGGAGCACTTTCACCCCTTCGGGGCCCACCCGGTGCGAACGTGGATTAGTCTGGGCCAGCGCTTGGGACACCGCGTGGTTTATACCAAAAAAAATATAGTGTCCTGAACAATGAAATGCTTTAGGACAAGTTGGGGGTCTTAAATAATTTTGACCAAAGTTAATTTATAAATCAAAATAATTTTTATAAAAATATCCCACAAGGTCCTAGTTAACACATGAAAAGCTCATTCCTCGCAAAGAAAAAAGAAGAAGTGGGTTCTTGTTTGTGCTCATATTCTGATCATATGATCATTGTGCAGGCTGCAATGGGAACACTGGATGGTATCATTGATACAGTGTCCGCAGTTCACCCTATGCCGCCTTTATTGGCTCTGTTGAAGTCTCATGGAAAGCTAGTTTTGGTTGGAGCTCCAGAGAAGCCTCTTGATTTACATGTCTTTGCTTTGATATCGGGTATGTGTATACATTTCTGTCAGGATTATACGTCTTTCTGATCGGAAAAAGGACACTGAGTGCATATATTGCCGTTTTGGATCGATTGCAGGGAGGAAGATGGTGGGTGGGAGTTGCATCGGAGGAATGAAGGAGACACAGGAGATGATTGATTTTGCAGCCAAACACAATATAACAGCCGATGTGGAGGTTATTCCGATGGACTATGTCAACACCGCCATGGAACGCATCTTGAAAGGAGATGTTAGATATCGATTTGTCATCGACGTTGCCAAAACACTAAACCCTTAGCCGCCATTTGATCACTCAGGTGCTCATTTTCCGGTGCCTATTTCCTTAGATGGACATGTATCTTCTTCACTTCATGGTTGCTCTGGTCCACCTGAGAGTTGTTTCACTGTTTTATTGTTATTACTATGTATTCACCTGAATTCTCAAGAATATTTGGGTTTTTTATGTGCTTAGAGCTTGTTTGGAAATGTAAGGTGGTTGCGTGTTTTTAATTTTTAATTTTAGTTTTTTATGTATATTATTTTGCTGTGTTGATATTAAAAATAAATTATAAAAAATAAAAAATATATATTATTAAAATATATTTTCAAATAAAAAATGCATTTAAAAAATAATAATAGAGGCACCTCAAAAAATTGACAAAATACTGTTGTCGGCTATGGGTATGATATGTGGATGTAAATAAATTTTAATATACTAAAGTCGGCTATGTTTTCTTACAGTATTTCTGATAAAAATATTATTTGTATATTTTTCTTTACTTCAATTTTTTTATATATTTTTATATTATTTTGATATACTGATGCAAAAAAAAAAAAAAATTATTTCGAGATATTTCTAAGTGAAAATCATTTAAAAAAATCACTAACCTAATACCAAATTGATTTTTAGTCTTCGCATGTCATTGTAGCATGATATGGTTCTAGATATTCTTAGGCTGATTATAATTTTAAAAATTATTTGGTTTTCATTGGAAGTTGAAAAATAAGCATGGATTATATTATTTAGTTTATCATAAGAAATTTATATATATACATTATGGTAAACATGTTATCAACACAAGCAAAAACATATAAAGATTTCTTGTTGAAACATTTTAAACAATAAAGTTCTTATTGTTTTTAATTATAAATCATTTATCCTTAAAATTGTATTGCTCTTTTCTTGGTGCAAGGGTTGATTGCAATAAGTCTTTTAAGATTCTAACAATACCGTTTTAGTTTAGATATACTTATACACAAAATAATTTAAACTAAAGTAGATGGATTCATAAATCTCTCAATAAAATAAATCTAAGCTCTAGATTTGAGAAGAATATAGAAGCTTAAAAAGTGAGGAGAAAAATACAAAAAATTGATGCAAGGAAAAGTATGTAAAAAAAAAAAACATTCTCTTGAACTCTTTCTTCACCTCCTTTTAATAATTGATTTTGGAAGCTAAAAAATTGAATAATTAATAATGGTATTAGCCAAATTAATTTTCACATTATTAACTTTTTATTAACCACCATAAATACATAATAAAAGCCTCAACATTGTGATCATAAAACAAACATCTTTTAAGTTAAAAAAAAACTTGTTCAAGTGCTATTGAAAAAAATACTAGAAAAACTTATTAGATTCTTTCATTCAGAGGTTGGAGAAAATAATAGGCTATGCTAGAAGAAGTAATTCTATATGGAGAAAATCCAAGCCCAAATTTAAGTTGGAAAAAAATAACTTCTTTTGATCCAAAACATAATTTTACAATAAACTCAAACTCAAGCCCAACCTGATTTGGTGTTTATGTAGGTTTAAATCAAAAGCTCATTTTGCTTAGGTTTTCTCTTTTATGTAAACTTAGGACTCTTAAAATACCTATTATATGAAAGTTAGGAAAGTTTTGTTTCTTTTTATCTTTAGAGGGTTTTAGGTTCCACCAAAACATGGCAACTAAGGGTTCTTTGAGATAAATTTCTCATTCACTCATATTTGTTAATTTTTAATGTTAAAGAACATATGTTGGATATTAAATTCCAACAAAAATTTAAATAAAAAAATGAGTGAACATCATTTTTAATTTGATATTAAATGTGCCTATTAGTCATGTTTTTAAACAAACTCCCAATATTTCCCCACATGAATAAAAATTATTTCACTAGTTTTAAAATAACATAAAAATTTGTTGAGAGATATTGATTTGGTAAATCTCTACATCAAGATAGGTAGTTTTTTGGCTTTGAGATTTATTTTGGTTCTCACTGTTATGTTTATTCTAACCTTAAACAACTCTTGGATTTATTAGTGCCTTAGAATTCAACCTTTATCAAAATTCTCAAAGAAACAAACCATATTTTGTACTCATAAAATATATTTTATTAAGAGTATTATGATATACTCCACTTTGGATATCACGATATAAAAAATATCAAGAGCATTGCTCACCCTTTATCATGTTGTAGTTATCACCTACTTCACCATAGAAATAAATAGGAAATAATAATTTTTTAGTGCTACTAAGAATGTTAAATGACTTAATTTTCCACTTGAAACTAGTTTTTGGATTTTCAATCAACTAGTTATGGTTATCACCACTACACTCTTTTATTTTTAAAGGTTTTAATATCATTCTCATTGATGAATTATACATAGGTTCTCTTAGACAAAGTTTCAGAACAAATCCATAAAAACTTTTTTTCGACTTTACATGGTCAATGAAAATAATTTTATTTAAAAAAAAATATGTGACGTATATGTATAGACTTACCATTATACATAGTGTTTTGTTCTTTTTTAAATGTTGATTGACTATCACAATAAACACAAATAGCTAGCACTGATTTCGACCAAAATGAAAAATTCTTTATGAAATTCTAAAGCCTATCATCTTTATCACGAGCAATAAACTCTGATTTCATCATTGATTTTACAATACTCGTTTCTTAGAGGATTTTCATAACATAGTTTCTCCATTGATTGTGAAGACATGTCCACTTATGGTTTTTAGTTATTAATGTTGGATATTTAATTAGCATTATTATACCCTTTAAGTATCATATGGTAACTAGTATAATGTAGCTTATAGTTTAAGGCGTGCCAAAAATATTTGAGAACCTTTTTTTATTGTTTTCCAATAATTCATACTTTGATCATTGGTTAATCTACTTATTTTTCTAACCAAGTAAGGAATATCAAGTCTTGTACAATTCATGATATAAATTAAACTTATAGTTTTTTGAGAATATTCTGATCGGTCTATTATGATGACTTTTTTAGACAAATAAACACTTATATCCATTGGTGTTTTCACAAAACCATTGTCACATTTAGAAGATTTATCAAGAGTATTCTTAACATAATGAGATTGGAACAATACCAATTCATAAGATGCCCTAGAGATATTTTTATTTCTAGTATTTGCAACACCTAAATATTTCATGTCAAACTTGTTGGTTAATATTTTCTAAGTAGACTTGATTTTATGATCATTAATGCTTAAAATTATTAGATTGTTCACATAAAGAAATAACATGACACATCATTATGTGTTTTTCATATAAATACATTTATCAAAACATGTGAATACATGTCAATATAATCCATACCTTCTTCTTATCTAAAACCTTTAACAAAATGTCTAGATTTATATTTGACAATAGTACCATAAGCTTTCATCTTTCTTTTGAAGATCTATTTATGACCTAATGGTTTATTTATAGGAGAAAGATTCACTAGTTTCAAAGTATCATTGTTGATAATAGATTTAATTTCAATATTGATTGTCACTTTCTAATAGCAAGCTTTTGAATATGACATTGCTTTCAAGTAGGTTTGAGGTTTATTTTTAACATGTTAAGAAATTAAGACTATTTGTTTTGGTTGGTTTTGCCTTTTTACTCATTCTAAGCTCAACTTCATCATTTCTTAATTAATGATGATCACTTGATCTAACATCAATTATTCTCTTAAGTGAGTGATTTTTTGTTTCCTTCCATTGAAACACATCTTTAAAGAATGTAATATTTCTTGTTTGCATAATAGTATTGGGATGAATATCTTCAATATTGGAGGGGTCACAAATAGTCTCACTTAAAATCCAATCTCTTTAGACATAACTTTTTAGACCCTGTCTATTCACTATATTGACTTTCTATCTATATATATGAATAAAAACATATACATGAATAGTATTGTATATGTTGTGACGTGCACGACGTTGAGACAACGAGTCTGCCTCCTAAGATGAGGAAGGGATGTTGGGTATAATCATGAAATTATAATTATATAATTCAGGAGTTGTCGCTTAGTATTATAGTTACTAGAAGATTTAATGGTCTGCGAGAGTATAGGTAATGAGACTAATTATGCAAGAAAAAGACACATCATCTCCAATGCACTTTATCTGAGGTAAATTGCATTGTTGTTTGATTGATTTTTTTTTTTAGAATGAGTTTATATTTGTTTGTCTCATCTAAGGTTCAAGGTAGATCTCTCTTCATGAGATGATTTCTACGATATTAGGTCAAAACCTAACCATTATAAAGCTTAATTTTAGTGTTGTGCTTATTATATTTTTCTATCGTTAATATTTGAGGATATATTTTATACCTCCAAATACTAAAAATTACAACTAAATCCTAACATTTTAAATATTAAAAAAAAATGATGTTTATGGGCAAAATTCAAACATCAAACCCCATTTGAGGGGTGTATGTGTATCATAAATGCTATGTGTATCATAAATGCTTAGTTGAGATCCACATGATATCTTCTTCGGACTAGATAAGTCATGAAACTTATTTATATATATCTAGTTTGTTTGGCATCTAGCTAGATATATTCTTTTGCTATCGTATGATCATATTAAAAAGCTTTGGTATCTAGCTAGATGTATTCTTTTGGCATCGTATAATCATATTAAAAAATAACACTACTATGATGAAAGAAAACATAAAAGTAATTTGTTGGCATCTAGCTAGATATATTCTTTTGGCATTGTATGATCATATTAAAAAGTTTTGGCATCTAGCTAGATATATTTTTTTGGCATCGTATGATCATATTAAAAAGTAACACTACTATGATGAAAGAAAACATAAAAGTAATTTGGTGGCATCAACCGGCAGAACTTCATCTTGAAATTGATCTTATGTATGCTAGCTGAATGTTGGTTAATCCATGCATCATGGACCTATTATGAAGACAAACATTTAGGTTCTAGATACTTTTGGCCCCTATTCATTTCCATTAAAATCAATATATTATTTTTTAAGGAGCTGTTCTTGCTTGGATAACTGGTAGAAAAGAAATGTGCAGGTCTATAATCTAAAACCAGCTTCATTTGATATTTATTTCCATACTCTGCTTCCCTCAAGTTTCTTACTGCGTCATCTAAAGAAATGTGTAGGTCTATAATCTAAAACCAGGTCTATAAATATTTCCTGGAACTGTAGATGACAAATTGAGAGACAATTTCAAATATGAACTCCTGGCATGATCTCCTAGAGGAAGAACATTCAGCTTGGTAATACCTTCTTCGTTAGCTCTTCGGTGGCAGTGGTTGTAGGAGTTAAGAACAATAAATCATATTTAATTAATGCAATGTCTGCTCATATATTGAGGGGAAAGCAAGACATGTTGCTCTTTGAATAGCAATAAATGATAATGACAACAAATTGAAATATGGTGCGTTGGAAATTCAATCCGAGCTCTTTTTTTTTTTTGTTAGGCAATTCAAGCTTTTCGTTTTTAATTGAATTTCGACCTCCATTAAATAATCCCCTCCAGCTCCAAGTTCCATTCAAGATCACAGCACTGTTTACTTTCAATTTTCCAGATGAACGGTTCATTCTTGGAGATTAAGTGGACTGGGCTTGAACTGGAAAAGAGCAAATTTCTCAAAAAGAAAGCTGGAAAAAAAATAATAAAAGTAGAAGGCACGCAACATAACAGGCTCAGGCTTCTGTCCTAGAATTTTCCAGGGGCTCATTCTGTTAAACAAATAAGATTACATAGGATGGAATTACATAAACAGAGAGCATGGAGAAAAGGATTGATTTGATCAGAAAGATGCGGAGAAATGCATCCGTACTGCGTCTCTACCAGAGACTCCATGAGCAAAATGTCAGGCTGGAGAGAGGGAAGCTGTGTAAGAGCCATCACAGTACTTCAAGCCTTTTAAGAAGCCAGAACTCAAGCAAGGAGCAACGGTGGCTTCTGGAATACCAAAAGCATGGCTGCTTTCTTGCAAGCCTTCAGCTGCTGCAGCTTGATCAGGTTTCTCACAGGCTGTCTCAAGAGCCACATTCAAGCCGATTGAGGTGCGGTCTGTTGTGAAGCTGAAAATTCCCCAAATTAAATCACAAAACCGATTAGCAGCTATATATATAATTATGGTGACACACCAAATACAGGCATGGATGACAGAAGCTGGTGTGGGAATTTATGATACCTAGCCTCAAAGCTTCTCCCTTCAGAGCCCATGAGAGCACATACACGGCAAACAATCCATGATGGAATGCATGCATCCTTAATTTCTATGCTGGACAAGAGACCAGTGGATGAACCTTGACTGCCTTTTGGCGATGCTCTTTTTACCTCCACACATTTTATCTGTGAAACAAGATCGGTAATCAGCTATGCAAACAATAAAAAGATAATGGAAAGCATGGAAATTTTATTTACATCATATATCTATTTGGAAAAAAAAAGCATAATGGATCATTTTGCAACAGATATATAGCCGCTGATAAAAGAGCACTTCAGTTATGTAAGTTAATAAAAATTGATTGTGAATGAAGGTATGTTTTGAGTTCTATACATTGAGAAGTCCAAGATTAAATTTGCAACACCCACCTCCGGAGCAGAAAGAGCTGCATTCTGAAATGGAACAGCTGAGTATAATACGGGAACATCTACTCCAGAAAGAAAGGTAAGGGAAGATCTGAAGACAACCAGAAGTGTGATATGGTCATAACATATGCAGAAAAATATGGAACTAATTTTTGAGCCACCGTACAGCTAAACTCAACAGAGGTATTGTTATTAAAACTTCAACCCTGAACCTACCTGTAATTTAACAAAAAATCATATAATCCATGTACATTCATGTTACCACAGAAAGCCAGCAGAGATTGTGGGCTATTATCAACATCAGACAAGGAACTAAGCCGACGAGTCTGCATTATGTTCAGCAGGAACCACAAATTAGTTATTAAAACACAAGCAATAGAATCTAAAGTAAATGTTAGAAGATCTTGACAAGAGAGAATTGGGCAGAACTCTCCAGTTAGGGAAAGTAATTATTAGAAGACAATACTAGGAGCTTGGGATGAACAATCATCACAATCCCAAAAACTGTCACAATCAATATCATAACTACAGGTTGCTAGATATCCTTTACTGCCTGAAATTTCAAATATTAAATGATTTCAAGAATAACAAGCATTTAACTAGGGCTACTAATTCATTAAAAGAAAAATAGGAGGAACCTTAACTAGGGAAAAATAATTGTTGGATTATGATTAATTCAAAGTATTAACTATCAAATATGGTTGCAACCTTAATGATCCATAATATCAGGGAAAGCATCTCATTCAAGCTCAGGGAAATGCAAGATGGCCAAATATGAGAGGAATTTCACTCACCTGGCCCAAATTCTGTTTCTCAATCTCAGAGAGCTCAACTAAATCTTCAGTGGTGACTTGCTCTACTTTAGAATGACAAAGTGGCATAGAGAAACAAACATCCTACACAACGAATTAAGAGTGTTGCATAACATGAACTAAGAGCAAAACAAACAAAAAGAAAACATGTGCCAAAATTATTAACAACGTAAATGAGCAAATACTAAACATATCAACAGATAAATCTTACATGCTCTCTCAACAATGACCTCAGACCTCTTGTTGACTGGGAAATGTAAGCATTGCATAGGTGTGTAGTTCTTCCTAGGCCATCACTCCCAGTGAACATCACCACAAATTGTGAAGTGCGCACTACAAAAAGTTCCCATTAAAACTCAATGTTAAGATGTAGTTTAAGGAGAGAATACCTTCATTGGCTAAAGAAATGGAGAGAAGCGTATAACTCCACAGATAAAAGTTTTCGCATGATTCACATGTTACAAGTATCTTTCAGTATACAGTGTACCAAATAGTAGTCTTAGAAAGGAGGCGAGCGAGTCAAAATAAAGATAAGCAAACAATCCGCTTCAGGGTTATGGGCGAGAGACGGGAATTGAACCTGTGCATGGTGGATTCACAATCCACTGCCTTGAGCCACTTGGCTACATCCGCCCCTAATACTCTATTTACAAATTACCAAGATTCGAATTTCTAATATTTACCATTTAATTTAACCCTTTTTTTTATAAGTCTTATAAGAAAGAAATACAAAAGGGAAAAAACAATATTTAAGGAGCAATGCCAACCCTCTTGATAGATAAAGATAAGCAGACAACCTGTGACATCAACTAAATCCAAGTAATATGACTCAACAATAATGATGCGCGGAAACAACAATATACTTATTTTGCACATAATATTCCATGTTTGTGGAAAAAGAACCAGAATATAAAGCAGTATGAGAAAGTAAAAAAGATTTAATAGAACATGTGAAGAAAAATACCATAAAAAATATTGCATATGTTCTTTCGAAGCATGTAATAAAGACTCCGAAAAGAATCCTCCCACGCCAGTTGCCGTTTTCTTATAAAATCTATCTCCACAAATAAAAAGTGAGAAAATTAACAAGAAAAAGAAGGAAGGGAATAGAAAACAATTAATATGAGTTAATGTTTTTATTTGACAACCTCCCTCGGTTGCTGACGAGGTTAACACTGATATGACAGCAGCAGGTAAGGTAGATTGAGGGTAGACCCATGAATGCAAAGCTTTAGAGCTAAGGATTTGAGAAGTCAGTGCCTGCCGTGAGCTTCTATTGTCCTGGGAATCTCCAAATTGGGATGCAAGCTGTGGCATGCCATTGTAGGTACTGCTCATGATTGACCTGTGAATCCTAAAAATTGCAGACAAAATATTAACCACCAATTAACAACCTATAGCATGGAACTTGCTCACAGATTAATTCACAGTTGTCAATATGGTGTGCATTATCAAATAAATAATTGTTAAGGAGCCATTGTCAAAACAAAGAGCCATGACACAGAACATACCCAAGAAAATAACTGAGGAAGTCAGAAACAGAACCCTTGTCCATATTGAAAAATGAAAACAATTCCATGCATAGCCACAAACATAGAACATACCCAAGAAAGCATTGATATGAACAATACAGAGTCTCGAGTCAAAACAAGAGCATCCTATTATCTCACAGGAAGGGGTTGAACTATTCATACCTTATCATTATTCATGCATGCATTGAATTGAGGTTTTCAAGTGCATATTAAGTAATAGGCAAGTTTTGATGACAAATCAAGTTATAAGAAAGAAAATTAATTAACTATTGCAAGTTGTTTGTAATTGAATTTAGTGTTCAATTTGAATTTAATTTATAAATAAGTTGAATTTATATATTTGAAAGAGATAAAATTCAATTCATTTTATTTCTTATATTACCCTCCTCCCCTTTCTCTTATTCATGCAAATGTCTTTCAAAAAATGAGATGGATAGATGGTACTTTTGAAAACTAGTTTTAACATTAGTAAATCAGAGAGGTTAACCTATGATTTAGTTTTAAAGAAATCAAATTTAATTCAAAGGGTTCAAACAGTCTAGAAAGTTTTGCACACTCACATGATGAAAGATCAACTAACAATTGATATTATCTAAATCAGAAACAGCAGGACAAACTGACAAAGGAAATACTAACTTCAGATATGCTTGACAAACTCACCTATTAACTGAGCAAGAGGATGCCACCCGCATTCTAGTTTTCAAAGTAAAATCAAGAGGAGCCTTTTGGCCAGCTATATTGCATTCAAAGCAGAAATCGCCACTATGGTTGCCAGATTTTTCAGAAGCAGCATTTAAACCAGAAGTGTAAGGCGCTTCATGGGCCACAAGTCCTTTTAATGCTTTGTCCTGAGTTAGGAAGTCAAATCAGAACAACTTGACATGAGTAAGGAGACAAAAAAAAGTTGCTAGCATAGTATACCATGTCAACAAATGCCAATCCAGATGACTTTTCACCACTGGATGAAAGCTGAGCAACATTGCGAAATATGCTTTGGCTGCATTTTTCAATTGTTTGGCGAGGTTGTACCACACCATCTTTCAAAACTTCATCAGAAGCAACTGAATTCTCTGGACTGCCGGGAGATGAAGAGCAAAACCAATGAGAAAAGAAGAAACTGTCTACATATTGCAGATGAGATACACCGTGCTAAAAGGCATACCATGAAAGTTGCTGTCTCTTGGCAACCAGAGTTGAAAGCTTGGTGATATTCTTCAGGCTAATTGGTAGCTCAATTGATGCATTTTCCTGAGTGTAAATGGGAACACGGTAAACAAACGAATACTGCATCATAATAACACAACCAGAACATCTTATCCTAATATGGAAAATATAATAACCTTTGCGCTGTCTTTTACAGAAAGCATCCTAAGCCTGGATTTTTTGGCAGGATATACTTCATCCAAACGGGTGTCAATGTATCTAGGAGTCCTTGATGTATCTGGTTTCCTAGGCCCATTATCCAACAAACTGCTATTACTGGGTGGTAAAAAAGAAATTGTCATGAAATCAGAAAATAAAAAAAGAAAAGAAAATGTTAAGAAAAGGATAGATAGGGTGATTTACTTATTTGAACCCAGTGGGGCTGGAGCTTCATCTACAATCTCCAGAACTTTTGTCCTCTTCAGCTGCTCTCCCTGCATTCCAACAAGGACAATAAACTGTTAAGATTTTTTTCCACTATAATTTATTAGTTTTGCAAAGATTCCTTAACTCGAATTTAATGCAGTTCATGAATAATGACTGTCCCAGCAACATTAAACAAATATACAATGAGCTTCCATATAAATTTTGTATAGAAATCCTCAGTTCTTGCAATCCAAAATGAAAAGAAAATCTCCCCAAAACACCTCCGATTTGATTAGCATACATATGGAAGGTTTATGGAAAGAAAGTAAACATGTTAAGCAAGTATAAAATTTGAAAGCAAGTCAAGGAATTACGAGGAAACTGGTCAATACACACAAAGCATTTCCACACACACACCCAGATAAAAAAATAAAGAGGTTCAAGAACAAAAGGTCATAAAATGATTAACGAACGTACAGGTAAGCGAATTTCTGTCTGTCATCCCTTACTATTCAATATTTAAAAAGAATGTGAATACAGAAGACAAATCACATGCACACGTCAACTTGAATTTATTCCGGCAATAATGGTTGAAAACGTCAAAATTCAACCATCCAAAAAGTGATAAAAACTTCCAAGTTAAAAACCTAAAGCACAACAGCACACAAGTTGAAAACTTACTCTCAGTTCCGACGGAGTCTTCCTTCTAACCATTGGACCATCAGTTAAAGAAGCACCGCCACCACCACCAATTTGAACAGTAACAGAACCTAACAAGCCACCCGGTGCAGCAACTTTTGCCATAAATTACTCTGTTTAGACCGTTTATAACACCCAACTCCTTCAAACCAATCAACTCACCACCTACAAACGATTTTTCCGTAAAACTTCCGTTAACACTCGCACATATTACAATCAATTTGAAATTGATAAGTAGACATTGTTCATTATAAGAGAAACATAACATCAAACACCATATAAGCTTTTCTACGTTGTCCAAAGTGGATTCTAAATCTGAAGAAATCCAAGACTCAATTGATAAACCTCGTTCCTGCTTCGATTAAATAGTATACTAACAAAAATTAAACAAATGAATAAATAAACAAATCCAATTAATGCTGTGAGAATCGATTTCTAACAATATAATGTCTTGTCAACTATACTAAAAACATCAAACGCATATTTTATGGAGAAAAAACGAAAAAGAAAAGAGGAAAAAAAGGAAAAGGAAAGGACTGTTACCTTCGGGAAGCAGTCTATGAGTGACAGAAATAATGCATCGAGAGAAACCGATTTTTGAACCTCTCAATTAAAAAATCGAGGTACTGTTGTTAGATTGTTGGGTTTTTGATCGATTTGCCCTAAGAAATAAGAGTCTAATCAAGGCAAAAATTCAACAAAGATTACGAGCAGGTTAGTGAGATTAGAAAAGTTGCGGTGAAGTTTATTTTTTTGGGTTTGAACATTTTCGTAGTTTTCATTTCCCTCCTGTCCTTCACGCCGTTAGTTTTCGACGCCAACTGTCAGAGATTTTATTGAAAAGTGACGTTAAGTACTGAGAATTTGGGGATAAAGTGTTGTTGTACTCGCTAGGATTTCGTGACGCGTGTTGCTCAGGGAGCAAGCTACAGCGTCCATTTATTAAAGGGGCCCAAACGATGGGCAGGTTTGTAAGTGCCCTTGAGTCTTCTTCGATCCATTTCCATGAAAAAAAATTTAATGCAGTGTTGATTATTTTTTAAAATATAATAAAATAATATTTTTATTTTTAAAATTTAATTTTATATCAACACATCAAAATAATTTTAAAAAAAATTACTAATCTAAAAAAAAAAAACAAGCTAAAATTTAATGTTAAACATCTTAATTTAGGGTGTGAATGGTTAAACTAGGGGGAAATTTTGTAAATGATTATAAAAATGGTGTAATTTTTTTTCATTTTTTTGAGTATATTTGATTTTTTTTTTCGTGAGTGAAATTTAAAATTATTTATAACCAAGCATTTTCGTTAGTTTACTTCTATGAATATTTCATATTTCTAATTGAATTTGTCATTATTTCTTTCTAGATAATATGTAATTTTTATTTTTATATTTTTTTAGATTCAAGGAAACTCCGTCTCTTTTAGAGATTTTTTGTGGGTCCGGGTTAAGCGAATAAAATTCTAGTTATCTCAGACTCTTATAAAATAAGAACTTCCTAACTCAAATTTAAGATCTGCAGGACAGATCTCAAACTCTTTGGCACCATGCTACGTCCTTGGAGAGTAATTTTTATTTTTACTATTCATGTATTTGTATTTTAAAAAATTTACTAATTCAATATGCATAAGTTAAAAAAATTTCATTACACAATCTTATGCCATATTTTACTAGGTTAAAAATTAAAAGGACAAAACACAATAATAATTCGTTTGGAATAAGAGAAAAAAAATGATTAAAAAAAGACAACTTGTGCAAAAACAAAAACTCAGACTGCCTATGTTTTCTCTACTTCATCACAAACTATACAATTTTTCATCTTTTATTTTAAAATATACAAAATATTATTTATATAGAATTAGTAATTTCAATAAAAATAATAATTATATATGTGCATATTTCTCAATAAAATCTCTGACACACACTATTAACTTCACCAAACCCGTAAGTTATTGTGTTTTTTTTTTTCATTTTTGTTGCCTTTTTATTTTCTTACCTAATTAATTACTTGTAAAAGTTAATTTTTTTATTCATTCTATTTTTTATTTTAATATTTTTTATTATTATTTCTGTTTTAATTTTATTTAACTTGTCCAATATGATTGACATAATATTGTGAAGTGGATATATGATTTTTGAATTATAACTTATAGCTTTGGGTTGCAGCTAAAAACTTATAAATAACTTTTGATAAGTTAAAAACATGTTTTGTAAATAACGACTCAAATCAATTTATTTAATCATAATTTATTTTTTATCCATAAATATGTTTGGTGAAAATTTGAACTTGTATGTGACTTTATTATTTATAATTTATATTAGGCAAAGGAAAAATTACTTTAAATTTCCTCTATCTTGAGCATGATAATATTTTCTTCTAATACCTCAAAAAATTACAATTTACATCATACTATTTATTTAGTTTTTTTCACTTTGCATACTAAAAACAACTCAATCAAGAGAAATTCTAAATTATTATATGTTTATCGTTATGATTACTTTAATATCTAAATATTTTTATAATTTAACTTATATATTTTCTTGATTGTTTTTAGTTTAGATGTTTTTATTAATAAAAATTAAGTGTCTATTTGGAAATGTTGTTGAGGTTATTTTTAAAAATATATTTTGTTAAAAAATATATTAAAATAATATTTTTTATTTATTAAAAAATATTTTTAACATCAGCTATAATCTAAAAATACCAAATTTTTTAATTTAAATTAAAAAAAAATATTAAAAAAAAAAAACACTTTCTAAACACATTCTCAAACCCTCCTTGGACCGAAACAAAAATATTCACCCAAGTAAGTTAGAAGGGGCGATGGTCAGAATTAGTAGGGAGAGAAGAAAGAGGTAGAGAGAAAATAAAGGCAGAAAAGTTTTGATTAGACATCACATTATGGCCGGATACAAACTTTGAATTCCACAAGTAGCTAATAATAGCGTCATGGGTAGTGCCTTTTAAAAATATTTTTTATTTAAAATTATTATTTTGATATTATAAAATCAAAAATAATTTTTAAAACATAAAAAATAATTATTTTTAAAACATAAAAAATAATTATTTTAAAACAATTTGAAAGCTACAATATGATTATAAATAACACAAGAAGATGCATCATTTACTCATCTTTGATATAGGTTCTTAAAACTGGCAGTGGATCTTCCTAATTGTTTTCCTCTTCATCCTCTCATCATTAATTGAAACAAAAAGAAGGACAATGAGTATACAACTTTTTTTTTTTTTGAATAAAATTCAAAGTGGATTAAAAAGAGGAATGTACAATGGGGGCCTTAGAGCACCGGCCCAGGGGCTTGGGCTTACAAAATAGGCCAGCGGCTAACCGCTCAAGAACCAAAAGAAAACAAACCCAACAAGGCCCTCGGCCCAAACACAAAGGCCTAACGCCTGCGCAAGAGAACAAACCCAAAAAAACATGGCCTGCGGCCTTACAACTCACACGGGGCAGACAACCCCAACACAGTGGACTAAAAAAAACAGAGAAAAGCCTAGATGGCTTTGCACAGCCTAGCCAAGCCTTTAAACACAAGGCCTAAACATTCCAGGAGGCCCGTACATGATCTGGAATGTGGCCGGAGTAGCTCATGAGGAGCAGCCGAATTTGCATGGCTGCTTCATGCACGAGGACGTCAACTGGCTTACGTTGATTTCGGAAAGTTCTGTGGTTTCTCTCCGTCCAAACAAAATAAACAGTTGTAGCTAGCATGTGCTTTGCAAGGACGTTGTGAAACCTCTTCTTCTTGCTGAACTTTCTCCCCGCCCACGTGAGCATGCGATCCCAACTGCAGTTTGGCCACTTTACTGTGCCAAGCCTTGATAAGATTTCCCACATCTTTGACGAGTACCTGCAATGGAAGAACAGATGATCATGGGATTCATCCTCAGTCCTGCAAAGCACGCAATGACGGCCACCATTGAAAAAGCTCATCTTCGGCCTGTCCAGGGTTGATAATCTGCCCATTGAAGCTATCCAAAGAGTTAGAGCATATCTCGGAACGTGGTTGGAGTACCAAATTAGGCTGTGAAGATTGTGATTTCCCCTAGTTCTCCTTAACCAATTCCAGGCCGAAGCTATGGAGAAAATTCCTGAAGGACTCTCTCTCCATTTGATGGTGTCTTGACGGTGAGAGTTGGGGAGGAAAGTTATGGAATTCCACACTCGCTGCAGATCATGATGCCCATTCGGGAACACCCACTCTCCATTCCTGATAATGGTGCTCACTTTAGAATCCCACCGAATCGTAGAGGAAGATATTGTGCTTGCTGGTAAGGTCTCAGCAAGGCTATACCCCCCCGGGACCCAATAATCAAAACACAGAGAAGTCCTCTCCCCATTGCCTATCTTCATCTGGAAGAGACCTTTACACCAAACCCTACTTCCCATAAGATTTCTCCAAGTCCAAGACGCATTCGAAGGAGCTTTAACTTCCCATATGCTTTTGCCCTTTAATAAAACCGCATGGACCCAGTCAGACCATATGGAATGATCACAAGTCAAAATACGCCAAAAATGCTTGAGCAGGGCTGCTTTGTTCCATTCCTGGGAACTTTTAATTCTCAGCCCCCCCTCCTTGAGAGGATAGCAAATACGATCCCAACTAACTTTGGATCCATTAGCTGTCAAAGAAGGCCCTCTCCATAAGAACCTAGCTAAGATGGACTCAATACGCTTTATAACCACCACTACAATTTAAAATTTTATTTATCAAAAAATTATTTATTTATTTAAAACTCAATATTACAACTTTCAGGCTATTTTTATACTAGAAAAAACATAATAAACAAATGTGAAAAAAAATAATGTAGTTATAAACTAACTAAATAAAAAATCTTAAATCAACTAGCTATAAATATGTGATTTGCAGGTATTTCATCATCACCAGTTAATTAGCATTTCAGAGGCTACCCATTTCCTTATGGGATTTCTTTCAATGTTTGCGCAAAACAGATCTTTACAAATGCAGACCAAGTAAATGCTCTTAAAGTTCTCATCAAGCTTGGCTTGGAAGGCTGTTTTGAAGGGATCATTTGCTTCGAAACTCTGAATCCTACCCATAAGAAGTTTAATTGTTTCTGATGATGAAGATGAAGTTGAATTTGGAGGACGAGTTGTTACTGCTACTCCCTGTAAACCTAATGGCTCTTACACAACTGCAACTAGGGCTCCTGAAATTTTTGACATTTTTGGACAGTTTGCTCAACCAAACCCCGATTCCGTATTACCGGAGACACCTATCGTCTACAAACCATCTGAGGCGGAAATCGAGCACGCTAGCCAATATTAGTCCTTGGAGAACTGTAAGTAACAGTTTCAAGATTCAAAAGACTAGAAAAAAAATTTCAGTTGCAGTGTCAGATGATACTTAAGCAATGGATAGCCTGTACTGATTAGTTTCCGGACTTGCCGGAATAGTCTGAAGACCCGCACGTTTTCCAGCCGTATATTCCGGACGTTTTTCATCAAAGAACAAACAAAAAAAACAGAGATCGGTGACATTATTCCAAGGAATCAAAATTCCAGAAATATTCATCCCAGGAACAGCCATCTTTTACAGACAAGAGAGTTGGAACATGGTGTGAAATTGGGACTTTATTGAGGACTTTAAGGAGCATCTCATCAATGAGAAGGTCAGTAATTAGTTGATTACGTCAATATACGTGGATCAATGGACTAGATGAGAGAATAAATTAAAAACAAAAAAAAAATGAAAAACTATATCAGCAGTATCGAACTGGTAGCAGATGAAACCATTAATGGACATAGCAACCACACTTTCATGTGCAGATCTCAATCATTGATGTCTGCATAAATATTATGCTGCTAAAACAAAATACACCCAGGTCATCCTCAAGCTCCTGTCGGTCCTGCATACCCAGTTTTCATGGTGTCGAGATGATCAGCTACAAACCACGGAGCACAAGAAGTAGGTGGTGGCGATGAAGTGGCGGTTGAGAAAGTTTCAGCTTTGCCAGTAAGACGTTGAACAGTACCCATAAAATCCTCTGGCCTTACATGAATAATGTCAGGCGATTTGAGATACACTATCACAGGAGAAGAACGACCCTGATCTGGAACCACTGTCTTCTTCATCTTCGACGAACTCCTGCTAACCATAAGAGGTGCTGGCGTTGGATACTGCAATTTTCTTGACATTGAAGAGTTCATTGTGTGATTCTAATTACTGATCAACCTTAATTAGAAGCAAAATCATCTGATGGGAGGCAAGATTTTGAAGTATTACAAGGGTTTGAATCATGCTTTAAAATGCGGATCGGAGGTACTTATAGAGGTGGAGTGAGCGAGGATTAATTCAGTTTGAAAAGATAAAACATATAATAATCTGGTCAGCTTTGAACTGTTCTTCTGTATTTTAATATTTGTTGGTTTTTCCAAGTTTAATTGCCGGCTGTGGATGGTTGTGTTCAAATTAAATTAAAGAGTTCAGTCAAGTCAATTTTTCCCGATGTCATCGTCATTTTTACAATGTCAACCTTCTTCACCCGGCCGGCCTCCGAAGACCCACAGAAACAGCCGATCATGGAACATAAAGGGTGATCAGCATGTAAAATATGTTATTATAGAATATGTTAACAGAGGTCATGGATGTCCTCACGGCCATTCAAACTTATCAGAAAAATTGTTGTGAAAATCTTCAAGAATTACATACTGTAAAAATAGTTGTCATGATGATCAGGTTAACAGAAGATTTCATATTGCTGATCTGTGATCGCTTCTTCCTGAAGTCGCTGTTTTATCGTGTGTTTTAACGAGGAATTATTCAAAAGATTCGAATCTCTATTGTCAGATGATGAAATCGTATATTTGGAACAAGAAGTTGTCATGTTTTGCCCTACAGCTATGTCAGGAAGTAATTATACAAAATTAGGGTATGGGATCTTCTGAGTCAGCCCTGCCATGTTTATTATAACCCTAATTCCTGATTACTGTGCATTGCTATCTTAAATTCGTAATTCATAATGCAAAACATTCACTTGATTGTAGTCACGAAACTTATTTACTTGAATCAATAAAAGATAACTTCACATCCTAAAAAATCATGACCTAAAAGATAAATACAAATAAAAATGATTCAATAAACTCACGTCTTATAAAAACTATGCAATTTCAAACAAATCAGCAATTTTATTTTAAAATATTTTTTATTTATTTCAAGAAATAAACTTTGTTTGTATAAATAAAAAAAACTATAAATGAATTGGAATAATATCTTGATAATCAAACACAAAATTGTTTTTCTAAAGAAACTTTATATTAAAAAATAGCATGCAAAACCCATGATTTTGATCATGACATCGAAATAAACCCATAAAAACAATTCAAGATAATCATCAAACCAATGTTTTTTCAAATGAAGAACAAATTAATGCAGAGTGATAAGATATTCAAAAGGTGAATTCATTAAAAAAATCATATAAAAAATAAGAAGAAAAAAGCAAGCAGAACGAAATAAAGATTTGCTTAAATTGACACTCCGCATCAGGTCATGACTGTTTGTAATAAAAACAATTGATTACAAAGACTATTTTAATATTTTTTTTTTATAAACAAACATAAGGGTAAATAAAAAAGTTATCCAAAAATCTAATAATAATAATAATAATAATAATCGATGAAAATAAATAAATAAATAAATAAATAATCATTAACAATAAGAGAAAGTAGAAAAATTGAAAGATAAACATTGAACTTGTGTATTAAAATAACTGTGATTTTTCCACATGAATTAAATTAGCCATTTTAATATAATATAATATAATATTATATCATAAGACATGTTATAATTAATAATCCATATATATTATATATCAACCCGTCAACCTAACCAATACTCGAACATAAACTTGCACGCTAGAATGCTTGATGCTACGAATTGTCCAAAGTATTCTAGAACCTCCCACTTTTTCTATCAAAACGCCGTAAATTTCAACTTTTTGACTGCATGCACTGACCAAAGTTTTGATATTTTAAGTGTTATCAATATAGATTTCAAGTTTTGATAGAATTTCTTATTATTTTAAACTCAATTAGTACATAAAAAGATATTGATTATCTCGCAATCAAACAGATTATGAATTTCTCCAATGACCTAGATAAATCAAGTTCAAATAAATATGGATTAGCAAAGCCATATTTATATAAACAAATACTATTTAAATAAATCATATATATATATTTATAAAAGATTTATATCAAGTGGAAAACATATAAATCTATGTTGAATAATCAACTAGTAAACTGAGAGGTTTATATATATTGAGCGAAGTGCTTGCAAAACCAAAAAAATCATTAAGTTTTATGGGAAAAAAAACTAAAAACTTGTGAAGAAAGCATGGAAATGAATAAAGCCTAAAGTTGTAAAGTGATAAATTTACATAAAGTAAATCGTGAAAGATGAAAATTAGAGAAAACTCGTGTTCAAATTGTAAGAAAAAGAATTATTTATTTATAAACAATATTAGAAACACAATTTTGGAAATATTATTTCCTTGATAATAATAAAATTCTACCGTAATATGCTTATCGTTTTCTTGTTTGATCCTTTTTGTTATATAAGATTTGGGTTTGATCCTTCAACTGCAAAAACTAGCAACCCAATTATTATAGGTCATTTAAAAATATTTATTTTGAGTGTCGACAATTTGTTAAATGATTAATTACATTATTTCTTGAAACAAAAAAAAAGAACCTTAAATGATTGACCAGGTAATTAATTTTAACAAGGTTTAGTTTATTTCTTAATTATCTGGGTTCCTTAAAGTCAAAGATTAAAGGAACATGATTGACATGTTCTTTGAATCTAAATTATTGAATTCAAATTAAGCGTGCCTGATCATTTACCGCATGATACAAATGGTAATAATGTGATTTCCTTTTATTTTATTTTTCTCACCTAATATAATTCATTGAATTCAAAATCAATGGTTAGATTTGGAACACTTTCATTCATTATGCTAACGCAATATTTGTTTAAATTCTCAAAATATTAGGTGTAATGATAGAAAGTTTGCGATCTGCATAGTAGATCTCGAGTTCGAGTCATGACTTACACCCCTTCTAAAAACCTGAGATAATCAAAGTTTTACTCGCTCATCTAAACCTACAAAATAAGCTTTTCATGGGGTGAACTTTTCTCGTATAGAAAAAAATTATATTTGTTCGGTGTCTCATGACAACAATAACAAAAAAAAAGTACATAAAATTCAAAAAAACAAAGATAAAAGCATAGAAATTTTTTTTATTTCAAAATAAAAAGGTACAAAGAAATATGTTCCTTTTCCTATCTTCACTATTTCCATCACTTCTATCTCGAGATAACAACAAATCACCACCTGCAACAAAAAATCAAATGAACCAAATCCTAAGAACCAACATTCTGGAGAGTTTATTGTTATTATTATTATTTTAAACATATCAAACTACCGTGAGAGACGCGTTCTTAAGATCATTAAAAAGAAATTTAATCTCTTCACATAAAATAATCAAAATGCACCATTGTATTTTGACTTTTGCATGTAACGTGAAACTTTACTTTGGTAAAAAGATAGAAGAACAACAACTATAGGGCCTGATCAAGGAAGCACCGCTCATTCTTGGGCGTGTGTTGAATTTGTGATTTTAAAATATTAACAATTCAGATTGCCTTTGAATAATCAGTAGACTGACTATATTCGTTTTCAACCTATGTAAGTACTCCAGCTATAGAAAGTTAGAAACGTTGGCGTTTTCAAGTATTATAGTCTTCAAAAAGCATTAAATTCACAGCGTAGGGGACTAGCTAGCTAGTACAGACAATATTTTTAATCAGTATTGACTATTGACAATCTCCCCCACAACTCAACTCATTAGGACTTGATGGAGGTTTACTTTTATTTTCTAAGCTCCACCGATTGATGTTAGAAGCCAGGTCAAACTGCGAGCACAGCACAACGAAAAACTTCACAGTCAAATCTGGCAGCCGAAATTGAAGCGGTTTGCAGGAGTAAAGTAAGCCCAATACTGAATTCTCACTCATCTGTTCATCTTTCATTAAGCTAAGATAGTTTTACTTTTAGTTGGGTTCTGGTTTTTTTATTGGAACGGAATATTTTGATTTTGAAGCGTTTCAGCGTGTCGTTTTGGAACAGTACCGAGACGTTCTGGCCGGAATTTAGCCGGAATTTCCGGAACGAACCGGAATTAAAACCGAGACAAAAACGACGCCGTTTCGTCTCGGTTTTTTTAATGACACGGAATGTTCCGGCCGGAACAGAACGGAATTAACAATATGGGTTTTACCTTGTAAAATAATGCGAATATATTAAATAAAGAGCTCAAAGCTTCAAATGTTACGCTCTGTTGAAGAGTGCTTTGCTTATTTTTATATGGTTGCAAAACATGCAGACGTTGAGACTGTTTGAAATATTCAAGATATCAATAAAATTTTAATAGTAGGAAAAAAAATAAAATCCAATGCCCACCTTGAGATTGTTTGAAATTTGGATCACAAGCTGGATAAACTCTTACCATGATTTGAAGCGGCACTAAAACAATTTTTCATGTTCCTTGATGAATAGCGATTTTGACATGAAACAAAATTGAGTTTTGAATTCAGATCGTAAATTATATCTGAAATTTTTTTGTACAAAAATCATAAAATCACAGCTAAAATTGTATAAGTAAAAAAATCATAAAATCATAAGTAAAATATTTCCGAATACAATACAACATAATTATGGCCATAAAACTTCATTAACTAAGGGTCATACATGATTTAAAATAACTTAAAAATACATTACAAACAATTATGTCCATATAATTTTATTAGGTAAAAACTAACAAATGTAAAACAAATATCCTGCTGGCGTGCTATGTAAACTAAAATCAACCTCATTACCGTCATCTTCCTCTCTATTTTTAATACATTCATCGAAAGCATTACTAATTACTATTGAAATGATTATTAGTGATATTACTAGCACCGACACCGATATTGTCAGTACTAGCTTCAACTCTAACAAATTATTTCAACATCAGCACATGAAAATTATCTAAAAACAAAACAAAAAATTTAATACATTCATCAAAAGCATTACTAATTACTATTGAAATGATTATTAGTAATATTACTAGTACCAACACCGATATTGTCAGTACTAGCTCCAAACAAATTATTTCAACATCAGCACATGAAAATGATCTAAAAACAAAACAAAAAATTTAATTTAAAGTAAAAAATTTACTTTTTTCAAAAAAATTAAGTGTAAATTTTAAAATTAATATTTAAATCAATACATGAAAATCAAAAAAATATTATTTTCTAATAAATGGTATTATGCGTGCATTAAAAAAATATTGATTTTCTTATTTTTAAACCCGAGAGAGGGACAGGGACAGGGCATGGCCTAGCCTGGGGGGACTGATTTTCTTATTTTCAAACCCAGGAGAGACCGAGAGACAGACAGGGATCCAGACCGATTTTTATGATTTTTTTTCCTAGTGTAACGGGATTTTTTTTTTACCTGATTTAACTATTTGTGTTGTTTTGTTTACTCGCAAAATCATCAGATTTTAACAACAATGCTGGGCAAAACAAAACTGTGTTTCTTTGGAATGCTTCAAATGGTTCTATCTCAGAAGTAGTCACTGTTGACGAGGAAGATGGTCCTGTCAAAAGTGTCAGCTGGGCATCTGAAGAACGTTACATTGCTGTGGGCTTGAACAATGCTGATGTCCAGATATGGGACTCTGCTACTGATCGAATGGTTTATACCCTCTTCTATTTATTCCAGAATTCGTTCATTTCTTTATTTTTTTGGATATAAATGAGACGTGTCATTTTCATTTCCATGGGTTATTCATTCCTTCAGCTAAGAACACTCAGAGGTCATCGATTGCGAGAATGATTGGTGCATTAAATTTTATAATGTCTCAAGAGATAATATCATGACTTTGCGCCCGTTTGGTTGCGTGGTGCAAACTGCGTTTTGTTAAAAACGCAGTTTGCACCTATCTTTCAGTGTTTGGTTTTCATTTGAAAAGTAAAAATATTAAGTGGGTCTCATGAAAAAAATGAATGAAACGCCGGTCTGAAAAAAGTAAATAATTTTTGCTTTTTTCCGCGCGGTTTGGGAGGGAAAGGGTGGGTGGGTCTTGGGGGGGTATATATATATATATATATATATATATATATATATATATATATATACTAGTTATATGCCCGCGCATTGCCGCGGGCATTGCTGCGTATATAATATAATATAATTACATTAAAAACGATAAACTTATAATATAAAAGTTCAGAACTACAATATAAAAGAGTTTGTTTTGTAAACATAGGTTACATCTTTTGGTATATACATAGTGTCACAAAAGATGACAAAAGAGTGCTAATTATACAATTTGTACATTAGCGCAAAATAGAGGGATGTTGAGGTGCAGAACGAAGTGAAATCCCTCCTTCGAAATGAGACATATCATTTTGTTGCTAATCTTCCTGAAAAAAATAAAATTCGCAAAGTAATAAATGAAATGATGAAGAAATACGGCTTAATCCAGTTATACGGCTAATTATATAGTATATACATTGGCTGTATTATGCCTTTTCAAGTAAGTTTAATAATAATCATGTATTCTCAGTTGTATTGTTCAAAAATCAGCAGCATTGTGCATAAGTAATCAAATCTATATCAAGTTAAGTGTACTAATTGCATTATATATCTAAAGTTAAGTTTAGGTATAGAAATCAAATCAATTAAATGCATGACTTAGCTATACAGCTAATCATATAGTATATATATTGAATGTATCATGCATTTTGAATTAACTTCAGTAACAAAAACTAAGAATGCATATGTGTCTTAAGTAACAAAAATTAAGAATGCATAATTGGTGTGCAAAACGACCTCTGATGATGGAGAAAGGTTGTCTTTGTTCCTTTTAGTTGGTGGTTCATCTTCTTCATCGAGAATGATTGATTTCTGTTTTAGATGACTGCAAAATTAAGGAACAGAGAATATTATTGTATAAGGAAGTTTATTTATAGGGAATGCAGGTGATGTATGAAAGTAAAGGCATGAAATTGTTCAGCAATGATTAAAAGTATTGAATATGAGAATATAAATATATGTGTAATAAAACGAAACTTACATTTTTTCTGAATGAGGATCGGTGAAATCTAAACTTTTCTTAGCCTTTAGGCGGTAACTGTCTTCTTGGTGTTGAGATGGTGGAGTGCTGTCAGGTGGTGTTATTGGAGTAAGCGTGTCCGCTTGAACTATTGATGAGTCTTCAATAGTAATGGTTGTAGGAGTGGTTGAGGACCCAGCACCAAATTGTTCTGATTGAATCTCTGAAGACTGTTTGATGCCTTCGTCAAAAACATTTGTAACAAAGATGTCACATCTGTTGATTGCTGATTTATAAGCCCCGAAACGTAGTTGAAAGATTTTCATTTTGTTCAATACTTGAGTCATTTGTGGTGGGACTGTATAAGGATCAACATATTTCTTGTCATAAACCAGATGATGTGCTGAGGCGTTGAAAAAGTTCTTAACAGTTTTTCCAGATAAAAAGAAGTTTGTGACATCTTTGTCATCAGTTACAATGCAGTTCACTTTAAACCTGCATCAAGACATTAATAGTTATTTGTAATTGAGTAAAATATAAATGTATTAATTTTATGAAGAAATAAATCTATACGAAACAATAATGTGGGTATTGAATGTTTTTTACGATGGAATTGGTGCAGAGTCTGGAGTTCCATGTTCAAAGCATCTGAGGTTGTCTGATGGTCCTGAGAGTGTTTTAGTGCATTTTGGGCATGTTTTGGACCACCACCCATTAAAGAGATCATAATCAGTAATAGATGCCATGCAAGTGAATCGCATATTCTGCATTGACAAAAGCAGAAGTGAGAATAAAAGCTAAAAAATACAGTTAAAAGAGTACGCATAAGCATTAGCAATGAAACCTTATGTTGATGTGGATCCATGCATAAGATCTCTTTAATTGTTTTTCGATTTTCATTTATTTGTTGATCCAATGACACAACAGCATTCAAAGATGGAGGAAGTTTATGGACATCATGCAGCACCTGGCTATAACTGAATTAAACAGAATTTCAAATAGTTAACACTAAATATTTATTGCTTAAGCAAAAATGAAATGGAATGTTTTTTGAGAGTAAGAGGGATTTACAATTGCTTATATGGCAGAACTTCTGGAATGTTTGGATTGAAATACCAAAGTGATGCAGCAGTCCCAGTTAAATTTGCTGCACCTGAATGCAAGTAAGAGAAAAAGAAGTAACAAATATGAATGAGAAAAAATTACAATTGGGCAACAAGGCAAAAATGGTTTGATGCTATCGTATTAAAAACAATACAGCAAACCTCGAAATTCTGTAACTCGAAACCCGGCAAAGACAACAATTATGGGAGATTCTTGCGCATTAACGATATTATCATCAAAGCTTCGAGCAACGTCGCCCCATAAAGTAACTCGGAGATGTTCTCCTCTGTTTGAAACTTGGAATTTTTAGATAAAACAATGGAAAACATAAGCTAGAAATGCAATTTTAGCAGTGGAAATACCTTATATTCTCAATGATGAACTCTTTTTTATCTTCAAGTCTGTGACCTTGAACTAATATCTTTTCAATTGGCTGGATTCCTTTAAGTCGGCCCAGAACATCTAGAATAATAGAAAGGTTAGTGAAATAATGCATTTTTTTTCCATTTTCAATAAAAAAATCTTTATCATACCTGTAAGAACTCTTGATCCCCTGCTTTTGGTTAAGACATGTGCAAAGTCAGTGAGGTTGAAATGGTATCGCGGCACATCATGTTTAACAGAATCGAGATGCATTATCTTGGTATCAGACTTTAAGTCAATAATCGCTTCATGATCAACAACAATATTAGCAGCTCGATTTTCGTAGGTGTAGAAGTCTTTAATCTCAATATAGGAACCTTCGATTATGTTGAGATTGAAAAATTCTGCATCTTTTGCTTTGGATGATCCTTGTATAGCTCCGCCCTACGATGCAAAAACGTGTAGAAAAACAATATTAGAATTATTAAGACATGGTTGAAATTGATGAATGCTAATAAGATAGTGTATTTAATGGAAAAAGAAATTATGACAACATGCGAAGAAAATCTAAATACGGATGGTAGCGTATTTAATGTAATTTATACATGGAAAGGAATTAAGATGATCTATATATATATTTTCTAGGAAAATTGTAAGAAAACAAACAAACATACATGCAGAGAAACATATGGTTATAAATTATAAATGATATCAAGTTAAAAGTAAATAAGATGGTGAACTTTATAGAGGACATCTAAGTATAAAACAGGAAAAATTGTTGAGTAAATAGTGTGTGAAATTTGAGAACCTGGTGGTCAACCAAAAGACAGTTGAAGCTACTTGTGTGTCCATTTTGCATTGGTATCCAAACGCGACAAACTCTGGCTTGGATCAATGGATAAAAAAGATATTTCTTGATATTTTTCAAAGGCACCGCCATCAATCTGCAGAATAAAAGCAAAAATAAGCTGATGTGGATGATGAAGGTAATATTAAAAGAATGCGCATACATCTTTAACAAATAACAAATAGGTCGCAAAAATTAAAGAAGATGCACATAAATGAAAACAAATAGCTGAAATATAGTTGACAATATGGATATAAAAGAATTAAGCTAGAATTGAAGAAAGAAGAAATCATTTTGAATGGGAAAAAAACCTTTTGGCAATAAATTGAGGACATCTTTGTAGACAATATTTTTAGCATAATCAAGTTGTTTTCCTTCTTGGTCACATGAAATGATTTTTAAACCTTTTTTGGATGTAACTCTTGAAAGAGCGACATATAGTTGGCCATGTGTAAAAACTTGCTCCTTTAAGAAAACACCAATAAATTTTAATGATTGCCCTTGGCTTTTATTGATTGTCATAGCATAGCATAATAGTATTGGAAATTGTCTTCGTTTGATTGTAAATGGGCATTTGTCATCATTAATTGGGAAGATGATCCTTAGTATAAAAACTCGGTCACCAATGTGTGAACCTGTTATAATTTGAGCTTCAATAACTCTATCAGCAAGCTGTGTGATGATTAGTCATGTTCCATTACATAAGCCTATCATTGGACTCAGATTCCTCAGCAACATAATTGGCGCTCCTATTTTCAAAGCAAGAATGTGCGAAGGAACACCACTGAACTCAAGTTGGTTTATAAATTCCAATGGATATAATAAGTTTATATTGTCGTTATCACTGGAAGATGCATCAACAGAATCACTGCTAAGATAAATGCGTTGAGGACCATGTGTAACTCCAAGTATGAAATTATTGATTTCAGTAACAATAATGTTTTTTGGTGTGATAATAGCCCTTTCTTTAAAGTAAGATGGTTCAAGAGTAGGTTGTTCAATGCTGGGATAAATAGCTGAAACCATAGTTTTAATTGGATCACCAGAGGTATGTAGTTGCAAATCACATGGAATTTTAATCAAAGATTCATCAAGTTCATAAAAAAAGGTATATCACAAAGGTCTCCATCACCTATCTTAAGAATCCATTTAGCAAATGTTTTAATTTCATTGATTTCATCTGAACCAAGACCATCAATTGACAATCTCATATTTTGTTTTAGCAACATGATTTCAAATTTTGGCCAGAGTGGTGAACTACTTAAGGACGCATTAATAATATCTTCTTTTGTTCCTCCAGGTATAACAGGGAGAATTTGATGATAATCCCCACCAAGTAAAATAGATTTCCCACCGAAAGGTTGGTTATGATTGGAATGACCAGTTTGGCCCATTATATCACGTAATGATCTATCCAATGTTTCAAAACAGTAGCGATTATTCATAGGAGCTTCATCCCATAGAATAAGTGTTGTCGTTTCAATCAACCTTGAAAGATGAGTATTTTTCTTTATTTCACATGTTGAGTTCTCATTTATAGCAAGAGGAATCTTAAACCTTGAGTGAGCTGTGCGACCACCAGGGAGAAGAATAGATGCAATCCCTGATGATGCAACAGCAAGAACAATTAACCCTTCTGATCTAATACTATTAATAAGTGAATGCCATAAAAAAGTTTTCCCTGTGCCACCATGCCCATAAACAAAAATAAGAGATTGTTGATTTTTTGAAATTGATTCCATAACTCGATCATAAATTTTCTTTTGGCATGTGTTAAGCAATGAAATTGATGCTGCATTATTGCTTCGAAGTTCAGAAATATCATAATTGAGTTCTTCTCTAAGGATATTATTTCTAATTTCAGACATCAAACGATCATTTGGCAGGGGTAAATTATAGTCTTTGAGGGATGTTGCTGAGGCATTGAAAAGTTGTTCAAGTTCATAAAGAACATAATTTTTAAGTTCATTATCACTGAAATGAAGATCATGTGGGGAGAAAGATGATAGCTTGATTCTAATGTCGTCATGCATTGTATGCCAAAATTGATCAAGCAAATTTTGGGGGCTAGCAATCTGACAAAATAGAGTGACACTGACAAATAGTTGCCTAAGTTGTGAGGAGGAAGCAGTTAAAACAGCTTCTGAAAAAGCTTCAGCCCATTCTTTGCCATAACCAAGGAGACCAAGTGCTTTGCAGGCAAGTTGAAAGGTTGGATAAACAATACCAGAGACATAACGCATATATTCAAAGCTTGTAGCTCCTTTAACATGATTTAAAAGCATCTTTAAGAAATACAATTCACCAGTAGCAGGATGCACATATGTTATACGTCTAAGTGAAAAACGTCTTGTTCTGTAAATCCATTCTTTCTGCCTAGCATCCCAAACATATTTGTTTGGAAATTGCGAGTAATATAACTGTGTTGCTTCAACATCTTCTTTGTTTCGATCAAACCATCCTGTGAGCATTGTCTTATTGAGACCAGGTTTTCTTAAAACAGAAGATAAGTTTTGATTTCCAAATAAAACAACAGAATGTTGCATTGGCAAATGTATTTGAAGTCTTTCAACTGCTGGGTTTCTTGAATGGATTGGAAATTGTAAGAGTCGCCATACAGCTTCATAAGGACAAACAAATCTACAATTAAGATAAGCCTGAATCTCATCGTTTCTTTGACCTTGAATAACAGCTCGACACCTATCAGATCCTTTGCTAACATATTTGAAAAGATATTTTATGAGCATTGATTGGCAACAAATTTCAACATTCACATGAGCATTATAACGGATTAGAAGCTCTTTGTTGTACGGGACAACATAGGAATTAGAGAGAGCAATTCCATTTTTCACAACAAATGACGTAGGGAAATTTCGTCGCTTGTAAAACACAAAGCCATTTTCACCGAACACTGTTGATTGTTTAAACTTTTTAGGGAATTTTTTTGAACATTTATTTCCCTTCATACATTAGGCTTTTGGGCTAGCAATCCCGCATGGACCATGCAGCATAAATTTTGAAACAATTGCATAGCAATGAGGATCATCTGCTTTGTTTGGCAGTTCAGCCGAAATAACTGAATCGACATCCTCAGGTGATCGAAATTTGTATTCAGAAGCTAGCCAAATCAATAAATGAGTGTGCGGCAAGCCTCTTTTTTGGAATTCAATAGCACAAACATCTACAAAGCGGGAAAAGAAATTTCAAACAGACTATATTGAATAAAGGCAATAAGAGCAAAATAATAAGTACAGAAAAATACCAGCAATTGTTTTTTTGAAAGGCTTCCCTGATTTAATGAATGAAATCATATCATTAAGTTTGTATCGAAATACTCTTGCAATTATGTCAGGTTTGTCTTCAGGTTTATAATTTCGGTTTTTTTTTTTATTTCTCTTTGAATTTCAGGCCAATTGACATTGCAAGTGAATGTAATAAAAAGGTCAGGGTTACCATAATAACGACATATAGCCATTGCATCATGATAATTGTTAATCATGTATCTAGGGCTTCCAGTTAAAGAAGAGGGGAGGATGATTTTTCCAGTACTTGAACCATTAACATCGCCTCTTAAAACACTTCTTGGACACCTTTATAAGATTCAGTTCTAAGATTATCTTGGTTTGAGCGAATGAAATCTAGACGTTCTTGCTCAACATTCATAAATGCATCAACTAAAAATTGTTGATAAAGTCTTCCACCTTTGGTAAGAGTACTACTATCTCCTAATCTTTCTTGAATGATATAAGCATAATATGCTCTCATTGTAACTTTTCGATGCTTGGAAGGAGTATAATGCTCTTGATTTGTGAATAAAATGTCAGTATGATATCCATCCTCACCATAAGGAAATAAAAGTGGGTACTGAAGAGACATAAATTTTGGATGCAATTTAGAGATTCTGTGGAGATTTCTAGAATAGCTTTCAATAATAATATCTCTATCAGTTTGTGATTCTCCAATATCTCCAACAATTAAACCACATATATCATTACAGGAAGGATCATCATATTGCTTTGAATCACCATATCTTTTTCCAATCAAATGAAGTTTGAAATTCGGGAATTCATCATTGTTAAGTCTATGTCTAACTTGACGAAACAATTTGACTAATACATTGGATGAATCAAGCATGTTAATAAGTTCCTTGACAACATTTTCATCTAAAGATGATTGACAACTATTATTATTAAAAGGGTGTAGTCGATTAGCAATTTCATTGTCTGTGTCAAAGATGTATAGTTGTGCAAATCTTGGTGATTCAGCTTCATTGGGTAGCAATGATCCCATAAGATGATGACATTGTCCATTTATTTTAAATATGTAAGGACCTGGTTGAGAATTGACAGTATTATCAATCTGTGCTCCCATTGAAGTGAAAGCAAACATTGAATTATAAGCACGTATGTTATGTCGAAATTTGATGGACAATGAACCTTTGTCAGGATTTAGAAGATCATCTAGAAATTGAGGTGTGTTAGGAGCAGCAGGCAATTTGATTTTGCCATTAGCACAACATGATGTAAAGGAGGGTTTTTTTTTCCTGAACGTGCCAAACGCTCTGCAAACCAAAAAAGAGCATTACAATGTTGACATTTTCATGATTTATTACCGAAATCAAGGGGTTCAACCAAGGTTCCTGAGGTGAAGAGAAATTTGGAAAAACAAAAGAGGATTAAAATCATAAGAATTCAGAAACTAAAGCGAGCTAAAAGAAAGGATTAAGGATGTTGAGATAACTCAAGTTTTCTCTTTTTTTGATAAAAAGATTGACCAATAATATTATATTGGTCAGGAATGATTGAGGGGACATTAATTGGTTGATCTTCAGTTTGATAGTTTGATACCAGAGAAGACAAATTGTCTGAAGACGAAGGAGTAATAATATTTGCACACTCAGTTTCATAACTTTTTCATCTTAAACTTGGTCCAGAAGATGAAGAGGCAATCGCGGAGGGATCTTCGTAATGAAAGCCAATATGTGCATCACAATCAAAAAGAGTTTGGTGGGTACTTTCAATATCCAAAGAGGTAGAAACGTCAACAAAACTTTCATCCGTAACAGGATCGATTTCATCCGTAAGAGGATAGAAATCATCATTAAAAACAGCTAAAGGATAAGGATAATATTCTATGTGATGGTCGGGTTGTTCACGTTGGCGGCGACTTGTCATGATAAAGCCTATTTATGAGAAGTTGTATTAACATCTACGGAAAAAATTATGATGAAAATAAAGCAGCCAATTTGAGTAAAAAGTGTTACCTAAACTACAATTGCTACAGACTTAAAGAAACATGGATTAACAAAGAATGATGCAATAAAGAATTTAACCTTAAAGAGAAAATCGAAAGAATAATCAAATGGGAAAAGTAGATAGAAGAAACGTACCTGAGTAATAGCGTAGCAGAGCTTGAAGAGAAAAGGATGAGTGAGCAAAAGGAAACTGTTGCAGGCAATAAATGAACCTTTAAAGCAGCGTTGTAACAACAATTTCTGCTGAAACATTTGAGCACTTGTATCAGGAAAAAGAAATCCAAAAAACTAATTTTCAATGAAGGCTAAACAATGAGGAACTTATGTTTGAAGGCAAAAGCAGCATCACAACTTCTTAGATAAGCTTGCAAAAAATATGGGCATTGTTAAATTCCTAAACAAAAAAATGAGTATTGGTACTATTTTCAAGTTATTTCCATTGACAATGGTGCAAAGTATTGGTACTATTTTCAAACATGCATTACATGAATGCCTTGCATGGTATGCTATTTTTTAAGCAGGTCAATTGTTTTACTTATTCATCATGCTAAGCCCAAACCCAATCAATTTCTGCTTCTAGCTTTTTAGTACTGATCTCACAAACCAACTTTGCGTTTGAATTAATAGGCTAAGTACCTAAAGCATGTTTGGAGATTCTATGTTGATTCTTGATGATAAGAGAAATTTTGACATGCAATCAATTCAATTATGGAATGAAATCAGAAAATGCTCAAAATGAAGTGATAGAATCAACTGTTTAATAATGTAGACCTTTTTTGGATATGATGTTGACAAAGATAAGAACAAAGACTTGAAGCTAATTTGTTAGACAACCCATCAATGAAGCCTAATCTCGAAAGGATTCAAGTTATTCAAAACTCGAACATCTTTTTAAAAAAGGGGGAAAAAACAGAGTAGATTGTTTGCAAGGTTGAATTAGTGTAGTATTGTTCATTGTTGATGGATTATAGCAGATGAATCAATTTCATTTTGTACTATGACAATATAGAACTTGTGTTGCCATTAGAAAACAAATATGTTAAATTTAAAAGTGCTAATGAGTGTTTGTTGTTGCTAAGGAAAAAAAAATGATGCAAAAACAGCCCCTAAATTTTCCAAAAATCCACCTTACCTATACAAATATTTCTGCAACTGAAATTTCTATGTGGGTTATCAATGGCAGCCTTTCCTCTAATATATTAGCATCACTTGAAAACAGAAATTTTGCCAATTTTGCATCTACTCTTCATTATAATTATTCTTTAACTTATTCATTACTTGAAGCCCAAATTGCATCATTCATGTGAAATGTAAAAGTGCTAATGAGTGTTTATTGCTGTTAAGGAACAAAAAAACTAAAGCAAAGACAACCTGTCATCAATGGCAGCTGAAAAGATTGAAACTTTTCATTGAATTGGACTTAATATGCTAATTGGGTATCTTGGAAGGCTTTTTTTAAGCTCTCGTCAATCAAATGTTGGAAACACAAATTGAGTTTAGAATATTATTGATTTTAATCTGTTTAAAAATGGGTTAGATTGATTTTGTTAGAATATTGGGTTTATGTTCACACCTAAGGATCTTGAGTCCATGAATTGTTGATGCCAGAATTTAACATGGATTCTGAAAGGTATTTATTTTATATTATGTCTATAATTGGTCCTGATGTTTTCTCTTATCAATGTTGCTGCTCCCCGTAGTGATTATTTATTAGAAAAGATGAAAACAATCTGGGTCCATTTTCTATGTGGAACATGACAGGTAATTTGTAATTAACATCAATCATTAAAATAAAGCATCCATAACATATTTTCATTCTGTCTGTAGTTCTCTTTCTCCATCTCCCCATCTGTCTTTCTCAACACATAAAATCTTCACTTACGGGAAAGAAAAGACCAGCAATTTCCATGTATGTTCATTTATTCTTTAAATGTCTTGGGATTTTGTTGGTTTAAGAGAAAGCAGAGCCAAATAAGTTTAATCTCATTATAATATTTCAATTTTGATATAGAGTTTTTTTTTTTTGCTGCAAGTGAAAGTTAATTTCAACGTTTATTACTGTGGCATGTTTTTTATTTTGTAATATCATGTTTTCTAAATTGGATCTTGTTTTCCATTTTAAATTATGTTAATTTTCTTCTAGAATTGCTGAATTGGGCACTGTTTTATGTAACATTATGACAGAAGTCTCATATTTTCAGTATTTATTCTGTTTGTTTTCCTGGAAAATGAAACATTTTAGTGACTCGTGGGTTTAGTGACCCGTGAGTCTAAAAGACTAAAACCTTGTGCTAAGTTTGACTCTTGGGTTTATTTCACTTATGCTTTGTTTGTAGTTGGAAAGTGAGGAATTTCTTGTGTGAAAATCCTAGAAAAGAATATCACTATTTTAAGCAATGCTTATAATTGCTAGAAAGTGCAAGAATATCTACTATAGCTTGTCCTTAAGAACTAAAAGCTCATGTTTCATCATTAGACATTGCGCGATATGGTCAATTGGTTATGTCCATTCTGATAGTCATTTGTATGCAAGTACTGTTAATCCAAAGGATTATCTTATTGAACTTAAACTAACACATGCAGATGACAGCCCACCAAGATTTTCAATTCTGTAAGCAATACAAAGGGACAACAGAATTTTCACATAATTTCCACATACTAAAAAACAGATAAAAAAACAGAGTGCATATATAATTTGCACATACGTTGGTCAGCACCACATCAGAAATTATAATTGATAATAAATTATCATCTTCTTCCGTATCCTTGTTTCTAGAGATACAGAATTGTAATTTCATTTTCATTTTTTCTGGTTTACCTGCATCATTTTTCGAGTTGATAGATGTGATGAGTTGGTTTTTCTGTTGTATTTTCTCTCTTATAGTTTTCTTTTAATGCACCATGACAGTGGTAAAGAGGGAGAAATGAGCCTAGAAGAAGAAAATATCTTATCTAATCCATATCATCTAGTAACAGTCAGATGAAAAACCTCAATCCTATATTCAAAACCAGCAAACGAACCAAATTGTTTATTCATAACATATTCGTAATAAATACTCCCACAACCATAATAAAAATCAGTAAACTAACCGTTAAAAATTTCCATTATGAGCACAACAAATTCCAAGCTTTTCAAAGATTTTCGTCGAAAGCTAACTAACCTTGAAAGTAGGGTGACAAAGGGTGAAAGGAAGTCTTTGCCGCAACAACTTGTGAGTGAGAATCAGTAGACCACAACCTCAACAAAGAAGAGGAAAAGAATTGGGATGAATAACGTAAGAAATCCAAAGGACATATGAAAAGAAAAATGGAAGAAAAGGAAGGTACCAGAGCAAACGAAACGCAAGAAAAATATGCAGCAGATAGAACGTAAAAACACAGCAAACACAAACAGTACAATAACAATAAGAAAATGACTTAACAAAGCAATAGAGAGGCGGCGCAGTCCAGAGAAGGAAATATGAAAGGAGAAGAAGTCAAAAGTAAAGCATGTTATCCTGCAAAATGAACAGAGAAATCAATTAATACGAAGTGACATGAAGCAAAAAGACTAATTGAAGTAACGAAACCAGATGGCAACAATAACGAACAATGCTCCGAGATAACTAAAAACAGAAATGAAGTGATGAACTAAGAGTAACTTAAAATTTCCCTTATTTGAACCGAGAAAACTCCCACAACCATAATAAAAATCAACAAATGAAACAAACTAAAATAGAAATGAAATGAGGAACCGAGAGCAAAGACAAACCAAATCAATGCTCAATTCATTTAATTCGGCTGCATGCAGAGAATTTGAATCAGTGCCAAACCATCGATCAACCCAACCCAAACCCAATTAAACCAAAAACCCACCCCCCAATACACACAAACGACCGAACCCATGCAGCCCGACCTCAAGAAAACCGAATACCGAGCATAAACAATGACAAACCCAAAGAACCGAACATGAATCAAAGGGGAAAAAAACACACAATCAATTACAAACACAATCAATTACCAACACCTAGGCCACAAAGAACATGAATCGAAGGAGAAGATGAAAAAAAAAGAAAAAAAAAACACGACCCGAAGAACCCAATGAAAAGAAACCGAGCAAAACCAAAAATTGACACAAATAAGGGGTGAAAACCATACCTCGTCGAACACCCACAACGACCCGAAACCAACCCGCGAACCGCCATCCCCGACCGCCCGACCAGCCCTCACCAACCAGGCCGCCGTTCGCTCTCTGTCCAGACGAAAAAGAGGTAAAAAACCCAGCTGCAATTTGTGAGTGTTTTGAAAGAGAGGGAAGAGACGAAAATCGCCCCCAATGACACACACCAGGCGCCGGCTCATTAAGAGCAAAATAGCCCTTACACTGCTCCAGTCCACAGTAAACTGTGAGAGGAGCTACATTGAATCGGCCACACCCTTTATTTGTTTTGTAATATATATATATATATACGCCCCTATATATTACTATAATTATAATCTAAAAAAATAATTACAATAAATAAATATATTAAAAAAAAATATCACAATATAATTTTTATTTTGCAATCTTAATTTTGTTTCAAATGATATTTTATTATATATATATATATATATATATATATATATTTTAAAAAAATTAATATTTCTAAGTGTTTTTTAATAATTTGGATATAAAGATGAAATATTTAAAAAATGTTTTTAATATATTATTAAACAAAAACATGTTTGTATAAAATAATTAGTATATTACTCTATGTCTTTTACAGTAATTTTACAAGTTAAAAGCAATATAAAAATCTTGGTAACCAAACACACAAAACTGCTTTTTTTCAACCTCAGACTGAACCACAGTTTGAACCAAACACTTCACTGCTTATTTTGAACCGCAGTAAAAGCGCTTTTTTTAAAACTGTTTTTTTTCAACCTCAACCACAACAGCAACCGCAATACCAAACAGACTCAATTTTAAAATTATTCAATTAAAACTTGTAAAAATAATAAAATTATTATTATAGTTTTAAAATCTTAACAAAATCGATCTAGAATAAAACCTGAATCACTTTGTAAAAGCTCGAGTTATTTGTAGAGTTGACATGGGATAACATAAAAATAAAATAAAAAAATTATTTTAGTTTTAAGATTTAATTTGAAAGATGATGAATCATTGAATATAAAAATAAAATAATTATTATTTTAGTTTTAAATAATTTATATAAATGGGGCGGGCATGGTTCAGCACGCACGTGTGCAAGCAAACTCCCTCCCGCGCGCCGCGCGCCATTTTCAATATTAATCATAACTGCAACATTAAGATGGTGACGGTCCATTACTCCTCATGCATGAAAAACATATGGTTTAATCACGTAAAATGTTATCTCTAATTTCTCTTAAAACGACCACCTGTCTCCATTTTGAACAATCAAATCCGATGCTTTATTTGCTTACCCTTTCTCAAGATAAGTACCTCTTTGCTTCATCTATCACTTTCTCTCTAATTTCCCACATTATTGATTTCTCTGTATATTTATTCTAGTTTTGTGCATGGATTTGGCTTTGTTGTTGCAATTCGTGACAATTTTTTGTATGTTCTTTTTGGTGATTTTCTTACCATATTTTGATTATTTTTGTTTCCAAATTAATGTTATTCGGAGCAAAATTTGCAAAATTAGGGTTTGATTGAAGGTCTGGATCTGATCACAAAGAAGCATCAAAGTTGTATCTTGTTACTGTTAAAGGGATAAAAAAAAGATTCAATCTTTGTACTACCTTTCAGAGAAGAGAGGTGGTAACTAGGACCTGAAGATCAACAGGGCTAGTTGTTTATTTTTTATTTTTTATGGGGAATACATGTGTAGGACCAAATCTAGGCAATAATGGATTCTTTAATACTGTTACTGCTGCTATTTGGCGTTCCCGGCCACCAGAGGACCGGTTGCACCCTCCTAAAGGAGAAGATAGTAGCAAGAATAATGGTGATTCAAACGCGGTTCCGGGTGGTGGATCAAAAAAATCTGAGGGCTCTAAAAAAGGATCAAATGATCATCCACCAATACTGGTCCAGAACACCCCGCCTGAACCAGTTAAAATACCCAATGAAGCACCGCCACCTAAAGTCATTGAGCATGAAAAGTCCATTAAGCCGGAACTGAGAGAGGTGCGAATTGGTCAGCCAGGGGAGGAGCAGAAGGGGAAGAAACCTCCTCATGTTAAGAGGGTTTCGAGCACAGCACTTCAAATGGAATCTGTGTTAGGGAGGAAAACTGGGAATTTGAAGGATATATATAGTTTAGGGAGGAAGCTTGGACAAGGGCAATTTGGGACAACGTTTCTTTGTATTGAGAAGGCGACCGGGAAGGAGTTTGCTTGCAAATCCATTGCGAAGAGGAAGTTGACGACGCCGGAGGATGTGGATGATGTCAGGAGAGAGATTCAGATAATGCATCATTTGGAGGGCCATCCCAATGTGATAAAAATTGTGGATGCTTACGAGGATGCCGTCGCAGTTCATGTCGTTATGGAACTTTGTTCCGGCGGGGAGCTTTTTGACAGAATTGTTCACCGGGGGCATTATACGGAAAAACAGGCAGCTGAGCTAGCGAGGTTAATTGTTGGTGTTGTGGAGGCATGCCATTCTTTGGGAGTTATGCACCGGGATTTGAAGCCTGAGAACTTTCTGTTTGTCAGTCAGGAAGAGGAGTCGCCGCTTAAAACGATAGACTTTGGTCTCTCAGTGTTCTTCAGGCCAGGTACACATCTGAGCTTCACTTTTATGTTTCAATGGTTAAATTTAGTGCTACTCGAGCCTTTTCTCTTAACTCTATTATAGCTCTAGAGTTCTTGAAAATACTTTTCATACCATCTATGTTCTCAGTTCGATTATTAGACGTTTGTTAAATGATTTATGTTTTGGTATGACATTCTGCTTTACAAGAACTAATAATGCACTTTTGGATTTATATCTTGCTCATAGATTGCTTATGGAAATGGAACATGAGTTACAATCCCTCACTTCATCTTGTATTTTTCAGATAACCGATCGAGGTTTTGAATTCATCTAATAATTAATATGATAACCGATCGAGGTTCTGACAAGCACAACACCAATAGTTCACTGACTAAATGAATAAGAATATTAGCTCAATTATAAATAGCTTTTCTTTCTCACTTCTGAAGATTTTGCTATGTGCTTTTCCTATATGAGAATAGAATGACTTGCCTGGCCTTTTCATGCCTATCAACTGTGAAAATAGTTATCAAAGAGGGAGAATGGTTACTGAAGTTATCATGGATATTGTCAATGGATAGGCGAAAGTTATGCTTATTTTTCCAAATAGTAAGATGGTTGATTATATGGGTAAAAGCCTACTTCGAAGTTTCTTCCCAAATTTAAAGAAGTTTTAGTATGTTGTTAGAACTGAATTTATCCCCCCAAATAATTTCATTGAACTTATATTTCTTGCTATTGAGATAAGGATAGAGATTTTGGTGCAATAATTTAAGGCAGTCATGATCAAAATCTATTCGCTTCATGTTTACTATCATGATAAAAAAATCTGGTATTGAGTATATACGGACACCTGGTAATGCTTTTCTCAGGCCTGATGTTCCACCCCTTAGACGCTTTTCTCAGGCCTGATGTTCCACCCCTTAGACCCTTAATCACATCTTTTGTGATGATCTCTGACTACCTTTCATATGCTGAGAACACTGCAGGTTCATTTTTGCTTTAGTTTAGATCAGGTGATTGATTCTTCCTGAGAAAATCATCTGAAGGTCATAACCCTCTTGGAGAGGGTGCTTTAGTTCAACAGAAAATCAGAATCCATACGAATTCAGTGCAGGAGGAAAATGAGTGAAAGAGATTTATAGATCTGCTTAGGGCTTTCAACGGATAATATACAAAGCTCTGGTCAAGCCTGACTGGACTTTATGAAAAAAATTCCATCATTCACCTTTGATTTCGACAATGAGCGGTAAAAGCAAGCAAGCTGTGCACACACACACGCAGGGTCTTTGAATTTTCAGTATCCTGCTTTTGATTTTGGCTTGGACGAACAAAAAATATATGAATATTTACTTTTATTTTGATAGCCTGCATCGTGAGTTTCAATGCCAACATCTGAAAATTTGGAACTGGTTTCCCATGCTAAAGTTGTAAGTTTGGAGCTGCCAATTGTGGCCTAAACAAGTTCCAGAGGCTGAATGCTGAACTTCTTAAGTTCCCAATACTTAACTGGCTTCTCATTGTAAGCTATTTTAAGTTGTTTGGTCGTAATGCACACTGTGGTTAAAACATGTAGCAAAATATACTGCTTTCTTATAATTTCTTAAATACACATCAGAATTTAATTTTCTTCACTGATTATGCTAGACAATTTCGTTATTTAGCCCATGAACATTTCAACATCCACGCCAATATGGTTACTTTAGTATGCCCATATGTGTTTCTCTTTAGAAGGGATATGTTTGTCTGCATCCATTTCCTATACTTAGTCAGGATTATGTTAGTTTCCTCCTTAATTAGTAGTCCTTTCCATTTCTGAAAAATCAACTAATGGTCTCATCATCTCAGGTGAAACTTTCACTGACATAGTTGGCAGCCCCTACTATGTAGCTCCAGAAGTGTTGCGGAAGCTATATGGTCCAAAATGTGATGTTTGGAGTGCTGGGGTGATCATTTATATTTTGTTAAGTGGTGTTCCCCCATTCTGGGATGGTGAGACTCTTATTCTAGAATTAATTTATTTTATACCTTTATCTAACGATTCTCTGGCTGCATGTAATTTATACTTTGTCACATTTGGGATCAGAAACGGAACAAGGAATATTTGAGCAGGTTTTGAAAGGGGAACTAGATTTTGAATCAGAACCTTGGCCTAATATATCTGAAAGTGCAAAAGATCTTGTCCGGAAAATGCTAGTGAGGGAGCCTAAAAGACGGCTGACAGCCCAAGAAGTTCTCTGTGAGTATGCATATCACTACAATCTTATCTTTAAATATCACTTTGCCAAATAAACCAGTGCATTGTTTATTATTAGTTTGTTGTGTCTCTTTTGTAGTTGTGTTTCTTTAATGAAAATCCTAATTAATTTTCTTTTATCATGATTCACGATGGCTCCTTGAAATTTTAGCTTGCAACAGAACTGAATGGAGGAATATGCTCACACAGATAGCTAGCCGTAGCTAATTGGAGATTGAGGTTTAGTTGACTTGGGCTAAGTTGTTGCTCAAGTGGATGAAATCATGTTACAAAATCATAAATTAAGCTCTGTAGGAAATGTGAAAATATATCGTAGTACGAAACTAGCTAGATGGATGATGGTTTAGGAGGAGCTGGTTGATAAAATAACGTGTCTTGATCTTACTAGTTTCTTCTGTCGCCAAGGAATAGCAATAGTTACACTATGTTTTTGTTCTCGCGCAGGCCATCCTTGGGTGCAAATGGAAGGTGTTGCACCTGATAGACCTCTTGATCCAGCTGTTCTAAGTCGGTTGAAGCAATTCTCAGCCATGAATAAGCTCAAGAAAATTGCCATTCGAGTGAGTACTTATAATCCGTCAACTCTTAAAAATCTGTGCATGTTACACAGTAGACATGGTAACTGTGGAAAACTTAGGTCATGCTTTGGATGCTGTACCATGATAAAGAACATATCGAGACAAGGAATGCAATAAATTCGATCTATTCCTTTTTTAGATTGCCGGACTTATTTTGAGTGGAGTTGCAATGCTAAAACATCAATATAGAAACATCATTAATATTCTTTCGATAATTAAAAGGTGATATGGATTTTCAATTTTACCTGCAGTTTTGTTTCTTGCATCTATCAATGAAAAGATGTTAACTATCTTTCAAACAAGAAGAGTGCATATATTGTAGCTTTATAAACCTTCTGACTATTCCATGCGTTAAGCACATAACTTTGTAATGCAAACATCTTCACGTTATTCACCAGTGTATTTTTTTCATTATAATTTTTAGTCTAATGTTCTTTGCACTTATAAATACTACATTAAAAGTTGCAATCTCAACAGTGCATTTTTCATTTGAGTACATTGTTTCACATAGTGAGCACTACACTTCATAGATGCCATTAAATGATATTGCCATCCGAATGTTAAGTGTGTGATTACATAATCACTTTCTCTTAAAAATGAATCTTGGTTTAATTGCTTGAAGTTTTCACTTGGTATTTTAAAGACAACAAAGCAAATAGTGTGCATACGAGGTCCTTGCTAAAACCTGTTCTTTTACTTACCAGAAAACTTCCTTTTCATTTCAGGTCATTGCTGAAAGTCTCTCTGAAGAGGAAATTGCAGGTCTGAAAGAGATGTTTAAAATGATAGATGCGGATAATAGTGGACATATCACTCTTGAGGAACTGAAGACTGGTTTGGAGAAAGTGGGTGCTAACATCAAGGATTCTGAGATTTCTGGGCTAATGCAAGCTGTAAGTCTCTTTGAAATTCAGGTTCAGGGTTCTTATTGTTATATAGTATAGGATCATGATGGTAGTTCTCTTTCTTACTCTTTGTGTTTTTCTAAATTATCTCGAGAATTTTTGCCGTGAAACATTAAGCTGATAGAAAATAATATAAATCATATTTTGGAATCTTTAGTTTAAGTTTTTAGGTGAGATGGTTTTTTGACATGTTATTAGAACTTTTTTGACCCAACAGTCACGAGATCGAATCTCACCATTCTCATTTTATTTAATAAAAAATTAAGCACAAGATAGTGTGGACTTGTGTGCAAGTTTCAAGCCTAAAAAGCTTTTATTTGAGGGAGTATTAGAGAATAATATAAATCATATCCTATGATCTCATCTAACAACTTAACTTTTTTTAGGTGAGATGTTACTTGCCATAAACAATTTCAAACAACAAAATAAACCTCTTTCCCGGTCATCTTTGGATAAACATTATAAAATTTAGTCTGAGTCTCTTTGAACTGAGCTGGATTATTAAGCAGCTTGTGTGCTGTGACCAATATTCAAGTCCTGTGTTCCTATTTTCTCGAGGATTGCCTATTAAACTACTCTTAGCCAAACTGCTGTCTGATTTAGCTCAAATATGGAGAAAACCAGGAACAACCCAAGATATAGGAGCATGGTGCACAGATCATAAGAAACCTGAATGTAAATGGAGAACAAGTGGAAATCGATATATTCTGGTTACCATTACTTTCTCTGAGATTTTATCATGACCGTTAAATTACCTTGTGAAATCGCCACTTAAGCACCTGGATCTTCCCTGGTGATTGTCTTGAATGTATTACCGCAGCAGCGTTTCTCCTCATCCATACAGTTTGATTCTGATTAAGCTTCCTACCTGTTAAAAATCTCAGGCTGATGTTGATAACAGTGGCACCATAGACTATGGCGAGTTCGTAGCAGCCATGCTCCATCTAAACAAGATTGAGAAGGAGGATCATCTATATGCAGCCTTCTCATACTTTGACCAAGATGGGAGTGGGTACATCACTAAAGATGAGCTCCAACAGGCCTGTGGGAAGTTTGGTATAGGAGATGGCCAGTTAGATGAAATCATACGTGAAGCAGACCGGGATAATGTAAATATCTTCTTGCCAATAACAATTTTCATTTACCTTCAGGTGGAAAATAGTTTAATTCATCGGCATGGATTTAACTTTTCAGGATGGAAGCATCGATTACAGTGAATTTGTGGCTATGATGCAAGACACTGTTTTGGCCAAACCAGATGTAAGATTCAGATAAGCCTGTAAGCAGTAGGAGTTTATTTGTATTTTCTAGTTGTCATAAGTTAACAGGATGTGCAGCGCATACTGCTGTAAGGAGGAGGCCCGCTTCAGGGAGGTTAAGAGAGGGTGTCCTATTCATTCTATTCTTTTTCCAAGTTGTATTTACCAACTTTTAGGTTTCTGTTAAATGTATTAAGATGGATTAGATTGCAATTTCCCAAGTTCATGAGCAAATTACATATCTTAGGTGTCCATTTATAACTCAATTATGCAAATTGGAGCTAGCAAACATTTCTTAATTTCCAATGATTTTATTTGTTCACCATCATGTTCATTGCCTATTTGCTGAAAACACAGATATATACATGTTTTTGTCGCGTTGCTGCAGCAATCTTGTTTGACACCAGTTCAATCTACATTTCTACGTATATATACGGCTGACATTTTCTGCTGTACCTCGTAGAGCATCTTCATTGTACCTTGTTCAGCAGCACCATATCACGACTGTATATACTGTTCTGTGTTGTGTCCATGTCAATAAACGGTGCGCCACAACTTCCTAGATACCTCCATGTAGAAATGGCTGCAATTACAAGTGCGGTTCCCGATGTACAGATTTGTTTTAGCAGGCTCACAGGACAGAAAGATAGCAACCACTTCATAGATCTAATTTGATGCCATCGTTGAAGGGTCTTTCTCCTATTACTGTACTGTGCAAGGTGTTCTAGCAAATTGACAAATATTGCGGAGCTATTTAACCCTAATTGGACCACGACAAATACCCTCTTCCTAATTCCCAACCAGCGCCAAGCCAAGCAAAACGTCAATGAAAAAAGGGCGATAAGTTTGATGCAATATGTTAAGGACTTACCTTAACAAAATGAGAAAACTAGAGAGTTAAAGGGAGGAGAAGAAGATAAGAGGGTAATTTCTTTTAATAATAATAATAATAATAATAATAATTAACTCGCTAGTAAAAAGGAGCTTTCCAAGTGGATGGACCTTTTTTTTTTGCCTCTTTGCTTTGTCTGTACCTCGTAAACCTTTATTAATTTTTTTTTCCAGTAAAGGCACAAAACCACATGATACTTGACCCACCATAAACTACCTTTTTCAACACATCCATACACCTTTTTCCTCAACGTTCACCAATCTTTTTTTTATATATATAATCGGGGTGTCCGGGTCAGCTTACACGCACCACAACTAATCTTTAGACTCACTAAACATCCTGCAAACCCAATGAGCATGTAAGGCATCGCAGGAATGACAATCGTGCATGGTGGGACTTGAATCCTGATGCAGAGAAAGAAAACAAGTTCCTTCAACCACTAGGCCAAGACCCCACTTGCTCGTTCACCAATCTTTTTTAACAGAACTGAAGCGTGAGAGCAAGAAAAAAAGTTGCAGTGGTTCATCCCCACTCACCTTCCAGAGTTCATACGGGCCATTTTGTGTTTTCTTCATGGAAATAGATAGCAGAAGAACACAGGCTGGTGGATGAGGGATGAGCTAGCTTTTTCCTGATTGGTCCCATCTCACTTGTGTGGCACATCACAGCTTCCGGACAGTGGCCATGACCCATGCAGATAATGCATGTACGTATATTTTGTTTTCGTATTATGACAAGTCAATACTTTTTTTCTTTTTCAACTGGAAAAAGAAGAAAATCTCTTTGTCATAGTATATATGACAGGTCAATCCATCTAGCTTTTCCCTGTTTACGTTTTTTGGATTCACTCCTACTCCCGCGCTCAAATATTATATATGATCGGTTATAGTGTTGAGATAATTAATTATATCGAATGATTCTTAATATCTCATCTCATATTAATTTAAAACTTTATATTAAAATAGCTATATTACAATATTTTTTAATAAGTAGTTACAAGCTTTGAATTTCATCACTATTGATATGTATCATAATAGACTTTAAAGACATGAATTTGTCTTCAAATTTGAAGTTTTATATTTTGAAAAGAATAGGATATAGTTGACAATGCATGAACCACGAATATCTGTTTGAAAATATGATTGTAGTTATTTTTAAAAATAATCCTCACTCAAAAATATATTAACATATAAAAATAATCTAAAAACACTAAAAAATTTAATTTAAAATAAAAATAAAATCAATTTAATTTCTACGTCGGTCAAGAAATTAACATACAGTTTGCATAAAGTTTAGATATAAAAACACCCTGCTCCTTTCGATGAAACCTGAACCACCCCCACAATGACATTAATTAAAAGTAAAAAGTTACAAATAAAAAAAAATAACCCACTAAGAAAATGTGATCCTATTAACCTTTTGATCTTTTCAGAACTGGCTAATGTTGATTGCCAACAGCAACTCATTTTCACTTTTGTGGCCACAGCCAATTGCCACCCTGGGAAACTAGAAAAGGATCTTCATGATTTATTATGTCTGCCACGTGGAAGTAGTATGCAAAAGCCACACTATTAAACCATACCACGTGTCGAGGCATCTGGGTGACGGCAACTTATTAATGCTGAGGTGTCGCTAATCCTGACCGTGTAGTCTACACGTGGCGATGGAATGACGGCGACTCATGGTTTGCTGTGAGCAGCGAGAAAATGCTCCCTATTCCTTCCAGGTCTGGAGTCTGGACAGGACCTAACCTAACGAACTGAGACTGTCTTTCTGTGAACCTCTCCCAGTCACGTCCCTGTCACGTGGCTTGCCCACTGAAGGCCGGCACCGCCCCCTTTCTGATTTCTAGTGACATAATAAAGAGCATAGTTTTCAAACCTCGTGCCGAGTTTATCCCGGTCTTGAAAGGCTTTTTGGGTTATCATATCAATCTTTTTATTAGTTATTAAGATAAATTTAAATCTATTTTTTTAATTCAAAATAATATCTTGTAGTATTTTAAAAAAACCTTATTTTTTATAGGTTGAGTTAATAAGAACACGTAAGCCAACTCTTAGAGAGTATTTGAGAGAGTGATTGTGGTTTCTTTTCAATGTATTTTTTACTTAGAAATGATTAAAATAATATATATATATATATATATATATATATATTTATTATTATTGGAGAAAATGAAAAAAAGAAAAAGAAAAAAAGACCTATATATATATATTAGTCATAAGGCACTCACTTCCTCAATTCGCATCCAACCGCATAATGTGGTAAGGTAAAATGACGTTTTCAAAGTGTTTTGAATCCACTAGGATCCCATTCCTTTGTTGTGTCATATCATCGCTTGAGTGGAGTTGAAAATAATAGATTTGGGTTTTTTATTGTTTTATTGTGTCGTGCTTTGCTAGGTTCTTCGTTTTTTTTTTATGAGATAAAAACATTGTTATGCTTTTGAGATATAAAATGACCCATGAATTCTATGTAACATATTTTATTTATATTAAATGATGCGTGTCTTCTTAAACTCATATGATATGTAGTTTAGATAGAATGATATATATCATTTTAATAGAATCAATGATATAGAAGAATTTTTTTTTTTGAAATTAATAAGAAAAAATAGTTTAGAATAAAAATATTCGCTGTGGCCTTGTACAACTTGAATCAAGGTGGAAGGAAATATTTAGAGTGTTTTCGTGTTTTTTTTTTATATATATAAATATGTTAAAAAAATATTTTTTAAAAAATTAATACTAATATATCAAAATAATTTTAAAAAGTTTAAATTAATTTAACATGAATATAACTTGAAGCACAATTCCAATCCGCCATAATAAAACATTAAAAGAATGCCGACACCAGCTTTCCTTTTATGGAATGTCGTGCTGATATTTTGAAGTGGAATCTCTTAGCCAAGATATTTGTGCTGATATTAGATTTTAAGGTATGGTTGCATAATTGATTATTTTTTCACCTGTCCTTGGAAGCTCGATCAGTAGGTCGAACCATATTCATGTATTATTATTATTATTTTCTTGAGATTTTTTTTTATTTATGTTCGCTTACTCATAGAAAAGATATATTGTGAAATTTCCACTTTTTTTTTTATAAGATTGAAGTGTATATATGATTCTAGTTAAACGTCACCACTCTCAGCAATGATGTCATAAATAAAATGGAAATTTGTCACAAATTTTTTGGAGAAAACAAGAAGAGAACATGCTCATGATTCGAACATTTCAAGAACTTAACTAATTCCCTCTTGAATAGGTAATGTGAGACACGACCAAGACCTCATCTGATCCCTAACAGACAAGAGCCATGGCCGCTGTCGCATTGCCCAGTCCATCAGGCGGCGCCACATCGAGCGACCTAACAAGGTTAAACCATATTAAATGATTTTTTTTTAAATTAATGTGGATTTTTTAATTTTTTAATTAATATTAATATTTGGATTAACTTTTACATATCTCGAGTAATTTTAAAGATATTAAAATTAATGATTATAAACACTTATAAACAGGAAATTAAACTTGCGGCCATAATCAAAACACTTACTTTTAGTGTATTTTAACAATCAAAAAATCTAGGGGTGTTTTAGTAATCATCCTCTTGTGTGCACCCTATAAGTAGTGGCTCCATCATATGATAATATGATGTAGAGTTGCAGTAGACACATTATTGCACTTACCTCGAAAAGACATATCATCTCCCAAGTTCCTTCTCTTTCTTGTCCTCCATCATCGGTCTCCACCCTAACAATAATCTAAGGTACGAGAAGTGCAAGTCCTTTTGTACCTCTAACTTCGTATCTCGTAATGCATAACTCAATTCATCTTTCAATTTTCAGTGTGTGTGTGTGTGTCTCTCTCTCTCTCACTTTTCTATAATCTAACGTCTTGAGTCCTTTTTTTTAACCTAGTGTCTCTAATATAACTCTCAATTGTTGTAAACAACATTTTTTAGAAGGTCTTCAATTTTATACTAGCTAGATCGTCTGGACAGAAAACTATCTATCTAGCTTTCTTTACTTTCTTCAGGCAAATAAATGATCATCAATAGTCCTTAAAAAACTAAAATTCTCATGTTAATATGTTTTTTTTGGTTGAGAAGATTGTAACATGGAGAAAGAAAACGCATCCTTAGCGAGAACGAAATCGGAACAGCTGGTTGAGACGGTGGAGGCAGCGTTTAAGTCACCCATGAACAACGAGGCAATCGGGGTTTCCGAAGGCAGCAATACACTCTCAACTATGTCTAGCAAGAGGCTAATGACGACAGCCTCACCGGGACGTAGCACTTCGGGTGGTAGCAAAAATACACACATTAGGAAGTCAAGGAGTGCACAAATGAAGTTTGAATTGGACGATGTCAGCAGCGGAGCAGCTCTGAGCCGAGCCTCTAGTGCCAGCCTGGGCTTCTCTTTCTCCTTCACTGGCTTCAACATGCCACCTGATGAAATAGCCGACTCCATGCTGTTTAGTGAAGATGATCTTCGTAAGTCTTTACACATATTTTTTCATTCTCCTGGATAATTCATGGAGTTGCTAGCATATGGATGGAGGTATTATGATTTTTTCATATGGTTTTTGTGATCCACTTGAATATGGGTGGTTTGCAGGTATATATATATCCCGATCACCAGTCTTTGTCTTGGCTTCATAATTAATTTGAAAAAAGGTTTCATCTTTCATGAACTATCTAGAAAATAGAACCTTTAGGCATGAAGAACAAGTTACAAGGGCTCATTCTACACTGCCTGCATGCTAGTTTGAACTGAGTGTGTGTGTGTGTGTGTGTGTGTGTGTGTGTGTGTGTGTGTATACTGATCACGTTATCACTTTCATAAAATTCAGGGCTGTTTTATCTTTTCCTTGCTGGGTTTTCCGCTTAAACAAAAGTAAAAAAAATACATAAAATAGTTATTAAATCACGATGAGTTTCCCTTCTTTTTTCATTAATCTCAAAAGGGATCGATTCATGAGGGAGTAGCTACTCATTTACATGAGAATAGTGAAAGGAGATAATAATTGGGATCACAGAGAGTTAGACGAGACAAGCACCTGCCAAACTAGGAAGGCTAGTTTGTGACCGCAGGGGGGAGAAAGTGGGCATGATCATATTAAAAACCACTTGCAAAAATGGGAAGCCAGTGAGAAGTGGGTCCCTTGTCTCCTCTCTTATCGAGAAAAAAAATACTTTGGCCTCCTTGGATCAAAGATTTGCAACATAAGAATATTGATGGAATGTAATAGATAATAATAGTGCATGAGGTGTTTTTGGCTCCTGGTGGTGGTACTCATTCTTGCTTCAGTGCGCCCTGCCTAATTTTTCATATCCAATTTACTGGTGTTAATGGAAGGTTGTTGTTCAATCTCTTTCTGCTCAGAACCACTTGAGTAGATTCTCTCCCTCTTTTTTTTTCTTTACATTGTTTTTATGCTTATGAGCTCAATTTCCAACATTGAAAGTACTAAATCCATCTCTTTTTCTGGTGTAAAAATAAGTTATTCATATAAAAATTAGGAGATTTATGGGTTTTTCTTTACATGCAGATCTACAGTGAGTTTATCCTCCTCCTTTTCCCCACAGATATAAATTACGTCTTCCATATGGGCTCCAGGTTTTGGGTCAAGGTTCCTATTTAATATTTTGATTAGCAAACTGGGCACCAAACTCTCTAGACTTTTGTTGACTCATTGCCTCAAGTAACTTTCATTCACGATATTTAATTCCCTTTGTCCTGACAGAAACCGTGCTCTTGGATCACATGTGACTTTTGAAAATGATTTCAGCATTTTTCCTTTTTTGTCGTGATCCTCTTTAAATGAAAAGCTTTTAAATGGTTAGGTGATGGGAGGATCGTACGTGACATTGAGGTTACAGAGTTCTCTTTACTGTTGTTTGAATTTGCTGAGATCTTTAAATTGTGGCCATTACAGCCACATCTTCAGGAATTATTGTAACCATAAAGTTTCAAAATGATATGACAGAAATCTCAATCTGTCATTTTACTTATCATTCAAGAAGCAAAATAACTTCTTCTTTAGCGTTAAACATATATTGATTCTGTCATTCGTTTACACAGTCCTATATCTATGGTTGATGCAGTGGAGGATCTTGAAGCCAGAATGCGTAAACCAAAATTTCAAACTGAACCCACCTTGCCAATTTTCCTGAAGGTAACAAAATTTAATCTACGATGCTGCAGGTTTCCAGTCTAGTTCTTCTTTATTCTCTAAATAGAGTTAGCATGCACCGGTAGTAGTGTTCAAACTTGCCTTTCCCAATGGTGCCACGGATTGATACCGATACGTTCTATTTGGACAGGCAGGGATGGAGAAATATGATCTAGCAATCAACGTGATCCATAGAACATGGCTAGCATGGTCAGGTTCAGTCTTGTACAGAGTTTCATTATATATGATATTTTTGTATAAGACTCTCCCTTTTTTCCATTAAAAAAGATTACACTTTATTAACTTGCCATGGAAACTATTAATGGACCCTTAAAAGTTTTATTAACAACTTGTAATAGCAATGCTTAGACTAGTTCCCGAGTCGATCTCAAGCATTGAGTAAAAACAATGCTTATTTGTCAAGGAAAGAAGGGTATGAACAGTTTTTCTTATATTTTGTTAAAGATTAGACTTTCTAACTTAGCACTTATCAGATAATCATGTAATGAAGTTTCCACCATTTAACGAATCGAACTTTGTTCTTGTTTGGGAATCTACAGTTCAGAGATGTTACATCCAAGGTGATCATCAAAGGCATGACCTCAACTGAGGAAAAGGATATCTTGAATGGAATCAGTGGCTCGGTGGATCCAGGGGAAGTTTTGGCTCTTATGGGACCTTCAGGAAGTGGAAAAACAACACTTTTGAATCTGCTTGGCGGCAGGTTAAATCGGCCCACTGTTGGTGGCGGATCAATCACTTACAATGACGGACCATACTCCAAGTTCTTAAAAAGTAGGTAAGAAACTTAAATATTAGAGCACGACTGATTCTGTACTTATAGCAATGAATTGACTAGTTGTTTGCCATTTTTTTTTCATTGCGATGACAAAATAGCAATGAAAAGACGCAAGAACCTGCATTGACCTAAGTCAGAACTTTTGTTACATGTACGACTAGAAATTTGAATTAGTGCAACTGCACATCAAAATGACATAAAAAACATATGGCAGGATAGGATTCGTGACACAAGACGACATTCTGTTTCCTCACCTTACAGTGAAAGAAACTTTGACATATGCAGCCCTCCTTCGATTGCCAAAGACATTAACAAAAGAACAGAAGCAAAAACGAGCTATAGATGTCATCTATGAGCTAGGCTTAGAGAGGTAATGAATTTTGTAATCTTAATTCCAGTCAAGAATGTTAATAAGAGAAATAAGTTCTGCAACGCCTGATTGATCTTGTTCATTCTTGAAAGCTAATGTTGATGTGCCCAGGTGCCAAGACACCATGATTGGTGGCCCATTTGTGCGTGGAGTGTCAGGCGGGGAGAGGAAAAGAGTTTGCATTGGCAATGAGATTATAATCAACCCTTCAATCTTGTTTCTTGATGAACCAACCTCGGGCTTGGATTCTACAACCGCTTTAAAGACAGTGCAGCTGTTACAAGATATGGCAATGGTACTCTATTTGTGATACTTCTTATTCAAATTTTTGCCCCTTTCATCAGGAGATTTTGTAGCAATGTTGCATTTTTCTGCTGCTAACTTGTTTCAATCTAATGGCAGGGTGGGAAAACAGTGGTGACGACAATCCACCAGCCATCTAGTAGACTCTTCCATAAATTTGACAAGTTGATTCTTCTTGGGAAAGGGAGTTTGCTCTATTTTGGAAAATCATCAGAAGCAATGTTGTACTTCTCATCTATAGGTTGCAACCCGCTTATTGCCATGAACCCTGCAGAGTTCTTGCTGGACCTTGCAAATGGCAATATAAATGATGTTTCTGTCCCATCTGAATTGGAGGATAAAATGCAAATAGGAAATTCAGACACAGGAAAAAGAAATAGGAAGCCATCTCCTGCAGTTGTACATGAGGTAATACAACATATACACAGAAAAAACTTTTGCATTCTTAACATCAAAAGCTGCTGTTTAACTAGAGAATGTTTCTGTCAAAAACAGTACCTCGTGGAGGCCTATGAGACACGAGTTGCAGACAAAGAGAAGAAGAAACTGATGGTTCCTACACCTCTTGATGAAGAAGTGAAGGCAAAAGTGTCTTCTCGAAAACGACAATGGGGGGCAAGCTGGTGGCAACAATATACCATTTTGTTCTGCAGGGGAATAAAAGAAAGGCGACATGACTATTTTAGCTGGCTGAGAATCACACAAGTTCTCTCCACTGCAATTATCTTGGGATTACTATGGTGGAAATCAGATAGTAATAGCCTCAAAGGTCTACAAGATCAGGTAAATAATGGTCCAGTCAAGGTCAACCCGTGGACCTTCCCATTTCCATTTCATGCTCAAAGTTTACAATAGCACATTTTTTGTTTGCTGAAGCCCTTTTACACAAACAACATAATTTCACTTAGTAAACTTAAACCTCACTGGATTACAGGCAGGGCTGTTGTTCTTCATTGCTGTTTTCTGGGGATTTTTTCCTGTGTTCACAGCAATCTTCACATTTCCCCAAGAAAGAGCCATGTTGAGTAAAGAAAGGGCAGCTGACATGTACAGACTAAGTGCATATTTCTTGGCTAGGACTACTAGCGACCTTCCACTTGATCTAATACTACCAATACTTTTCCTTCTCGTTGTCTACTTCATGGCAGGCTTAAGAATGAGTGCTGCTTCCTTTTTCCTAACCATGCTCACGGTTTTTCTCAGCATTATCGCTGCTCAGGTGAGCCTAGTTTGCATTACTAACGAAAAAGGGTGTCTAGGGCAAACAAAAATGTAAGTATTTAATCAAGCTTGTCTCCATGGTAGGGACTCGGACTAGCTATTGGGGCTACCCTGATGGACTTAAAGAGGGCCACAACTCTAGCTTCAGTTACTGTGATGACCTTCATGCTGGCTGGAGGGTATTTTGTAAAGGTAACTCTCTCTCAGAAGTAGTATTGATTCAACACTTTCTCATCTTAACTCAAAAAAATAGCCACGCATGATTTTTGATTTTGTAGAAAGTCCCAGTATTTGTATCCTGGATCCGCTATATGTCTTTCAACTACCACACCTATAAGCTCCTCCTCAAGGTTCAATATAAACACATGACACCCGTTATAAATGGTACGAGAATAGACGGTGGCTTGACGGAAGTTAGTGCCCTGGTGGCCATGGTTTTTGGCTACCGTCTCCTGGCTTATATTTCCTTGCGGAGAATGAAGCTCTGTGCGCAGTGAGCATTGTGGACAATTAACTTCCACGTTTGCTTTCAAGGATCTTATCCATGAAAACTTGCGTTCAACGGATCAGAGAAAGGGACACAAGCAAGATATCATATTCCAGTTCCATGAAGATTTTTGGATGCAAAAGCCTTAACGACACTATTTATGCAATATCTTAGGCAATTATGATGGTTTTTCCGCGAGGAGAATTCACATTCACAAGCTCATGTCTTCTATATTAGAATGGAGTGATGTAATAATGGTCAAATATACCTCCTTATGACTCTTGCATGTCTTTTGGAATTAGCGAAATCTAAAAGTTGTGGAATGAAAAACATTGTAACGCATATGGTTTACAGGTCTTAAAGAAAGAATAATTATGGGCAGTGAAGATTGGTTAAGGATTATTGTTTATGATCAAAGATTGCTTAAATATTCTTAGTTCTTTTTAAAGACTGGGCAAGGACAATTCAAGTTCCAATGGTCATGTTATTTAAATGATTAAAGTATGTGTAATGTAGAGGCAACTTAAAGAAATACCAAGTGGAGCTAAAAGCACACACATATATTAAATATATAACCACTATATATTAAGTCTTAAGTGGTGTTTTGGAATGTGTTTGGGAAGCGCTTTTGAAAAAAAAAAAGATTTTTGTTTTTTTATTTTAAATTATGTTTTTTGTGTTTAGATCATTTTCATGTGATGATGTTAAAATAATTTTTCTAAACAAAAATCATTTTAATGTATTTCTAAACAAAAAACATTTTAAAAAACAATTTTAATGACACTCCCCCGTCAAAATACAAAATTCGAAAGACAACAAAATCATCACAGCCAGGCTCAGCCAACAAGTTGCTATTAATTTTATTAATTATGCATAATGGATATATCATATATGGATTTCCCTACCTGGTTTGTGCTGCTGGGCCTGGGATCGTCAAGCCGTACATGGCCCGTGTTCAATGAAGTAACTCTTTAAGCCTTGTTTGGGGCAGCAGTGAGCTTGGGCTTTCAATGTGAATTATCGTGGGCCCAAACGGAAAAGAAAAGTTGCACCACCACTAGGCTTCGTGAGTCTGAGTTCAAGAAAAGAGAGAAGAAATTAGTTGAAAAGGAAATGCAGGCATAGAACAAGACTGCATCCTAGGCACGTGCCTCACAGAAAATCAATTAACTTAAACCTTAAATTCTACCATGCAAAAATAGTTGACCACATTATCATTGACGGCAATGCTGATTTTTTTTTATTGGATTTCTTTTAACAAAATATTATATAATTTATTTTTTATATAGTTTACAATGAAGGTTTTTCAATATCTTTTCCTGATATTATGTGACATTTTTTTTCTATGCAATCCTACTTTTTTTTTTTATTTAATCACTTTTCTATATCATCTTATTAAATTAAGAATTACTTTAAAATTTTTGTTAGATATAATCGAGTCTAATTTAATAAAAAGTAGATAATTATAAATAACGTTATTAAGCACCATAAAATTAAATATCTTAATTTATATTTTTGTTTTGATTTTTATAGTGCTATTGTTAGTAATATTTTTTTATTAGCACATATGATTTTTTATTTAATTAATTAAATGCATGGATTAAATTTTATTCTAAAATTATAATTTTTTAATGAAAAAAAACACGTTATAAATATAGCATTTTTCTCTTAGGAAAAACATTATCCAGTCTGCAACAAATTATATTCTTATTCAATAGCATTTTATTATGTTTTTTTTAAATAAATTATCATAGAACTAGTTTAGCTCAAAATTTTAAATTGTTGGGTGAGATATTATTAATGATTTCATATCAACTTTTTAATACACCACCTTAAATAAAATTCTTAAAGAAATTAAGAGTAGAAAATTAAAACTTGATAATTGTTTAACCATAAAAAAATTAAATTATTAGATAAAACTTCATTAATAATTATATTATAACTTTGTAGCATGATTACGAATTAGTTTGTTTTTAGGGTTTAAAGAGTGTTTTTCAATTATTTTATTCATTTTTTTTGTTTCAAATTACTTTTTATATTTTAAAATTATTTTGATTTGTTGATATCAAAAATATTTTTTAAAAAATAATAATAAAATATTATTTCAATATATTGTTTTTGAAAAATACTTTATAAAATAAACACTACCACAATACCAAACAAAATTAAAATATTATCTTAGAAATTGAAGAAATAATTACAAGCCTGTTATGTTTTAAAAAATATATATTTTATATTTAAATTAAACAAAAATAAAATAAAAAATCCTCTCATTTATTTATATATATCAAAATTTAATTGATTTGTTTCAGAATATAAAATAAAATTTCTTAAACGATAATGATAGTGAAAAACGTCATTAAATATGTTATAAATACGTCCAATAAAGGAAAAAAAGCAATAAGAACATATTTGGCGAACAGTACCTACCGAAGCATATACTTATCTCTTCTCCGACATGCATGATTTGTGCTATTCCTTCTTCCCAATTTATCCTTACACATTCTTCGACCACACGAACAAGATCACCAGCAAGCTCCACCATAACCGTCAACGCAAATCATTGGCCCCCACTAATCCATGCGTCCATCTCTTTTTGTGACAAGTGTCCAAACAAAGTTCTTAATGAACTGTTTTGTCTGATGTATTTTTCTTTTTCACTCTCCCAGTCACCCTCTCTCTCTTTCTCTCAGTCCATTGTTTTCTAGGATTATCTGTCTTATACTTAACAAAAGAAGCGCCAACGAATTTGGATCCAAAACTCGACTCCATCTTTATAATTATCACATCATTACCAGCACAGAATATCAAGAAAAGGGTACAAATCTATAATCTTTTCCTTCCATTTGTTTTTAGTTTCTTTGCTTTTCAATTCCATAATAATAATCACTGCAGTTTCGTATCAGTGGCGATCGTCATTTCCAAAAGCTCTTATCTTTTCATTTATTTGTTTATGCTGCTTTTAGATTATGCAGATGCTTTTTCTGGGTTCATTTTATTTTTTTATGCGTATCGTTTGGATTGGTTGCTGAGGTAGTGTGCTGAAGGACAAAAAAAAGAGAGGTGAAGTTATGGAAGATGGGATTTTTATTTTCGGTTCTTACTGATGTTGGGTTTTTAAAGGAAATTGAATTTTATTTGTTGCAGTTATATTAGGACCTTTGGTAATGGCAAGTTTTGAGTTACTTGTTCTTTTGATTGATTAGTAATTCATGGTCTCCGATTTTCTGCTATTTAATTCATTTTACGAGTGTCTCATGCTTTTGAATTCAATTTATTGGCTCTCTAGCTTTTCTTTATTTTAGTTATTTAGTCTTTTTTGGGGGGCTTTACCAGTTCTGTTTACAATATATTCTTCTTCTCTTTACCTTTTCTTTTACAATATCATATATCCAGTCTACCCTTAAAATTATGGCTACAAAACGAACTTTACTCGTTGCTTTGTTGGTACTTGTGCAAATCTGATGGATAGCCGAAAATATGAAACTTTTCAATTCTTACAGCACCTTCAATATCCAATATTAGTGATTCTTCTTTTAAGTTGATGGCATTTCATAATTGCCAAATTAATATTTGTTTTCTTGGATATAATACATTAGGCTTGAGTTGATAGTGAAGCATGTCATTGATACTGGTTGCTATAGTTAAATCGAACCTTTTTGGTACAGGGATAAAGTTTGGGATAGAGAAGCGATGGATAGGCTCAAGGCTACCGCTCGCCTCATGATAGTTTCGGATCTTGATCACACAATGGTTGGTCTCGTAATTGTTTGGTTTCTGCTTGTTTCATTTATATTCTTGTGTCTGCTGTAATTTTATTGGACAATGTGCTCTTGTCGCAGGTTGACCATCATGATCCCGAGAACATGTCTCTTCTTAGGTTCAATGCCTTATGGGAGGCCTGTTATCGTAATGATTCTCTGCTAGTTTTCTCCACTGGAAGATCACCTACGCTTTACAAGCAGTTGAGAAAAGAGAAACCCATGTTAACACCTGATATAACCATAATGTCTGTGGGAACTGAGATCACGTATGGCACCGCTATGGTGCCTGATGATGGTTGGGTTGGAGTTTTGAATCAGAAATGGGACAGGAACATAGTCACTGAGGAAGCAGGCAAGTTTCCTGAACTTACTCTTCAGGTATGTTAAACACTTACGGGATTTGGTTCTCTGGTTGTGGTTATTGCTTTGAAAATGAACGTATAGTTTTGTATATTGAAGAAAACAGTTTGGCAACTTGAAATCTCTGAATAAATTAAATCTATGGGGTAATGCAGTCAGAAACGGAGCAAAGGCCTCACAAGGTCAGCTTTTATGTTGATAAAGCCAATGCTCAGAATGTGACGAAGGTGCTATCAGAGATATTCGCAAAACGTGGGGTGAGTTTCTAGTTTTGGGATCTTTTTCCTTGTCCCATGATTTTGTGTTCTTTTTAGTACAAGTCTAAATCTGTTCTCTTCTGCCCCCCTCTCTTTTTTTCTTTCAAGTTGGATGTCAAGATAATTTATAGCGGTGGAATGGACTTGGATATACTACCCCAAGGTGCTGGCAAAGGGCAAGCTCTTGCGTATTTACACAAGAAGTTTAAGACTGAAGGAAAACTACCTGCCAATACTCTTGTCTGTGGTGATTCTGGAAATGATGCTGAGCTGTTCAGCATTCCAGATGTTCATGGAGTGATGGTGGGTATTTATGTTCTACCATGTCACTTCATTGGGAAATTGTGGTTGCTCACTTAGGCCATTTTTTCTATTAACTATTCATTCATTGATTTATCTGTCCAGGTTAGTAATGCACAAGAAGAGTTGTTGCAGTGGCATGCTGAAAATGCCAAAGACAATCCTAAAGTAATCCATGCAACTGAGAGGTGTGCAGCGGGGATCATACAAGCTATTGGTCATTTTAACCTTGGTCCCAATGCTTCTCCAAGAGATATAACCAACCTTTCAGACTGTGAGTCAGAAAATGTCAGTGCCAGTAGTGAAATAGTGAGATTTTTCATGTTCTATGAAAGATGGAGGCGGGCAGAGGTCGAAAACTCTGAGCTATATTTGGCAAGTGTGAAAGCTGATTGTGTATGTTTCTATCCTCTCTTCTTTTGACTTTGTGTTACTCTATAAAAGTTTGTGGACTTTATTTCTTTCCTTTTCTTTGTGATGTATTTTAATCTTTCCTTTTTCTTTGTGATGTATTTTAACCTTTAAGGATTAGGTTTATCTAATTACTGTGCAAGAAATAAACATTGAGCAAGCATTGTCGAGCAATCGTGATAAATTAATATCCATATTAGATGGGGGCCTGAAAGTTGTCTCTTAGAAGGTGAATTTCTCAGAAAGTGCAGAGCAGAAACAATTAATAAATCTCTTATATCTGATAAATTATAATATATCCACCATCATCTTGTTTGCCGGTGTCCATGAACTCACTCATCTTAGAGAAGAAACATATGTTTTGCTTTTCCAGATTCCCTTTCTTCAGAGCCTGATATAATTTTTTTCCTTTTTTTGACAGGATTCATCTGGTATTCTTATCCACCCATCTGGTACTGAGCTTTCTCTTTGTGATGCTATAAATGGAATGAGGAGCTACTATGGTGACAAACAGGGCCAAAAATTTCGGGTTTGGGTGGATCGAGTACTGTCCACACAGACTGGTTTGGATACATGGCTAGTAAAGTTCAACAAGTGGGAATTATCAGGTGAGACCTCCAAATGATAATGATTGCATTATAAATAATGCTGATTATAAAATGTCCCATGCATTTTATGATATATTCCTGCACTGTTTTAGACTGCCGGTACACTTTCCTCTTTTCTTTGATGCCATCTATGTAATTTCTTCTGATTTGTCCGAATGCAAGGTTTTTAAGTTTTTAACGTATACTTCTTCAGCTGTAGTTGGTTTGCACGATGTTCTTGAACTAATCAGGGATCTCTTTTCAACTGGATTCTTGGTTTTTCATCATAGTCATACAAATGCCTTCGCATGGATAGCTGTAAACAGGGTGGAAGAGCCTTTAGAACTTGACCTGCTTAGGCGAGTGACAAACAGATCTACAACTACTGATCTTCTCTATTCTGACCTGGGGTTCAGAATCCTATAGGTGCTTTATTTGGCAAAAGCCATGGTTAGAGTGAACATACTAGCTGCTAGAGAAAAAAACTGTCCACGGAACGATTAATCATATCTGCTATGGACAACAATAAAAAAAAATTACTCTCTCCTCCCTATGATTAATGGTTCTACAGTTCCTCATTTGTCTGAGCTTGTATGAGAGCTGTCACCCAGATTTTTCGATTTTTCCCTTGAAATAGCCTGTCCGACACCTGGACAGGATAAAGGGTGTTTGCTAGACACTCAGTAGTAATGGAAAATCGCTTAAAACATGGACCAGCTCAACCTTTGAAATATACCTGTAGAGTCCGTAGTTATTTAGTGGTATTGTATCTGGTGCAACACCTTCAATGCACTTGACTGAGTTCTTGGAGGTGGTGTTGGAAAATCTTTACTGGCAATCGGGTTTGCAGACAACAATTAATTTCTTGTAGCTATGCTTTTAATTGTAGAGTTTTTGTAATTCTTTAGTGGCGTAGATTTTCTGCATGCCCATTTTAATTTATGACATGCAAAGTAAAATCTTTGATAACGGGGATCTCTTCATTTCTCCTAAATCATGTGGCAATTCCTGCAGGCGATGATCAGCAAGGTTGTGTGATCACCTGTATAATAAATATGAAGGTAAACCTCGAGATCAATCAATGAGTTTCTGCTAAAACAAGAATTCTCCCCTCACATGATCTTCTTCCTCTTTGTGTTTTAGAAGGACGGTGTTTCTGGGGCAACTTACATGCATGTGCATGAAACTTGGCTGGAAGGATCAGGAGGAGCTAAAGATCAATCAACCTGGCTGTTCTAGATTGTGCTTACAACCCAGAGCTCAGATGCAGACAGCTCATAACTGTCTTCGAACACAATAAAATTAATCAAATGGTGTTTTTCAGCTTTGTAATTTGATCATTTTTGTATGAACATCAACTTTACGGTGATCGACTATTACATGATAAATGAATATGATTAATATCTCAAGTGATTTTCTAGTTAACAATAAACTAAAACGTGTGGGGAATTAACTGTAGTTTCCCACACAAAGCACTGTGGATTTCCACAGTGCGCTTCCTTTTTTTTTTTCCTTGCTTTTTTTTTTTCTGATTACTTTTCATTTTCATTTTTTTCTCTCATTACTTTTTTCGTTTCTTACTTTTTTTTTTATTATGTTTTTTTTTAGAAGTTCCCAACACAAAGCACTGTGGATTTCCACAGTGCTCTTCCTTTTTTTTTTCCTTGCTTTTTTTTTTCTGATTACTTTTCATTTTCATTTTTTTCTCTCATTACTTTTTTCGTTTCTTACTTTTTTTTTATTATGTTTTTTTTTTCTAATTTTTTTTTCATGAAATATTTTTTTCATGGTTATATTTTTTTTTCTTTTTCTATTTATATATAATTTTATTTGTTTTTTTATAATCGGGGTGTTTGAACTAACTTAAGCACACCACAATTAAACATCAAATCTAATTTTTTTATAGTTTTTTTTATCATTTTTTTTCCTGTTTTTTTATCTTTTTTTTCCATGAAATATTTTTTTGTTTTTTATGATCGAGGTGTCCGGACTAGCTTAAGCGTACCATGATTAATCCTCGGATCCAATTTTTTTTTATAACCATGGTGTCCAGATCAGCTTATATATACTATGACTAATCCCCCGACTCATTTTTTTTTGCTAAAGTGCTTTCCCGCTTATATATATATATATATATATATATATATATATATTTTTTTTTTTTATACTTTTGTTTTGTTCACTTATAAATTTTTTTTTACAACTGGGGTCTACTACCAGCTTAAGTACACCACAACTAATTCCCGGAACGAATTTGTTTTTTAAAACAATATGGATTGCTACAGTGCTTTCACGCTTATAATTTTTTTTATAACCATGGTTTCTGAGCCAACTTAAGTTTTTTTTTATTATTTTTTACTTATATATATTCTTTTTATAACCAGGATTTATGGGTCACCTTAAGCGCACCACGACTAATCCCCGGACCAAATTGTTTTTTGATAACTAGGGTGTCCAGGTCATCTTGCGCGCACCATGACTAATCCATGTACCAATTTATTATTTTTTTAATTTTTGTTCTTTATACTTTTTTTTGTTCACTTATACATTTTTTTTCCTTATGCCTGGACCAAAAATATTTTTATAATTGGGGTCTCCTGGCCAGCTTAAGCACATCACGACTAATTCCTGGACTTATTTTTAAAAAAAAAAATAATATGCATTGTAAATGGTGTGGGGAAAGCACTGTAGCTCCCCACACATAGCATTGTTGATTGCAACAATGTTTTCCCCGCTACAATGTTTTTTTCCCTGTTTTTTGCTTCTTCTTCTTTTTTGCCTTTTTTTGTTTTTTTCTTATTATGTTTTATTTTTATTTTTTTTCTTATTATATTTTTTTTTGTTTTTTCCCTAAAATATTTTTTTTTGCCTGTTATACTTTTTTATATTTTTTCTTTTTCCACTTATATTTATTTTTTTGTTTTTTTAATTAGAGTGTCCGAGCTAGCTTAAGAGCATAATCCCCAGATCTAATTTTTTTTGATAATCATGGTCTCCAACCAACTTATGCGTACCACGACAATCCCTAAACCCACTTTTTTTTTCTTCTAAAGTGTTTTCTCGCTGATGCATTTTTTTTTTTCTTATATTTTTATTTTGTTCACTTATATATTTTTTTATAACTGGGGTTTTCGGGTCAGCTTAAACACACCATGACTAATTCTCGATGTGAATTTTTTTAAAAATAATATGGATTGCTATAGTTTTTTCACGCTTATACTTTTTTTTTGTTTTTTTTACTTATATATTTTTTTATAACCAGGATCTCCGGGCAAGCTTAAGCGCACCACCACCACTCCCCGGCCCAAATTTGTTTTTTGATAATCAGGGTGTCCAGGGCAGCGTGGACGCACCACGACTAATCCCCGGACTAATTTATTATATTTTTCCTTATACTTTTTTATGTTCACTTATATTTTTTTGTGACTAGGGTCTCCGATCTAACTTAAGTGCACCACGACTAATTCCCGGATTGATTTTTTTTTTAAATATGGATTGCTATAGTGCTTTCATGCTTATATTTTTTTTTTTCACTTATATTTTTTTTTTATAACCGGTGTCTTCGGGCCAACTTAAGCTTTTGTTTTTTTTTCACTTATATATTTTTTTATAACCGGGGTCTCTAGGTGAGTTTAAGCGCACCATGACTAATCCCCGGATCCTTTTTTTATAATCGGGGTATACGGGTTAGCTGATGCGCACCACGAGTTGTATAAGTACTTATATACCCCCTATAACACAAATCCAAGAGTTGGTTATAGGGGTGCATTGGTAATTTACCCATTTTAATTATATTTTCTGTCAGGTGTTGTGGGCACGACGTCAATTTCAGAGCTCATGCATATTTCAGATAACGCGTTCGGCGTCATAGAACTTTTAAAAATGTATATTAGTTTTTTATATATTTATTTTTTATGTAAAATGTGTTTAAGATAATACCATGGTATCAAATGTATTTTTAATTTTTTTCCATTTCTGTGCATAGTACAATAATCATAATACCTTCAAATAAGATAAAAACCAAGAATTGTTAGTCGGGTGTCTCGGTAATTTTACTTTTTTAGAAACTAAACTAAAAAATAAAAAAAATAAAAACCAAAATACAAAATAAAAAATTATATGTATTAAAACTAGACAAAAAAAATTTTAATTCCTGCAGCGGAGCGCGGGTTTATGGCTCGTATTACTAATATAGGTGGGTATGTTGGAGATAAATAATAAAGATTGTGCCGCTCGAACGACATGTCATTGCTAGAGTCAAGGTTGGCTTGAACGGGTACTTGGGCCCAGTTTGTATGGACCAAATCTGAAAGACCAGCCCAGCCCATGGTGTTATTAAAGCAATTTCAAATAATGAATTAAGAAAAAAATAAACAACAAAAAAGGGCCCAACCGGGTTCGAACCGGTGACCTCTTGATCTGCAGTCAAATGCTCTACCACTGAGCTATAGACCCTTGATATTGCGAAGTCGATAACTATAAGTATTGATTGACTAAACCAAGCAACCTGACAACGTTCGACTAATACAGGAGGCAAACCCCACAATAAAGTTACGATATCTTGGGTTATTTTTTAGATTCGTAGTTATTTTAAAAAATATTTTTTATTTTAAAAAAATCATTTCTATATATCTATAAAATAATCAAAAGCATTAAAATAAATTATTTAAACGTTTTTTTTCTTTCATCTCTATGACATTTATTAATTTGTTTTTCTAAAAAAAGTAAAAAATATTACTATTAAATATATTAAAAATAGGTTGTTAACATGATTCTTTATATTGGAGTGTACACAAAAAAGGTCATATTATATTATTTAAAAGATTTACATTAACAACATGGTTCTTCAAAATAAAATGTTTTTTTTTTTTAATTTGATAATCACCTATGTCTTTTGTGTTGTTTGGATCTACCCATTAGTTTTCCTAATTTAGGTGTTTATTGTTGATTTACAAAATTTAGGTAATTATCTACATTATTTTAATTAAATTAGGATTACTTGAATATGATGCAATTCATAATCTTTAATTCTGTTTCAACATGTTATACAAGGTTTTAATTTAGTTCTGTTTTTTTTTTCTTGCATGAAATTGGGTTTGTGGAGACTTGATGTGAATTATGCGATATTCCACGCTTAGAATTTATTTTATTCAAATTTTATTTTACTTTTCTTTTATCGATAAATGCAGTAGAAAAAAAATAGTATAATCATATTTTGATTTTGTGTTTTTACTTTAACTCTTTAATTGATGATGAAGCCAGTGTTCGACTTTTACAAAGTGAAAATGTTATTGCAAGTCTATGTTATATATTGTATACATAAATTTGATAAGGAAAGATTCATTTATTATCTTAGGATAGGAAAAATAGAGACAACAGGGATAAACAAATAATTGGTTAAAGAGACATAAGTATAAAATTAATATGTTTATAGGATAGTTTAAGTGTATGATTGACACTGTATTTTAAAAGTATTTTTGAAAAACAAATGACAGTTTTTTATTTTATTTTTTTTGTTTTATTAGATTATTTTATTTGTTGATGTTAAAAATAATTTAAGAAAAAAACAAAAAAAATATTATTTTGATATATTTATGAATATATTTTTTTTAAAAAACAATCTTAAAACACACTCTTAAAAATACGCTAATAATGAGTTTTTGTATTTTCAAAACAAGAAATGAATGAAAGACATGTCTTTTTTGTCTTCATTATCCCGTCTCTCTATTCTAAGATAATAATTCAATGCTACCTAAGAGATTGTCTAGTTTCAAATGTGATTGCTTTATTATGAAGGATAATAATGAAATTCGTTGAAGGTAAAAGATGGATTCTTGTTTTTTTAATCTTTATGTTCTTTTTTATTTTTATCAAAAACTTTTAATTTAGATTTTTATTTCAGGTTGATCTTGATGGAGCTCAATTATATATATACTTCTGGAGGAGAACTTGAAGTCAACCGTTAAGGTGTAAAAGCAATTGAACCCCGACATGAAAGAGGTTGTGGATTAGTCTTGACTTGAGCATGTCATCCCAAAAAAATATGGAATTACACCGGTACAAAATCAGAATAATGAATTGGTTTCAACTCGCATGCCATCTGGGTGGAGAGTTTGTGTTGATTACACGAAGTTGAACTCTTCTAAGTTCTACTCGCAAAGATCATTTCCCCCTTCCATTTATTGATCAAATGTTAGAAAGGTTAGTCGGTCACTCACACTACTGCTTTTGGAGCCTACTCTTTTGGCATCTCCAATTACTCCCCGAATAATTTGTCCTCCTTTGAGTTTGTTTTCTCATGCTTAAATAAAGCACCACAACCATATTCCTACCCTAATTAGACTTCTATAACATCCCAACAATAAAGAATCTATGTTTGATCTTTTGAACTTCCATTGGTTTATGAGAATATGAGTATTATGTATGAAAATTAGTTGAGAGATGAAATTATAAATTGAATATGAAAGTTTTAGTGTTTAATTGGTTTAGGGATTGACTTTGAGAATATGTCATGTTGAGTTTATAGTGTTATACCAATGTAAGCTTTTGAGCCTTCAACAATATTCTTTAATTGTGCATTCTTTCAATGATAAGTATCTCTAAAACTTGCTTCATATCTTGTCGAGATTATATTTGTATTACATATGTACATGAAGATGATAAAGGCATTAGAAATTTTAACCTCTTAAACCAAAAAACCAAACTAAAACATATTATCCCTAGTGAGCCCTTTTTGAGCTTGTTTATCTTTTCTTTGCTTTATCCATGTGTAAACCTTAACTTTTTATATGTTTTCCTTTTCCACTGGCAAGGATTTGTATAACATATACCTTTTGATATCTCACGGAATTGTGGTCGAAAATTATGTAAAAAGAAAAATAAAAGTGATGTTTGATGAAAAGATGAGCAAAGTTGTCAAAGTAGAAAAAAGAAAAAGAAAAAATATAAGACAAAAAAATAAAATAAAAAGAAAAGAGAAGAGTTCTTTTGTCCTTAAAATTTTATTTTGTTGAAGCTTGAAACCGAAAGAAGTTAAGCATTGGTGATTAATGATGAAATTTTTTGTGCTTTGATGGGATATCTTGTTTCAAAAGATAAAATTGACATGACATATATTTCACCAATTAATTTTGCGGCTGGGGTTAAACTGTCCAAACAAGCTTTTTTATGTGTGGCGATGTTCATAATGGATTGCCAATGATCTTTTTTTGTTCATTTTCCATTTGGGTATGTGGCACATACACTGGTAGGAGGTTCAGCTTATCACCACATGTCATTTCTTTTCTTCTTTTTTCCTCTCCTTTTCTTGGTGTTTGCTCTCTCCCACCTCATTTTTCAATTCATCCCCATAAATTCTAGTTCTTTTTTTATTGATTCCATGTTCTTTTGGTTATATATATATTTTTAAATAATTTATTGAATTAGATTTTGTTTTTTGATTTCATCATCATTTAATTTGTTTTGCTGTGTCAAACTTGATTCACATTGTTTTATTTGCTATTTTGTATTATAGTATAAATTTTAGAGTTTCATTATTTTCATTCCACCCTCTCTAAGCTCTTTTCCTCATATATTTCATTCTCATTCTTGTTTTTTTTTTCTTAGATTTTTTTTCTTTCAAAATTGGTATTTTATTACCTGAATTAATTCTTCAATATTTAACCAGCTTTATGAGTTGCAAACTTTGAAAATTAACCTAGTTTTATGAGGCTTGCCTTAGATGCTTTAGGTTTTTTTTCTTTTGAAATTTCTATGTATTGTTTTTTATTTATTTTATCATTCAATATTTATTTATTTATTTAATTATTGAGCTTAATTTATTTTTTCATGCTTTTCTATGAGCTTGTTTTTATCATTTTTTATTATTTAAATGGGTTACCTCAAGTCTTTTTATTTTTTGTTCTTTGCTAAGTTTATTTTTCAAAAAAAATATTCTTGAGTTAAATATAATTGATTTATTGAATATGAGAGAGTGTTTTAAATGCAGGGGCATTGGCTAGTATATATATAAATAGTGTATGAAAACATTATTAACTTACAAGCTAAATCATTTGGGAAAAACATTGTATCTATTCTTTCAAAATACGATGGATAGCTAGATAATACTAGACACTTATCCGTGTTTTGTCATGGTCGGAACCATATTTTTTTCAACAAATAAAAGATTGTTTTTTTAAATTATAAATAACTAATTATTTTGTTGCGCATGCAAGAAACATTTTTTTTAAATTATAAATAATACTAGCCACTTACTAGGGCTTTGTTGTGCCCAAAACCATTTTTTTTTCTCAAGCATCACTATTCAGGCTAATCTTTAATGAATTTATTTGATTGCAATCATTTTGGAAACAGTTAAAACACAGCCAATAATCAAATTGTTTGTTGTAAAAAGTAAATCGGTTATCTGTGCTACATTTAATCAATTGCAATTTTATGATTTGTAAAACATACGCAACATTCAATCACTTTAATGCAAAAAGCAAATAACTCATTTTTAATAGATTTTATCGATTACCATTTTATCAATTAATTATTTAGCTAACCAATGAAAATACACACAACAATGAATTAATTTGGTATATAAAAAAGCCCAGCGCAGGGCCAGGCAAAGTATCTCGTTTGATTTCTAATTTTTCTATTTGTTTACAGTAAAACTAGCTTTTTATTTGTATACATATTTGACCTCCATTTCATGGGCTTTAATTTACACTGACTCGATGAAAAACAGAAAGAAAGATTGCAGTGATAAATGCAAGACAAAATAAAAACACGGACCACAATTGGGAATTGCAATGAGTTCAAGTACCAAATAATATTATTATTAATCGGACAAGGGTGAAGAAACAGTGAAGAAACAATTATGCCCCTGGTACTCATGCATAGCTCGAAATCCAACGGCTTTTAAGCCTCATTCGCCTTTTATATTTTTCTCAACCAGCCACTTTTCTATCTCGTTTCTTTCTCGTGTTTTGTAATACAGAAGCCAGTTTTCAGGCTCATTGCCATTGTTCAGCACCACGAGTACAATTTTCGCAGTATATGTCAGAGGTCAAACCCTCTCAACCACGTAAAATATTAAATCAAATGCAATTCTTGAAAACAAGCACAACGCAACACTTTAAAAGAAAGCACCTAGAGAGTAGTTATCCAAATAAAAATAAAAACAACAATTAATACCATCCCAAACATCTTACAAATAAAATAAAATAAAATAAAACTTGTCATCTGCCATAACATCAGTAAGTTTTATAAGCTGACATCATTAAATTATAATATTTTCTAATTATATCATTCTACTTTCCAATCAAATTCATCTTGCAAAGAAACCACTACCAATACTTCTCTATCATCTTTTTTTTCCTGATCCCTCTAACGAAGTCAGTCCTGTAACGAAATATTTTTTCATCTCAGTTTCCTTGTCATCCATCTCAAAATAAGACTCTAGTGCATTTAGTTTCTTTGTGATCGCTTCATCATTGTCACTAACTTTGACTTCCTTTGCAATCACTTCATTACTACCTTCAGCTTTCTCTTTCCATATCAATTTTGACAAATCATATAAATTCTGCTTATCTGGGTTGTCAAAAGTACACCTGTTTTTGATCATATTCGTTACAAACGTATCCTTGAGCTTAGATATCTTGCTTTTTAATTGTATTTTAGACACATTAAAGTGAATATCATCTTTAATGAATTTAAAAAACAAATCTGCTTTTTGTTTCTCTTTACCTGGAGGAATTTCTACCTTCTCGAAGATTTTAATACATTTTAGCAGAACAGTCTCATCTTCAAAAGACCATAATCTTTGAAAGGAAACGGATTTGTTAGGATTGCATTGTAAAGGCTCCTTCCTCTTCTGTTTAGTATCAACTTTTCTTTTGAGTTCCTTCGATTTCTTCGTTGTTGTTTTTTTCTCCATCTTTGTATCACCTTGTTTTGTTCTTGATAGATTCGGCCACCAAAATAATAATAATAAAAAAAATAGGGATCTTGCTTGTTATTGCTTTGTTCAACACTTAATCATAAGTTAGTGTTCTTGCCAAAATATATACATATATAGATCCCAAAAAAGTGCTTGATCTTGAAATCTTGATTGTTGTCGCACAAAAAAAAGAAGAAAAAAAGAGAATAAAAAAAGAAGAAAAAGAAAATCATTTTTTTTATTTAGGAATCAACTATACATATATAAATACATGCTTGAGAAAACCTTTGATCATTGGGAAATTGGTTGGTCTTCCACTTAGTAGTCTCGTTTGTGTTCCTTGAAAATTTGGGTAGTTTAGTTGATTTTCTTGAGTTGCTGGAATTTTCTTGAATTAAATACTTGATTCTTGATAATTCGAAATTGTTTCACTCTTTTCTGATTTTTTTGTTCGTGTCTTCAAATCATCATATTATTCGTACAAATTCGCATTGCTATTCGTGAATTTGTCATCGAGTTTCGTTTTGTAATTTCTTACTTCTAGAGTTTATATCAAAATTATAAGTTCATTGCTTAGTTGATTGTTTTTTCCTGAATTGTTGCTAAGTGATCTCAAGAACTAAAGAAAGGCAATTTGAGTGGAAAAAGGCATAGGGAGCATATTCGAGTGAAAAAGCCTATAAATTTGTGTGAAACATGAGTGTGTGAGGTGATTTTTTTGCTAACGATTTTCATGCAGGTTTCAAAAAAAAATGTCTTCTAATAGTGTGCCACAGAAGATCAGTGAAATCCAAGAAGATAGGTTTTCGAGAATGCAACAACGGATGGAATTTATGTTTGGTGAGCTGATGAATAGGATTGAAAAATTAGAGACTAGGTCTGATAGAGGACGAAGTAAAAGGGGTAGAGAAGCTAGGAAAGAGGAGAGTGTTGCTGGAAACTCTGCAGATGAAGCCGAGGATGTCTTAATCGTAGTGGTGGGTTCCGTACACATAGGGGAGAGAGGTATGAGAATCGATTAAGGAGGGGACATATTCAGCCACATAGGGATTTTGATGATTTGGGAGATATAGACTGAAATTTGGGTAGTATTAAGTTAAAAAATCCCAACCTTTAAGGGGAAAACTGATCTGGAAGCTTATTTAGATTGGGAAAAAAAGGTGGAGATGATTTTTGACATCCATAGGTACTCTGAAGAAAAGAAGGTTAAGTTAGTTGTAGTGGAGTTTACTGACTATGCCATGGTTTGGTGGGAGAGATTGGTGGTAAAAAGAAGGAATAGAGAAAGACCAGTTAGCACATGGGAGGAGTTGAAAACAATAATGAAGAAGAGGTATGTTCCTAAACATTATTATCGAGAGTTGTTTAATCCTTTACAAATGATTACACAAGGTAATAAGAGCGTGGAGGAGTATCAGAAAGAGTTACAGGTGGCTATGATTAGAGCTAATGTTAATGAAGATGAGGAAGTTACAATATCTAGGTTTTTGAATGGCTTGAATCGATACATAGTTAATGTTGTAGAGTTGCAATCATATGTTGATTTGGAGTTAGTACATTTAGCTATTAAGGTTGAAGGACAGTTGTTGCGATGTCGCGGTCGCACAAATTAATTACCCTAGCTTAGAACAAATCAAACAAGATAGTATAGAGCAAGCAAGGGGTCGATCCCACGAGGACGATTTAGTTCAGATTTTTGTGCTATATGTTATGCAATTGGGGGGGGGGGGGGGGGGTGGAAGTTGTCTAGGCTAGGCTTAAGCAAACTAAGCAAAAATTATATAAAACTGAAATTTATTAATAAAGCAAACCTTGGTCGCAAATCAACATCCACCTACAGAAATCAGTACTGATCATTGAAACGACACATCAATTTATATTTTGAATATCCCACCAAACCATGGCATAATCAGTAAACTCCACCACAACTAACTTAACTTTCTTTTCTTCAGAGTACCTATGGATGTCAAAACTCATCTCCACCTTTTTTTCCCAATCTAAATAAGCTTCCATATCAGTTTTCCCCGTAAAGGTTGGGATTTTTAACTTAATACTACCCAAATTTTAGTCTATATCTCCCAAATCATCAAAATCCCTATGTGGCCGAATATGTCCCCTCCTTAATCGATTCTCATACCTCTCCCCCCTATGTGTACGGAACCCACCACTACGATTAAGACATCCTCGGCTTCATTTATAGAGTTTCCAGCAACACTCTCCTCTTTCCTAGCTTCTCTACCCCTTTTACTTCGTCCTCCATCAGACCTAGTCTCTAATTTTTCAATCCTTTTCATCAGCTCACCAAACATAAATTCCATCCGTTGTTGCATTCTCGAAAACCCATCTTCTTGGATTTCACTGATCTTATGTGGCACACTATTAGAAGACATTTTTTTTTAAACCTGCATGAAAATCGTTAGCAAAAAAATCACCTCACATACTCATGTTTCACACAAATTTATAGGTTTTTTCACTCGAATATGCTCCCTATGCCTTTTTCCACTCAAATTGCCTTTCTTTAGTTCTTGAGATCACTTAGCAACAATTCAGAAAAAACAACCAACTAAGCAATGAACTTATAAATTTGATATAAACTCTAGAATTAAGAAATTATAGAACTAACAAAACAAAACTCGATGACAAATTCATGAATAGCAATGCGAATTTGTACGAATAATATGATGATTTGAAGACACGGACAAAAAAAATCAGAAAAGAGTGAAACAATCTCGAATTATCAAGAATCAAGTATTTAATTCAAGAAAATTCCATCAACTCAAGAAAATCAACTAAACTACCCAAATTTTCAAGGAACACAAACAAGACTACTAAGTGGAAGACCAACCAATTTCCCAATGATCAAAGGTTTTCTCAAGCATGTATTTATCTAAGGTTAATACTCCATATTAGTTTTATTTTTCATTCAATAAATTAAAATGTATAATATTTTACACGTATTAATCAAGTAATATTGAGGAAAAAAAACAATTATTTTACATATATATATGTATGTATGTATGTAACTTGTTGGAATTAAGTTATAAATGTTTAGTTCAATTTAAATTATTTTAATTATATAGCGTTCAAATCAACAACCTACCAACAATTCGTAAGACTGAAAATTACTTTATATACAATTTATTAAGTGCTTAGCTTAATTTTTATAGATTTATATTTCATAATTATTATATTATAATTTTTTTTATTTAATTTGTGTGTTGTAAGTCGGATTTATACGGAGATTATATTATTATGTCTTTTACTTTGGATATAGTTAACACATAATGTTGAAGATGTCGACATGAAAACATTCATAGTAGTCATTTTGTTTTATTTGAAGATGATTGATTTAATAACTATAATTAGATAAGTTCAAGAGTTTTAACTCATCTTGCACAATATTCATGTTGAATGGATGGTTTTGAGTGAATCTTTTCCAATGATTGCTATTATTAAGAAATTATCATCATCTCTACAAGATTTCAAGAAGTATTTGAAGTATAAGTGAAAGGAGATGATAGATGAAGACATTATTCTAATATTGATAATAAAAAGAAAAGATCTTTGAAACAAACATTATTGAATAAGTAAATAAGACCAATAATAAAAATTAAAAAAAAATAATGTTTTTTAATGTAAACACTATTCACAATGTCATATCCCTCTATATATATATAATTTTTTTTTAATAACTATTCATTTCATATATTTTTTAAATTTTAATATATTAAACGTGGATGCCATCTATTCATTTCATCATGTAAGAAAATGTATATTGATGCGCGCACACCGATTGCTTACAAATATGCTAAAACCAAGCTCGTCGATATGGTTTCCGAAAAATAACACCAGCTTGCACACTCAAATGCACTTCCGCATCGTTCGTGGATTGACAAATGTAGAGGCGATTAGTGTTCCGAAGTTGTATTTTAGATTCTTTTTATTTGAAAATACATTAAAAAATGATATTTATATATTAAAATAATAAAAAATATAAAAACTTAATTTTTCTCTTAAAAAAATCAAATTTTAGGTACTTCCATTTGACCGCAGAATGAGGCCAAGTCTCAAGACAACGAGCATTCAATTCACGGGAAATTAATAATAATAATAAAAAAAAAAAAAAAAGATCGAACCATGCAGGTGCTTCGAAGTAAACCATCCCACGTGACATTTCTATCTCTATTCCCCACGTGGCAGTCAAACACTCCCCATCTCTTAGCCACGCGTGGGAAAAAAGAAAAAGAAAATAATCTCATCGAAGGCAAAGCTCATCTCACTTTTTATTTCACTTCAAAGGAATAAGAATGCAGATCCAGAAAGGCAAAATCCCCGTCTTCCTCTCTCTGTAGAATTCGAGATCTTTGGTCTCAATGGGTTTGAGGATTGTGTACGGGGTGGTGTTCCTTTCTTTCTCATGTATCTACTTCAAGCTTCTCCATCTCTTTCTACACCCTGTATTCTACTTCACGACTACCTGCTGAGTTCTTGGGATTTTTGAGGAAGAAGCTCAAACGGGTTAGCCAGATTGTTCACTTTTTCTTTGATTAATTTGTATACTTTTCTTCATACAATGACATAATACTTACTTGGGATGCAAGTTGAACTAGATAGGTCCGGTATACGCTTCACAGAGTTGGAGTGCTTGTGTCTTGTGTTGTTCGTCATGACATTTCAAGCAAATCTACATGTCTTTTGTTTTGGTTTTGCTGTAATGGCGCTGATATAATTATACCAGTTTAATGAGAATTTGCTGATATGTTTTTGCTATTCAGTTTATTTTTTATTTATAATAAGCAAATCTACGTATTCTCACGGCATTTTGCTGTTCAAATGACCTAAATATCTTCCCTCCTCCTCCATCTTCTTCTTTTCATTTGTGATTGAAAAAGCTATTGGCCTGTAATCAAATGACGATTGTGGAGTCAAGAGGGATCTGTTTCCATGTTTTAAGAGAGATGAAGATTGTTGATCGGGTTGATAGAAAGAAAAATGATTGTCATATATATATATATATTGGCGGAATATTTTATTGGTTGGATCGCCAACGGATCTAATACCCTGAACAAAAAACTTAAACAACAGTATGACAGGTTTCCATCGGAGAATCTATCAATCGTTTATATACAAATGAAAATATAATTTATATACAGATGAAAATACAATTTAAATGTTGACGGAATAAATTATTTTCTCATGGATTAAATCATTTAATTTAAATCATCCACATTAGTATCTATCTATCTACCCATAAAATAACGCCACTCTTCTTTAAATATTTTATAGTCTATGCTATATGGCAACCGCTAATCACACGAAGTGATAAATCAAACATCTTGACCAAAAGCGACCTTCAAGCAAACCATCGAATAACTCGCGTCTGTGTGCTCCATCCGTAGTAGATGCATCTTTTGCCCGTTTCAATGCAAAAAAATATAAATAAATAATTTAATTCAATATCTTTGTCCTTTATCTATTTTGCAAGATACATATGGAAATAGTCAACGAGTACCTTTAAAATATTATCTAAATATATTTATTGTTTATTGTTTGATTGTGATAAAAAAAAATCAAATAATATTGATTATAAATATTAAAAACACCACTCTTCTTTTCAAACCTTTGGCTTTTTCCATGGTTTTGTCTACTGAACTCATCAAATCAAGTACTGCCTTTTATAGCGTTTGGGACAGAAAAGCTCTAACCCAATTGAGATAGAGACATAAACTAGAACATGGCAGGTTACATGGGGATTGGTATCATGGCTGCCTTTGCAGTTTCCGGAAGTGTGGTTCTCATTGCACGTCAACTCCACAAACGTCTCCTCTCTGATTTCATGAAGCAGATGGAATTTGAATTAGAGGGTACGTCCGTGAATTTTTTTTTCCCTGATAAAAAAGAGAAACAGAAAACTAAAGTAATGTTCAAAACTTTAATGAAGTTAACTCTGTTTACAATCGACAGGATCAAGGAGATCATGTCAGGACAAGAAGAGGGTGCGATTTGCAGATGATGTAATGGAGCCATCATCCAATAACAAAGAATATCGTAGGAGACGCATAAAGATATCCACAGGTAACACCCAGGTCTCGAAAATGGAGGACATTGTTCTAGACTAGAGCCGTTATGTTGGAGACGATGCCACTTAACAGGCAAAACTTGTATAAAGAAATCATTCAGGTGCAAAACCCACAGAGGTACAATCTGTAAACCTGTTTTTGATCTTCAAAATCTTCCTGGGCTGCCCTGCAGTTCTCTGTTCTTCCTTGTTTTATTACTGGGGTCAGTTTTCAAGGTGTGCATTTTCTGATACTTTGCAGATACAATTGCCTTCAATGCACATATTATTTTTGTCAAGCAATCCCGGATAATTAATCTGAAATTGGAAATAAACTATAGAGCATCATCCTAAACAAATTTGAAAATCTAGGGACCATGCATTACTTTGGCACCGCATTAAATCAGCGTTTTCAATTCTCCAGAAGAATCGACAGTCAAATCTCCTGCAATAATGTGGATTAGACACATTATTCTTTCGAAAAACTTCCCAAGCTTCGTTTCCACGAAGAAGAAAATGTTGGAAGTGCTTTCAACTTTCAACTGTAAAGCATGTCATATCTGCAAGTCTTGTGCTGCTCTTGACAAGATTAATTATAAAAATAGAAAATTTATATGAACTGTTTTGTCTATAATTTTCACTTCTCTTGGCAACAATAAAGAGATCCCATGAAAGGAAGTCCAGATGTAATTTTCCTTTGTTGTCTACATTTTTCATGGCCAAATTGCTAATAACTTCCCCTTGTTTTGCCAAGTAAATAGCAGACATTGAAAGAAAAATAAAAGGACATTCAAAGCCCAAATCTCAATGCAAGACTCTTTTATCTCCCTATAATTGTTTTGAAATTGAAAGCCCAAAAACGACAGCACTGGAAGGAGATTATACTATATTATTACTATGGTTTTTTTTTAAAAAATATTTTTATTTTTATATTTTTTTTTTAAAATAATGTTTTTAAATTATTTCATTTCATTTATTAATGTCAAAAATAATTTTATGAAAATAAAAAATATTATTTTAATATATTTTTAAATAAAATATATTACAAAAAACAATTTCAATCACAATTTAAACAGACTCGTTTGGGTAATACGAGTATAAAGAAAACAATGTTTAAAATTATAATGAAAAACAATTAGTAAAAACTTTCTTCTCTCATTCGTATAATTCTTTGTATTGTAAGAATAACATTTATTTATTTATTTATTTATTTATTAACAACATGACTTGATCAAAGAGCAACAAACCAATAATAAACCACATCCTTTCCTCGAATATCTATTATTATGTTTCTTTAATCATTTTTTTTATAATACAAAAAACATGAATCCATCATTTTAATATATCTTCAAGTATAAAAAAATGAAGATATTATATGAAATTATAAAATAATAAAATAGATATCGTGTTCTTTTTTAATAATAGTAAGTGTATATATATAATATTTAAAAAATCTACTTGCTAGGTTGATATATAATTATAAGAATTTATACTTTTCTTAGAGTGTCATGACATAATTAGATCGTTGTTTAAATATTATTTCAACAAGTCAATTTAATTGTTTTTATTATAAACATTGCAGCAAGGCAAACAAACCTAGGCTTGCAAGCAAGGGCTAGAGTGCGTGGCCCCTTGGAGGGCCTGACCTGCATGCTTGGATTTATTTTATTTTTCTCAGAAAGCAAAAGACACGTCATCCATCCTATTATGTACTTTTTTAAGTATAGATGACATGTCATCCACTTGGACATATGACTTATCATCCATTGGTACAAATTTTGACCATCTTTATAAGTAAAAAAACATATCAAGGTTAAAATCTTAAGATCATGTAAACTTATTTCCCAACTTGTCCTCGCCAATAAACATCTAAAAATAATATCATAGAGACTTTATTATAAATATTACCATAAAAGTTCTAATGTTCTTAGAAAGTCATGGCATAATTAGATTTTTATTTGAATTTTATTGTAATAAATCAATTTAAAAAGGTTTATAAACATAACAAGGGAGAGGGGCCCGAGTGTCTGACCTAAACTAATCACCCTTGGAGCACTTCAAGGGTCTAACACGTATACTTGTTTATTTTTCTAAAAAAAAAAAAAGACATGTCATCCACTCTATTCTGTTTTTTTTTAAGTATGGATGACATGTCATCCACTTGGACATATGACTTGTCATCCGGGGGTTCAAAATTTAGCCGTCTTTATATGTCAAAAAAATCAAGGCCCAAATCGTCTAAAAAAACACCATAGTGGCCTTACAAAACATGTTTTTAATATAAAAACTCTCCAATCAGTTTAAGAACTTAGTGTTAAACTAAATTATCAAAACCATTCCAAGCCCCTGATTTTTTTTACAGATGAAAACTCTATATAATCTTCATGGAATTGCTCTCTTAAGGAAGGCATTTGTTTCTTAAAATACACACCAAAAAAGCCTAATAGAAGAAGCAAGTGCATGCAATAAACTTTGTTGCCCGAAAAAGGTTAATAAAATGCACTGTATTTTGAAGTTTAGGATAAGGGCTACTCTTGACGCAATTTCATCGATCACAACAACAACAGTGGATTTAATTAATTATTTTTTTATCATTATATTTTAAAAATATTATTGAAAAAAAATATTTTTATTTTTTGTTTAAAAATAATTTTTTTTAATATTTTTAGATTATTTTTATATAATAATATCAAAAATAATTTTTTTTTAAATATATTATTTTAATATATTTAATGAATGAAAACGTTAAATTCATGTGTTATTAGGGCCTGTTTGGGAGGGCGGTTGCGGTAGCTTTTGAAAGTGTTTTTCATTTAGAAATACATCAAAATGATATTTTTTTTATTTTTTAAAAATTATTTTTGACATCAGTACATCAAAATGATTTAAAAACACCAAAAAAAAAATTATTTAAAAAAAAAAAAAAAAAAAAAAAACAGCCGTTGAAACGTCCTCCCAAATAACTTCTATTAAATCAACTTGTCAATAATTACAAAACCGACTTGAACCAGTCAATGTCTGATGTGTTCCCTGAATTTTAAGGGCAGTAGCCAGCTGTAGGTCACATCATTCCTTGTTGAAGTGGCTTTCACTACGTGTCATCACAAATTCACATTCATTTTTAAACATGAGCAAGAAATGCACTTACGTATTTAATTTCTCAGCGTGAATCATCGTCGAATGGTTTAAATTAAGTGAGGTATGTGCCGGAATTTATATAAATTAATTCAGTTTCTGCAATTATGTAGAAAACTAGACGGAGATGACGGCCGTAGTGGATCCAATGATTTTATAGCCCACGCAATGTCGAGGAAGGCTGCGTAAGAGAGTGTCTCCGTTAATAAATAACAGAAATATATCATTATATTTTACGAGACTTGCCACTTGGTGAAACAATTAAAGTACTTGGCATCTAAATCAAGTGACGTCATCGTACATTTATATTTTACATCTGTTAACCTCCTGATTAAATTATAATCACTACTAGACTCGTGTAGATCTGGTTCTCGCAAACGATGAGATGTACACGCCAAATATGATCCCACGTGTCTATCGGAGAACAATTTAGATTTCTTGCTTACCCTAACGCGCCTTCCACGCGTTAGTAGTGCTAATTCTATACGAAGGAGATAAGGATACTACTAGGCTACAGTAGAGCTCACCATCAGTCATGTGATGCGTGCTTTGATTCTGTGTTTTTATTGTTTTTATACGTGATTTTTATTTAAAATAATATTTTAATTTTTAAAATTTTATTTTTAATATTATTATATAAAAATGATATAAAAATATATATATATAAATAATTTAAAATAAAAAAATAAATAATTTTTAGAAATATTTTTAAAACAGTTAAGCAACCCCGAAGAATCGATGCCTCTCTCAATTTCATGAGTGATCTGTGTTGTTGAGCTCGGAAATTACTCAATAAAAACCCAACACTCTATTTCGTCCTCTAACATCCATGGAAAGATCCATTTGGATAAATTATTTATTATGAAATTACTGGGTTCAAATTGTATTGACATGGTTATATCAAAACTAAATTTTAAAAAATAAAAGATATATATTATTTTAATATATTTTTAAATATAATCCTTAACAAAATTAACAAATATTATCTTACTCCTAAAATATAGCAATACCAAACACTCCCTTACTCCTGGAATGTATTCCCATCAATCCATATTATTGGCATCCTTTCTATAGGCTCCTGGCGCTGTCCTTGTGTCCCATCCCCTGCCCTAAAAATAAAAAGGCCTTTTCACTATAGTTATATACACAAAACGACATCACTTTATACAACTACACAAAAAAAAGAGGCCTTTACAATCTCTGTGTCCTATATCTACACGAGTTGTATCCAAATAAAGCAAAAACCTCTGTCAAGGACACCCTGAAGCTAATCCAAATCCATGGAGTTATACCAGGTTTCTTGCTCCTAATCTCTAGAGAAGAGTCATCTCTTTAGAGATCCTTGGAGCAAGATACTGTGTGTATTTCTCTTCCCTTGCCTCCTTTTCAAGATCAAAACAAGACCTGCATTTCTTTTCAGTTTCGTTTCTTGTTAAAATGGCCATTAACATTACCAACAAAACCATCGCCAAGAATCAGCCTTCTGTGCCATTGATAAAGAGCCGGCCGCTTTTAGGACACGCCGGCTCCTCAAGCTCCTCCTCCTCCTGCAGCGGGGGTTTTGGCGAGTTAGCTGGAGGGACAACGGCAGAGTGTGCGGCAATATGCTGTTGCTGTCCATGTGGATTAGTTAACCTTTTGGTTCTCACTATTTACAAGGTTCCTGTTGGAATAATCCGCCGAGCTTTGAGAAGAAAACGAAGGAAAAAGCTGATCAAGAAAGCCCTTTTGCCACCACAAACGAAGAGTTGTGGCTGTGTTTATGATGATACAGAATTAAAGATTCATCCAATGGCTTCTGTTGAGGATTCATCGACAGAGTTCGATGAGGAGGCGGGCTTGAAGGAGGAGGAAGCTATGGTGAAGTTGGAGAAGGAGATGTGGGAGACTTTTAATGGAACTGGGTTTTGGAGAAGTCCTTCTGAAAGAGAATTACCATTTGTGAGAAGCGGTGGTTCTCCTAGAGGCTAATTGAATTCAATAAATACTAGGAGCTCAAAACTTGGTGTTTGCCACTCTTTTTATTTTCGTTGCTGTTTCTTTTCATCTACATGGCAACGAAAATTCCTTCTCAGAGAGAACTACCATCATTTTCGTTGCACAATAAATTGAATTCAATTGATACTTTTTTTTTTCTTACTTAAACTTCTTGTGTCTCTTTGTTTTCTGCATTTTAGTGATTTTTTTTCCTTGGGAAACGGTGTTTTCTATGTTTGAATGGTGGTGGGTTATTTTTGTTACGATTTACGGTTAGATTATTTTAAGAAACTTTAAAATCAAAGTTTTCTTTCTACTGTAGCCATGCTGCACCAGGGAATTGCACGTGTGCTGCGTTGAGGTTTTTTTTTTTAATGTAAAAATTGATTAATTTTTTATGTCTTGTAATTACTTATTTTAATATTTAATTTGTAAAATTATAATAGATAAAATTGGATAAAATCAGTTTTTTTTCCGTCTAAAAGGAATATTATAATCAAAATGCAGAGAAAGTGATTCATATATTTTTTAATTGTAGATAATTTGGGCAATTTGTTTATCCATTTTATTTATGTGTTGCCTCTTTTTTGTGTTTATGTAATATTAGATCTGAAATATTATATATAAAAATATTATAAAAGTAATTTTTAACTAAAACAACCTAAAATCTAAGGATTGTAAATATTGTTTAATAATTATTATTTAAAACTTATTTTCCATAATAAAATGATTATATAAAAACATAATATATACCAATTATTATTATTATTATTATTATTATTGTAAATATTTTTGCTATAGTAAGAACCCAAAATTTTATAGGCTGATTATTTTGCTCAGATATATAGCATTATAAAAAAAACATCTAAGATCATTAATATTTTTTTTGCATTTTAAAACTTTTGTTTATAGCTACGGCGAAGTAGAGGACAATTGGCTCGTATATTTTTTACTGTAGATAATTTGCCCTAATTTTTCCACCTGTTTCTTCTACGTGTGACTTCGTATATTTTTTGTTTATATGATATTACATATGAAATATTATACATAAAAATATCATAAAAGTCAATTTCTAAGAAAAATAACATCAATTGATGAATTATTTTAATTATTATTGTCATTGTTATTATTATGATTGTTAAATTGTCACACTTATTGTAGCTATCATTATAAATATTATTATAAATATAATACATATTCTAATTATTATTGTCCATACTATCAATGACACCATAATTATTGTTAGAAAAAGAATTTTTTTTTATTTTATAAGATTTATTCCACATATTATTATATTAAAAGTATTTCAGAACACTAATATTAATGTTTTTTTCTTCAAAAAAACCTAGGTCATATATATATATTTTAAGGCGCTAATATTAAATAAATATATAAAAAAAAAATTAGTCTCACATATTTATAAGAAAAAACTTACAAATAATAATTATTATTATTTTCAATGCCTTATCTATAATAATTATAAATTTCAAAACCTAAAAATATTAATAAAAAAAAGCAATTAAACAACAAAATAAATGACAAAACAAAAATAAATATTATTAGATTTAAAAAAATTATTTGACTTGAAAAATAAATAAAAAATAAAAATAAAAAACAAAGAGAAAAAATAATAAATATCAATTTTCAAATGATCACCAACACAAATTAAAATTTAAACATCACATAAAACACTTTAATAACAGTGGAAATAATCAAAATTAGAAACAAAAACTAAGAGCATGTACATATAAACATAGCAAAAATAGGAACCATTTAAGAAATATATATAAAAAATAAAGAAATTAAAATAAAATCTAAGATTAAAAATATAAGGGCCGAAATGAAAAACACATCTATAATAAACTTCTTTTAAAGGACAAAATTGAAATAAATCAAAACTTTGATACCGAAAAAATTAAAGAATTTAACACAAAACTAGAAATTAAAAGACTAGAGACTGAAATGAAACTAAAATATATAATCAATTTGAATTGAAAGATACAATTGAAACAAATAAAAACTCTAACACCGAAAATATTAAGGATTTCAAACCAATTGGGAACTTAAAAGACTGAGGACTGAAATGAAAAAAACAATATATAATCAATTGCAATTAAAGGACCAAATTGAAACAAATCAAAACTTATATGACAGAAATAAAGTCCATAAAACACAACCGAAAGATCAGGGACTACAATGAAAAGTCAATAAACAACGAGGGCTGACAGGTATTTTCGCACACAGGAGGGGAAAAACTTCAACCGACCATCGACATGTCTCCGACCATCTTAGACCCCCACGCGCTGCACATGAGGAATAGAACATGACAGAGAATAATTCTAGACACTGGTGGGGTATTTTTGGAAGCCGGAAACCGCCACACGCGTCATCCGAAACACGCTTGAGCGTGGAAATGGACAGCATGTTCGGCGACATGCCAACAGTACCGCGTCAGAATGTATATTAAAAAAATGGTAAATTATTGACACATCCCTACAACCAACTCTTGGATTTTACCTTATATGGGGGTATATATGTATTTGGTCATTTAAAAAAAATATGCAATTACCTTATTGACCTCGTGGTTTACCGTTCATTTTTGTCTTATTAGGGGGTATTTTTGTATTTAACCATTTTTAAAAAATATAGGCAATAACCATAATGTCATCGACGACAACTGTGCATTTTTGTCTTATTCATGGGTATTATGGTTATTTCACAGTGCACAGAGAGACAAAAAAGCAAAAATACCCTCGGCTCCAAGGCTAAAAACACAGTAAATGGAGGGGGGAAATAGTAATTCCATTCCAACCCACAGTGCCTCTGAGTCTAGATGAACAATGCAAACACACTGCTCATTACTGTTGAAATCCCTATCCTCGTTTAGCTTATGAGATAATGGTTCACACTGTCACAAAATACTATTTATTTTGGTTCTTAAAAATTTATTTGTTTAATTTAATTCTAATTAAAAACCAATTGCTTCTGATTTTTTAGTCAAATATAAAATGGAAAGGAATGAAAAGAAAACGTTACATAACATGAATAACATGTTGGAGATTTGATGAAAAAAATACAATTAGATCATTGATTTTTAAAAATAATGAAGTTCATACAATTTAGGTCCCTTCAAATTTTAAAAATCACATTTAATACTAATGCGAACCTCGTGATCACGTGGTCAAGCAGCCCACAACCAAGAATGAGATCTGATCCCGGAAAGCCAAAATAGATATGATAGGAGTGTGACACAATGGAAACCTGCCCCAAGGCACCAACACTATTGGAATGAGTAGTAGAATGACGCCACGAAGTCAGTTAATCTTCGATAAGTCGGATTCAGTCCGTTCAAGAACTAAAGAATGCAAGAATCACTGTCACATGTAAACTGAAAAGTTCAAAATTAAAATTCATCAATGGCTGCCGAAATTTAGCTAACATGAATTTAAATAGTCTTTTAAAAACTAACCTTAATGGACCCCTTATGTGGACTTAAATGAGGTCCACTCAAAACTGACCCAAAATCTTAAATTGAAAAGCCCATGCCTTAATTTAAGCAAGCCTTTGATCGCAGCTGAAATCAAAGTCTTAATTAAGCCTAAACAAGCATTGGGTTGTAGCTAACAAAATTAAATAAAGCCTATAAGGCTTTTTTTATAGTCTTCCATCAAGCCCATTAATCTCATGTTTCCAAGTTGTAGTATGATTCTTTTAGCCCCTTTGCTGTCCTCATTTCATGGCCCAAATAAAGTTGGGTTGGACCACTCTTGCACATAGATAAGATGTATCAAGGTCTCCTCTTGATACCTCAATGGTCCTTGCAATTCTGACTTGGTTGACACCTTCAAAACCACAAATCAAGCCCCTGAATATGTAATAAGTCCTTGTTGGTGTTTCTGGGCCGGTTCGCATCAAATACACAAGTTTATTTTAATATTTTTCAATTTCAGATTAAAAAAGTGAGAGATATAGGTGTTATTGGAAGTGGTGATGATAGAAAAAATCATCGTTCACTCTTTTTCAGCCACCAATATATGTTTTATTAGTGTACAAGGGTTCATAAAGATAAGAAAGGTTTTATAGTTTTTGTTTGTGATATGCAACGTTGAGGCTCCAAACAACCACTATAAAAACATATCTAAGCCGAGAAAGTCAAAACTAACTCAATTTGATTTTGGGTTTTAGGCTATTTTTTTATTTTTGGAGTTGATGAAATGCTTTGTAAATGTTATAAGAGTGTTGGTGTGGTGTTTTGGAATTAAAATGACTTAAAAAGTGAGGATTTTGTATTTGGAGTTGATGAAATGCTTCGAAACCGGTCTTTATCTTGTATCCTAATATAGGTGAAGTATTGGTTTTTAATTTTCTTTGATAAACAAACTTAGCTTTGATACACTATGCACTTGTAAGACTTGATAGCAAAGGCTAAAGATGTTGAATCAATAAGTTGTGAAAATGTGATAGTACATTATAGTAAGGTTGTCAATTCGTTTCGGTTGATTCTTTATTTTTTTAATTGGAATGAAATGTTTTGGTTTTAGAGTGTTTTTGGCGCGCCGTTTTGGGGTTGTACTGTTTATGTATGTGTGTGTATATATATATATATATATATAATTAAATATATTAATTCAAAAAAAATTTAGTTCAAATCCAAAAATAAAATTATTTTGAATTGTGCAATTTAATCTAAAAAACCACAATAAATTAATTTTTCCGAACAAAATTATGAATATGTTTAATATTACAAGAATATCATCATCATTCTCGCAAGGTCATTACATTCTCTGATTGCTCTGAAATTTTAACATATTATATATAAATATATCAAGAGACTCCTTGTAAAATTGTATCTCAATTTAACGGTTGGATTAAGAAATATGATTGATATTGTAAAATTATTCATTATTTTAAAAAACACTATTTGGCCGAACCTGAACAGGCAGAACAAAACCGGAAAGTTCCGACTGAAATTTGGGTGGAATTTCTAGAACGGACTGTAATTTTAAGCGAGGTAAAAATTGCTTCGTTTTAAATTATTTTTTTAACTTGTATGAAACGTTTCAGCTTTTCGACCGAAATAAAATGAAATTAACAACACTCCTTTATAGTATTGATCATGAAATATATATTATATGAGATAGTAAGGATAATTTTCCTACAATGGCTATCTTTCAGATGTATTATGATATTCCCACTTATTATAATCAATTCATCTATCTTCTCATTTAAATATCTAGTTTTATTGGTGGACCACTTTTTCGTCTCAAATTTCAATCCATCCTCTCATGTAATATTCACACCTAGTTTTGATCACAACAATATGAATATGAAAAATCCTAATATTGTAATTAAAGTATATCTAGATGAAACAAACATCACCTTATATTATAAGGAAGATATTCTCTTTACTGAACGTCTTGCTTTAGGTTTTTCGCAGCCTTTCATCATAGAAACATACAAAGAATGTTAATGCATTCAAAGATATATTTTAATTACATAGATATGGCAATGATGAGAAGATTGATTTTGATGAAATAGATGAGGATAAGAATGAGACTATAAGCTTTAACTTAGAGTTTAAGTTTTGATGACCAATAACAAAATTGGCCATTTGTTTTGTAATCCACCCTTAAATCCAATACAATTGTTGAAAAATAATATAAAATTAATTTTAGATTGCATTTCATACTTTTTTATGTATGATTTATGATATAATTTCAGAATCTAATTGACCAGAGGGTATAGAGTTTGAATTTTAATATTTTATTTTATCTAATGAAATCTTAAGAATTAAGCACAAAGTAATGGTAAATATGTGCAAACTTGAGAATATGTATTAGAAAGTGATATAAAACTATTTTTATGATCTCACCTAATAAATCAACTATTTGAATGAGTTAGAGATAGTCCTTTATGAGGAGAAATGAAATTATAGATAACGGTGATAAAAAGAATGACCAATTATTTTGCAATGTGGAATTGTACATTGGTTGGGATTGCAATTTGTCATGTTCATATTTTTTTTTTCTTTGTAAAATGTAACAATTCATTGAAAGGTAGAGGAGTAAGTGACTTAATTTTTTTGTTTTATTGATAATATATTAGAACTTTTCAAGAATAGATGATGCATAATTTTATAAAAAAATGTTATTTGGGTCGAGGTCCAAATGACAACATCACGTTGTTTAAGGCAACACCAATGCTATACTATTTGGGCCTTGGCCCAAACAACTATTTTCTTCATCTCTCCTTCTCACTATAAAAACACATTGAAAATTTTTGCTGAGTTATAAGGAGTCAAAATGCAGCACCACGCACAATCCATATACACAAACCTTTGATTCTTTGTAAGTATAAATTTTTATGCATGATTGACACCATATTCTCTATCCAATGGTAGACAATACAAATAGACATTGTATTTTATACAATCAAACACTTTTTTTTCTTGACCAATTGTTATTTCTAACTAACATGTTACTAACTATTTCTCCAATAGTGTGTAAAACACTATAACTAATAGTGAGGACCGATATTTTTATCAATCATTTATCATGAATCTTAATGTCTAGATGTGAGCTGAAGTAATCAAGATATATAAATATATTAGGTCACCAGGTAAACACAACAAATCATAATTTTCTCGAACTCAACACTTCTAGACTTACATTCATTCTTAATTTTCGCATACATTATTTATCTCGTTGACTCATTGACTTAAACAACAAAAAGTATCTCGTTCCATAGAGGACTCCTTCTTGTTAGAGTATGTATTCTAGAATATGGGTAGTCTAGAATATATTAGATTAACAGAATTATAATCTAGAATATTGTATTATGCACTTTAATATGAGTATAAATAGGACCACACACTGAAAGTGTAATAGGTGTGGGATTACTGTTTCAACAGTAAAGCTAATACAAAAGTTTTTATTTTCTCTCTATTTTCGTCACTCTCTCTCTGTTCTTCATACTCTGCAGATTACATTCTTCATCTTCTTCATTTTATCTTCACATTTATCAACATTAGGTTATGATTCCATCATGGTATCAGAGCTTATAGTGCTCACGCAGTGAAATTACTTGTTCTCATCATCTTGCTTCCGCAATCTACTTGAATAAAAATTTCTCAAATCCAAAATTTCTGTTCGTTCTCACAGATTTTCCACAATCAACACCTAACCCATTTTTCTTTTCAATCCGTTATTTTCCAGCTTTCTTTTTGATATCAAACCCAACCCAACCCATTTTTCCCTATCTCATTTATTCTTCTCCTCCAACATGGTGACTGCTGCACAACGTCAAATCCTTCAATCTCCAATCACAAACCTCATTTCATCAATTTCTACATCGGTGAATGTCAAACTCGATGATTCCAACTACCTCAACTGGAATTTCCAGATTCAGCTCCTTCTCAAGAGCAATGGGATTTTTGGGTTTGTCGATGGCTCTCAACCGTGCCCCTCTCTGTCAAATGTGGACACTGCCGAATGTGGTACAAGTAATCTTACCTCTTCTTCATCTGTAATTGATTGTGATGCTATGACAATTTGGAAGATGCATGATAGGGCTGTGATGCAACTCATTACTGCTACTTTGTCCCCCATTGCTTTATCTTGTGCAATCGGTAGTTCTAGCTCTAGAGAATTGTGGATGAGATTGAAAGAGCAATTTTCCACCGTATCTAAGACAAGTATTTTCCAATTGAAATCAAATTTGCAGAACATTAGGAAAGGGTCAGATAATATTAGTCAATATCTTCTGAAAATTAAAGAAGCTAGAGACTATTTAATGGCTGCTGGGGTGTATTTTGCTGATGAGGACATTGTAATCTTAGCATTAAATGGGCTTCCAGCTGAGTATAATACATTTAGGTGTGTTGTAAGGGGGAGAGAAAGTGTAATTCCTTTGAAAGAATTTCGATCTCAGCTACTTACTGAAGAACGAATTGTTGAAAACATACTGCCTGACACTTCCAATTTTTTGTCTGCCATGCACACTGTCTCTACTGGTGGGTATAAACAACCTGAGCATGACTTGTATAAACCTCCCGATTCTGCATTTAGACCACCACGTAGCTCCCCTGGTTCACACACTTATCACAATGGTGGATATAAACCATTTTCTAGAAACCGAGGCAGAGGTAGGAGTTATTCTGGGCAGAGACCATTTTTCCCGAGAGCATCAGTTCAGGCTCCCTCTCCAGCAGTTTCCCCCTCTGTTCCTAATGCATTTGGGTCTTATACTGCATCTCCTTACACTGCACCTAACATCTCTGTGTGTCAATTATGCAATGGTGAAGGACACACGGCTCCAATGTGTGGCCTTAAGAGTTTTAACAAGTATAAATGCAGCATTTGTGGGAAGTTTAATCACACCACATGGTTTTGCTATTACAATGAGAATGGACCTCATTTCATGGGACGCACTGCGACTGATTCCTCATCCCCACAGCAACATGCTTTGAATGTTATGCATAGTGGCTACTTGTCTTCACCTCAATCGTCAAGTCAGGCTCCTCCAGTATGGATTACAGACTCCGGGGCCACCAATCACATGACTGCTGACTTGTCCAACTTGTCTTTGAGTACACCTTACCCTGCAAATGATACGGTGCAGACTGCTAATGGTGAAGGTCTGTTGGTTTCGCATATTGGTTCAACTATTATTCCCACTAAACCTAAATCTCTCAAGTTAAATTCTGTTTTATGTGTTCCCAAACTTACTCAGAATTTATTATCAGTAAATCGCATTTGTTTGGATAATAATTGCTATATGATATTTGATGCCTTTTGTTTTTGGATTCAGGACAAAGTCACCGGGAGGATCATGTACAAAGGGCAGTGCAGTAATGGCCTCTATCCACTTCCAATTGTTTCCCCTTCTGTTCAGTCTTCTTTCAGCTCTCAATTTCAAGCTTATATTGGTAGGTTAGTGCTATCTTCTACTTGGCACCATAGGCTAGGTCATCCAGCAAATAACATAGTCAAATTGATGTTACAAAAATCAAACATTCAGTGTTCCTTAGATACTGAACCTACGGTCTGTATTAGTTGTTTAGAAGGCAAGTTTTCTAAGCTTCCATTTCAGCCTAGTACTCACAAATCTGTAACACCATTTCACATTATACATAGTGACCTATGGGGACCTTCTCCAAGTGTTTCCATTGATGGATATAAATACTATGTAATTTTTGTTGATGAATTTTCCCGTTATTGTTGGTTGTTTCCTCTCATTAATAAAAATGATGTTTGTTCCGTATTCATTACTTTCTATCAATACATTCATACTCAATTTTCACAATGTATTCAAATTCTTCAAAGTGATGGGGGTGGGGAGTATGTTAACAAACCCTTGAAACATTTTCTTGACACTAAAGGTATTGAGCATCGTAAATCTTGCCCATATACACCTGAACAAAATGGTTTGGCTGAGCGCAAACATAGACATCTTATTGAGACTACAGTCACTCTACTCCAATATGCAAAATTACCTACAACTTTCTGGACTTATGCTGTTCAAACTGCATCATTCTTAATTAATCGTATGCCTTGTGTTGGTTTACACCATAAGTCTCCATTTGAAATGCTATTTGGAAAGATACCTTCGGTTACACATCTTAAGGTTTTTGGTTGTGCTTGTTTTCCCTTGTTAAGACCATATACTCACCACAAATTAGAACCAAAGACTACCATGTGTATATTTTTGGGTTATGCTATTCAGTATAAGGGATATATATGCTATCATGTGTCTAGCAGAAAATTATATATATCTCGGCATGTTTTGTTTAATGAAAATGTGTTTCCATACAATGATTTAGTCACACAACTTTCTAATTCCAAAACACCATCATATGCCACTGCCCAAACACCATCCCCTATGCATTATTTTTCATCCCCCGTTGCATTTCTTCCACCAAATATGCCACTGCCTAATGTCACAACTTCTGCTACTCAGTCTCGATCCCTCAATTCCAAAGAACCTGTCATTCCTTCTTCTTCATCACTGTCATTGTCTCCTGTCATCACTCCTACTGCCCCTGTGCATGCTACTTCTCCTCTTATGACTTCTACTGAACCCATAACAGAAGGTAAGTCTACTGCCATCTTATCTCCTGAAGATACTTTTAATCCTGAGAACTTGCCTATTGTGATGCATATACCAGTGTTAAATGTTCATACCATGCAGAAAAGAAGCAAGACAGGGGTTGTGATGAGAAAAACTTGTCTCTCGGCTACTCATCATGCACAAACAGAGGACCCTTCCATGAGTGAACCATTGACATTCAAATCAGCTCTTAAGTTTCCTGTGTGGTTGTCTGCTATGGAAGAAGAAATTAGTGCTTTGAATTCTCAGCATACATGGAGTCTAGTTGAGCTGCCACCTCGGAAAAACCTAGTGGGATGTAAGTGGATCTTCAAGCTCAAGAAGCATGCAGATGGCACAATTGCTAGGCATAAGGCTCGCCTAGTTGCTCAAGGGTTTAGCCAAGAACCTGGCTTGGATTACGGTGAGACTTTCAGCCCCGTAGTTAAACCAACTACTGTCCATCTTGTATTGGCTTTAGCAGCACATTATAACTGGAAATTGAGGCAGCTAGATGTGAAGAATGCCTTTCTTCATGGTGTTCTTCAAGAGGAGGTATATATGGCTCAACCCCCGGGGTTTATTGATTCTGTTCATCCACAACTGGTGTGTAAGCTGCATAAATCCTTATATGGACTCAAGCAAGCTCCTCGAGCTTGGAACGACAGGTTCACTGCTTTCTTGCCATCTCTGGGTTTTACTCACACTTATGCCGATTCATCTCTCTTTGTTAAACCTCTTGATACTGGTTTAATTGTCTTACTTGTTTATGTCGACGACATCATTATTACTGGTACTGATTTGAATGCTATTCAAAGAGTGATTGACTCTCTCATTGCAGAATTTGATATCACAGATTTAGGAGACTTGCATTATTTTCTGGGATTCAAATTTCACACATCACTAATGGTTTGCTTTTATCTCAGTCCAAGTATATCACTGATTTGCTTTGCAAAACTGATATGATTGATGCTAAAGCTTCTCTCACTCCATGTCTGCCATATCAAAGATTATCCAAGGATGATGGTGTCTCCTTCGATAATCCCACTTTGTACAGAAGCATTGTAGGAGCTTTACAATATCTAACATTCACTCGTCCAGACATCTCTTTTGCAGTGCATCAAGTCTGCCAGTTCATGCAAAACCCAATGGTCTCCCATTTCATCGCAGTTAAACGTATCTTACGTTATCTCAAGGGCACTCTTGATTATGATATGCGGTATATGAGTGGTTCTTTGGACCTTACAGCATACAGTGATGCAGATTGGGCAGGTGATCCGAATGATAGAAGGTCCACTACTGGCTCAATTATTTTTCTTGGGTCCAATCCTATTTCCTGGTCTTCCAAGAAACAACAAACAGTTTCGCGATCTTCCACTGAGGCAGAATATAGAGCACTCTCTTCGACAGCTGCTGAAATTGATTGGCTCAAGCAACTCCTGGGGTTTCTGCGTGTTGATTTTATTCAGCCTCCACTTCTTCTATGTGACAATCTTTCGGCCATTGCTCTGTCCTTCAACCCAGTTCAGCATCAACGAACAAAACATATAGAAATTGATGTCCACTTTGTGCGAGAAAGGGTGGCCAAGAATCAACTTCTTGTGCAATTTTGTTTCATCAAAGGAGCAATTTGCAGATATCTTCACCAAAGGGCATGGTACTGTTTTATTTCAATTTCATTGTAACAATCTCATGCTTGGATTATCAAAGCATGAGATTGAGGGGGGATGTTAGAGTATGTATTCTAGAATATGGGTAGTCTAGAATATATTAGACTAACAGAATTATAATCTAGAATATTGTATTATGCACTTTAATATGAGTATAAATAGGACCACACACTGAGAGTGTAATAGGTGTGGGATTACTGTTTCAACAGTAAAGCTAATACAAAAGTTTTTATTTTCTCTCTATTTTCGTCACTCTCTCTCTGTTCTTCATACTCTGCAGATTACATTCTTCATCTTCTTCATTTTATCTTCACATTTATCAACATCAGGTTATGATTCCATCACTTCTTTTAGGAATGAGTTGGAAGGGAGGCCTAGTCGAGCCTAATCTTTTTATTGGACATCCTTTTTTTTACAAAACAAATCTCTTTGAAATAATTTATTAAAATAATATTTAAATGATAATCCAATTATGTCATTGTCTTTATAAATATTAAACCTTTTTATGATGATGTTCTCAATTTCATTATCAATGATTATGTATTAGTATAATATGTATGATTTTTAAAATAATTTTCTCATTAATATTAAATGATGATAAAAAATTTATTTTTATTTTTTACTGTATTTTTTAAAAAGTTTTTCCAAAATCATTTTTATTATATAAATTATCAATTCATGATTTTTTTTTTTAATTTAAACTTATGTTCACCGTCATAATAAGTTTTTTACTTAAAAAACAATGTTTCTCATAAAAAACAAAAACTAAGTTTTGTGAAAATATAAAAGAAGTGCATGAATGAGAAAAAAAGGTTTTTGATTAAAAATATATGTATTTTTATTTTTAGTTTGATATTTATAGTTTTTCTCCATATCTTTTTTTAATTGATGCTGTTTTTTTTATCCAAGAAACTATGTTGCTAATAAAAAAAATCATGTTGCTCCTGAAATAAATAAATAAAATACATGAATTAGAAAAGTCATTTCTTATGAAAAAAATATATTTCTCCTCCATAATTTTATCAATTAACTTACGTAATAATATATATTTTTTATTATCTTATTTTTTGCCATTTAATTTTTCACTTGTATTATTTAATTAATCAAACTCATTCAAGTCAATTAGCAAAAAAAGTTTTTGCTTTCTATGAAACTTTATGTTGCCTTAGTAATTTTACTACTTTGAAAAAAATAGGTTGTTTTGTAGTATAATGTAGGTCCAACCGGAATTACATTTCTATGAGAGCACTGTATAATAAAACACTATGGATCATAAAATTTCGAGTATTAAATGGGTCATTATCCAATCAAATCATAAATGCATAAATCCAATTTTGTTTGGTCTCATAGGATCATAAATTCAAACATGTATATGATATCTAGTATATTGAAATATTTAAAATCCCTAGTATATCAGCATATAATGAATATGACGAATTCATTTTTCTTATTCTTCCATAATGAATTACAACATTTTATTATGAAAATATTATAAAGGATAAACTACAATAATCCCTTTCATGTTAAAGAAAAGAAAATATTATAAAATTCCAAAAATGCATTTGGCATTTTTAAAACCATCTTTTTTACAAAAAAGGAAAATAATAAAACTTAAAGATATTTTGGACATTAAAGAGTTTTATATAACATCTTCAAAACACCTCACGGTTATTGTGATTTACCTTATTTTTAGGTTTCTATATTGCAATAATACAACCACATCCACATTGTTTGGACTCGTAAAATAACGAGCCATTCTTTCAGTGCTCAATGGCTATAATATTTTAAATTTAAGTGAAAACAAGTTACATACACCATTAAAATGTTTAAATGATCAAAGCATGCTCTTGTGATTAAAGATGTAATTTCCTCAACTTTATACTAACAAAACATTTGGTAGCTCCTTTCAAGGTCACATGTTCTTTTCTTCATCTAAGTATTTTTATTCTTTTTATAAATCAAACTTTTTCCCCATTATTCTGAATCTTCTTGTGCCTATTTCTTCATATTTAGTAATTCATATCATTAGAAAAACACCACCCAGGGTATTTGGTTCACTCTTCCTCTCTTTGAGAAGGTAATATCTAAATACCCAAATTTTCTCTCTTAAATTTGCAATTCTTTTTTTGGTTTCCAAGAAAACCCATTGAAGAAGAATTGATTATTAATTCAAAGTACCTAACTTTACTCATTTATCATGTCCTAAAAACAAAAAGATCTAAACTTGGATATCTACATGCATTGGAGAAATCAAAACTTGCTAGGTTTCTTTCTTCAAGTGGGGCTTTAAGAAACGAAAATGAATTTCATGGAAAAAAAAGATAGAAGTAAATGAATTCAAAGTAAAATGAAGATGTCTTAAATAGTAGAATTTTCAAGCATAGACTTCCAAAAAAAAAAGTATGACAAATGTTTTAATATTTTTCAAATATTCTTAAAAGGCTTTCATAATTTTATTTCATAATAAAGCAAAAAATAATTGAGAATTTGATAACCCATAAAACAAGAAGAAGAATAAAAAAAATTGACACTCAATTCCCAATAAATAAAATGAAGACCGAAATTTGAAGAGAAAAATGAAAGGAATTAAAAGGGTTTTTCTCATCAATTCCTAAATGAAACTCTAATAGAAAGGGTGCTTTCAAAAAATCATATTGTAAATCAGAATGTTGCCTCAAATCAAAATAAAATATGTGAAAAGTTGTAGATCAACATAGCAATGGATGATAAAGCAAATGTTGAAGGTAATCGTCAAAGAATAATGATAATCATATAACAAATGTCTTCTTGGAGTCACAGAGGCCACACATTTCACTAGCTGACACTTACCGATTAAATTAAAAATAAATAAAAAATCATGAGCACCCAAATTTTGACCTTTTCTTACAGCACCAAGAGGTTGTCGGAAATTTAACAGCTAAAATATTTTATAAGTTAATCAACCAATGTTACCAGTTGCCCTGCAGCAGGGGAGACTTGTACATTTGTTTATTGGATTCAAGTTTATCAGAATTGCGAGGTATTTTATGATTTTATAAATCAACATGTATTTATATATTAAATCGAAATAAACTCAAAAATTAATAATTAGTTTGATTTTATGAATTTATTAAATTTGTAATATGAACAACCAAGTTAATTTTGAATTAGACTTTAAAAAATTTATTAATAATTTTATGAGATCAAACATATTTTTCAAACTATATATTGAATCTAGTTAAAATTTATAGGAAAATATTAGATATATGAAAATATTTTTTGTTAAATTATTAGATTAAATAAAGTTCAAAAACATATTATTTTAGATAGTCAAAGTCACTAGTAGATGAATCTTGTCAAATTTATCAAACTAGACATTCATATATTGTTTTGAACACATCTATAGTTCTTTTGTTATTGATTTCTTGATTTATAATTATCTTTTTAATTTATTTAGATCAATAATTGATTATAATATTGTTGACTCTTTTTATCAGATTTTAATATAATTTAATTTATTAGCTAAAATTGTTCATATATAATAATAATAAAATATACTTTTAATTTTATGATCCAATTTTACGATATAATTTTACATTATATTTTTTTATATTATGTCAAAAAAGTGATTTTATCAACCTTGATCGGATCCTATAACACGGACAGGGAAGACAGGTAACCTGAAACAAACTAACCAAATATAGATGGAAATCTGGTGGAGATTTGGTGCTGTAATGACCATCAATAATATAGGTATGTCTCGACTACGATTACCATGAAGAACCACAGCTTGGATATCAAATTTATTACCTGGTTGATTTCTTCTTCTTTTTTTCTTTTCTTTTTCCCGGAATATTCCTTGCCCGGACTTGAATGAAATCAAATTCCAAGTCTTGCTGTTAATTGCCAAGGACTTGTCCTCATGTCGTTTGCGACTGTGGAGCAGTCATGGGTTTAAATTATTGAGTTGAAAAGCATTCTCCGCCCAGTGAGTGGCAGAGCTCCATGTTTTTTGCTGACCCACCAGGCATCTATTTAATATCCCTTTAGATTAGACCCCTTTTTTTTTTTTATTGGTTATGGGATCATCAATGGAGTTAGATTCTCCTTATATTTGACAAATAAAAAGAGGAAAATCAAGAAAAAGATTTTATCTGGTAATCGGCAGAAAGAGGAAAATCACTACGATATATCGATCAATTATCGTTTTGTACTCTTTATTAAAAAAAAAAAAAGAAGACTATGATCATGGCACTGATAAGAAGAGGTAACAAATATCCCATTTTCGGCTTGCCACTTGCATAGAAATACAAGCATGAATTAAAAAAAAATGAAAAAGGTGGGGTCTTTCTTGGCCAAAAATACTTTTATAAGATGAGAAAAGATGAGATAATTTAAGGGAGTGTGAAAGAAAAGAAATTTCCCTGGTGCTGTTAAAGTGATGCCGGCTTGATTTTTCAACGCATAATTAATTTTAATAGAATGAATTGTATGATAGGAAATAAATTAATGCAATTACTAAAAAATAGACAGAGAAACAAACAAAAAAAAAATACTCATAAATAAATGGAAACATTAATTAAAGGCTAAGGTGACCTGACCATGTCTGCTCTTTCTCATTCCTTTTTATCATCATCATAATCCTTCCCTTTGTCCTAGGGTTTCTTTCATGTATCCTTGACACTGTAATAATCTCTGTCATTTCATCAACATTTGTTGATATCCTTCTTGACCCTTTATTTGCACTATTTCAAATTTCTCTATGGAGGTAAAAAAAAATATGCAAGCTTTATTTTCTTTCTTTTATCTCCTTTTGAAGCTTAATTGGATATTTTTTTCAATTTCTGTTGGGATTCTTGAATTGCTTTGATTGATGCATAAAGTTTGAAACTTTTGATTGTATTGATCAAGTTCTCTTTTGGGTTTCATTTGTATGTCCATGATTCTAGCTAATGATATGATTTTGTTTTTTCTGGTTTTATAATGAAATATGCATATGAACTGCTTCTAGTTATCATGAAAATCTTTAAAGGGAAATCACGTGGTCGTGGAAATGAAAATAACATAAATAACAACTGTTATAAAAAAGACAGCATGGATGCTTAATTCTTTGCGTCGCTGAATTCTTGTTGAGCCTTATTTGGGTTTGGAATACGTTCCTCTATTGATTTAGCTCTGCTCCATGTGATGCTGATTCTGTTAGATGAGCCCAGCTATGGGGATTAAGTTTTTTCTTGGTGAATTTGGCTATCGGAATTGTGCTGAATTCAACAGGCTTTGTTGGTTTTATAATCACTTGGGTTGGAGTTTTCTTATTGATGTAAGGAATTAACGATTTTCAACTGTTTGGCAATGTTATTGCCTGTGCTCTTTGGCATAGAAGCGGCATTTTAAATATCCTATAAACAGTAAATTTGACTTGTTTCACTTGTGTGTTGAATGATTTAGTATTTAGAGAAGGTTTTGAATTTTCTGGGTTTTGGTGGTTTAAAGGTTCTGGAGGTGGATGAAGCAAAGAAACCTGAAGTTCATATGACATCAGCTGCGGCATTTGTGGAAGGGGGAATCCAGGAATCATGTGATGATGCTTGTAGCATTTGCCTCGAAGATTTTTGTGAAAGTGATCCCTCGACGGTAATAAATTCTGTCACATTTGCCTCCTTTTTAACCTACAAGTACACATGGAATTTCCATAAAGCCTTTTTTACTTGTTTATTGAATGCATATTTTGTGGCCTAAATTCTGTTTCATCTCTTGCTTAGCAGGTCACTAATTGTAAGCATGAGTTCCATCTTCAGTGCATCCTTGAATGGTACAGTGCTATGTGTTTCAATCAATTTTCTCTTCTCCTTTTCCTTTCTGATCTTCAGACTTTTTCAAAACATTCCTTTCCTTTTAAGTTTCAACTTGTATTTGACATTTGAATTGATGCTTATAGTTGGCTCAGTGGTAGGTTTGTTGGAGATAGTTCCGAGGACATATTGTCTTGGCTCCTTGTAATATATAAGAAATGGTTAAAGAATTTTTACTATCCTCTGGCTGTGCTGTATTGCTGCTGCTGTTTGCCACTGTCATCTACTGGTTTTACATGTGCAGTTCTCCTTTTTTATTATTATTATTATTATTGGAGTTGTATTCTCTTGTGCAATTTTGTTCACAACTGTACAGAGAATATAAAGAGTTGATTTTTTTTTGGTCAGCATTTGATCTGTATTTCTAGCATTGCTAACTCTGACAAGCCAGTGGTACCTGCTTTCCTACAACTCAACTCAAGTAAATCTTGATTCCAAAATAGATGGTGTTTCATTACTGCCTGACTGTTCAAGTTCATGGTGACTGTCTTGCCTAAGCCAGACACCCCACCCCACCCCAAATTGATTTTCTTATATAGTTTGCAATTGATAGGTAATTAGTTCATTAAGAAATAAAAAATATGAGAGTAGTACCTAGTTTTATCTGCACAATGGGACTGGTTAGTAATTAGTTCATTAAGAAATAAAAAATATGAGAGTAGTACCTAGTTTTATATGCACAATGGGACTGGTTATGATTGTTTAACTGATGCAAATCATTGTGGCGTGATAGCTGAGTTAAAAGGAAAAAAAGAAGAAAGAATTGTAATACTTTAAGTAATTGTGAATTGTAGGTGTCAAAGAAGCTCTGAGTGTCCAATGTGTTTGCGATCCATCAGTCTTAAAGATCCCACCAGGTTAGTTTTGCTTGTTAATGCTTATGATATTTTCTATGTGATTCTTTGTTCAATTACATTTCTGAGTCATGTTCATATTGGGGCAGTCAAGAATTGTTTGAGGCTGTAGAACGGGAGAGGAAGATCAGAGCTGTTCCATCGAGAAATGCAACTATTTTTCATCATCCTACTCTTGGGGATTTTGAATTGCAGCATGTCTGTTTTCTATCTTGTTTGTTACTGTTTGGTTAAGACATTACAAGTTAATTTCTGGAGATTAATTTGACATTATTTTTGCATTGTGATACAGCTGCCAGTTGGTGTAAGTGATTCTGAGCTTGAGGAGCGTATAATCCAGCATCTGGCTGCTGCTGCTTTAGGAAGGACCCACCACCTTGGCAGGAGGGAAGGGCAGAGAAATAGGTCATCGCCCCATGGTCGTCCACGCTTCTTGGTATTTTCTACTCATCCCGGTGCACAGCCTTCTGGTCATGATTCATCCTCTCTGTCTCAGCTAGGCGGGGAAAATGAACTGGCAGGAGGCTCTGTAGCTAGTCCATCCACACCACTCACTTCTGTTGAGGATGAACCATCACAACAAGCTTTACAATTGCCTTCTATTTTGTCTGATCAACGTTCCTCTGCATCTGGATCCACAGTGATGCCTGCAAATTGTCAAGGACTTTCCTTTAATAATCGGTATTGATGATTTTCTTCATAATCTATTTGTGATTAATGTTTTTTGTATGCACAAGTTTTTTCATGCACTTTTATTTGCAAAATAAACATGCATGAATTGATTTTTTTGTCCTGGTTTTTTTTTGGGGGTTCTGGCAGGAGCACTTCTAGTCAGTCTGCACTGCCAAATCCAGATAGAGCAGGGCCATCAGAATTCCAGTCATGTCCAAACTCCCTAAAATCTAGGCTTAATGCAGTTTCAATGAGGTAAAATATATAAAGCAAACAGTATTTTCTAGTATTCCTTTGTTTCAAATTTAGTACATTATTATTTAGTAGTTACTAATTTACTTTCAACATCTGTTGCCCTTAAAGGTATAAAGAGTCAATTTCAAGAAGTACAAGAGCGTGGAAGGAGAGGCTGTTTTCTCGTAACAGTTCAATGTCTGATATTGGCTCTGAGGTTCAAAGAGAGGTAAATGCAGGAATTGCAACTGTATCTCGTTTGATGGACCGCCTTGAAACCAGAGATAACAGTGGAGCCAACCAAGTTTCTGTATCAACTCATCGGACTGATCGTTCAGTTGCTGAGAGGAGCAACCAGAATAATGCTGAGACTCATACAGAGAGCCCTGTAATTGAAGGGAGTTCACCAGTTTCTTGTGCTGCAAGTTCAGCATCTACTTGAGCCGATAAGATTTCTTCTGCAATTGCATCTGTCCTCGGCATCTCATCTTTGAAGGTGAGTCATGTTGGTGTAAATTTCATTTTTAAAATGACTAGTTTACCAACGAACCATTAGATTTCACCATATCTGTATCTCCTTTCCCTTTGTTCAATACTTTTTATTAGGAGGAGCTTCCAAGAGTTTTGTTAAGTTGTAGTGCATGTCAACAACTAAAATTAATGGTCCTTTGATGCTTTGAATGTTCAATACAAGTTTGCTTAATTAATCCCAGTCATCTCTACATTCTTCATCTAGATATGTTGATATATCCAATGGCATGATATTTCACTCATCGTTACATTATTTTGTGATACTTGCGTGAGAATTATGGAGAAACTGTCATTCTACTCATGTCTTGCTGATGGGAAAATTCCCAAGGGCAATGCCAGCCAACTGTTCTAAGCTTCTAAACCTTATAAACTGCTCCAGGATATTCAATATCTAACGTGAGTTCAGTTCTGGTTTTCAGGCTGTAAACTCTTTTTACTCCAAATATGACATGCCGAGGAGAAGATGATGTGCATCACAGGCCAGAGGATGAACATTCACCTGAAATTTGAATAAAAAGGTAAGAAAGATGAAGTCTTGAGGAACAACTTTCATGTGGACAGATATATATTGGGTATTTGGGTGGTATATGCAAGTAAAATTATTTTATGTCCCAGATTTGTTTCATAGCTAAAGCCAGAATATCCACGTGGAAAATGTATTCGAGCTATATATTATGTCTTGATGGTTGGATTTTGGTACAGGTTGAAAATTAATTAATGTAGTATTATCTATAGTCCTGTATTAAGATTTGAGTACTCGAAAGGGACTCGAAGCTTTTTATAGGAAAATAACTGGATACCATATATTTTGTGATATGCTCTGTCGCAGAATGATAGATTGCAGACATGACAGCTTTTTTAGGATTGATTAGACACAACCTCTAAAAAATACCAAGTCATTTTTCCTTTTTCAATCTTGATCTAGCAGCATGTTTAGATAAATTAAATACCCTTTTTTTTTTTCCTGGATGGTGGTTCTAATATTTGAAACTAAAAAATCAAGAGGAAGAAAACCTCTTTAACCCTTTTTTTTTTAAAAAAAAAATACAAAATTACTTGGTATAATTTAGGTTATAATGTTTGACACCGTATTTTAAAAATGTTTATGAAAATAAATAATTTTTTTATTTTTATTTTTATTTAAATTTTTTTAGTGTTTTTAAATTATTTTCACGTGTTAATCAAAAATGATTTATTTTAAAAAAAAATTATTTTAAAGTATTTTTGAACAAAAAAATATTTTCAAAATCAACTTTAATCATTTTCTCAAATATTCACTTTAACCTTTCATTGGATTGATTTGGATGTATCAAAACTTTGATGATTGTTACAAAACATCAATGGCCATAATGGCCGTACAATTTTATCAAAAATATATAAAAAATTATTTATCTTTAAAAATTAGAAATAAAACCATAATATAGTCACATTCTCGCATGCTCATTCTTGATTGAACTCTCAACCTAAATTTTATCAATTAAGTCCCACGTATTTTCTACATTTCTCAATTAAGTTCTTTTATCATTTTTTATTAAGTATACATATAGTAGGAAATGGTTTTTTTATTGTAGAAATGGTACCGTTGAGATTTTCTCCAATTTGTTTACAATAGCAAGTACTTTGGCAGTGAGAAATCTATAATATTTGTGTTTTTTAAGGATTAGAAACTAGTTTTTTTTTTCTTTTCATGCTTGGTATTTTTATCATTTTACACTTTATCTATTTATCACCATTTCTTATTTTAATTTTTTTGTAATATGTTTTTTAGTTTTTCTTTCTTTTTTATACAACTTGTTTTGGAAGAAAATATATTTGTTGTTCATTACACTTGGAATATTTAGCACCCTACACTTCTATTTATATTATTATTATTTTCTTATTGTCATTATTTTATAATTGTTTTTTTTTTTTTGCACTTTTTTTTTTGAAGAATTATTATACAAAGACTAAGGAATTATATTTCACTATACAATTGCATCATTGTTCTATTTTTATACTATGTTAAAAATGAGCTTGAGATCTTACATGTCTTTATTAACACATGTAATTTATCCTATATATATTTATATATATATATATAAACATTGACTTTTTGATTCATAATTATGTTTTTTACTCATTATAAAAAACACACATTAATTAATTTGTTTAAATAAAATATTTGACTTGCAATGAAACGAATCAAATAAACACGTTAATATTTTTTATTTATTAAAATAAATAATTATCAATTTATTTAATTGAATACATGCATAGAGTTTTTGATTTATAATAAAGATTTTTGCTGTAAAAAAAATTCATTTGAAAAGTTTGAATATGTTGCCAAAAAAATTATCCATCCTCGGTGAAACATGGTTCAAATAAACTAGTTTAAATCTAATTGATATATCCCATGCCGTAGAATGATATTTGATTTGAAGAGATTTTGACAAAAAAAAAAAAAGAGTTAATAAGAATCAACACTTAAATTTAAGTCATTTAATTCTAGATAGATAGATAAATTTCAATATTGAGTATTTTACAAATAATAAATAAATAGTATATCTGTTGTCTCCATAACTACGATCTTAACAAAAAAAATTGTGATTAAAAACCACTTTAATACTGTTTAAATACACACACACATACAGAAGAACCTTTCTATCGACTATTTTGATATTATATTTTAAAAATATTTTTGAAAATATTGAAATATTTTTATTTTTATTTTTTATTTTAAATTAAGTTTTTTTGATGTTTTTAAATCATTTTAATGTGTTAATATCAAAAATAATTTTTAAAAAATAAAAAAATTATTATTCTGATACTTTTCTAAACAATAAAAATATTAAAAATTAATTTCAACCACGCTCTCGTATCTCTCATACCTTCACCGCATATATTTTGAGATCTTCTTTCTTACCTTCACCGCATATATTTTGAGATCTTCTTTCTTAACATTCCATGTACTTCACCTTGTTTACTGTAAGAAGTAAGAACATGAACCGCCTTTCCTCCTGCTTCATGTCTTTGATTTTTATATATATATATATAGCCCTCCATATTGTAAACTTCAGCATATAAAATGTGCAAGGACAAGCGTCGGTGAGACTTAAACTATAATCTAATTTCTCATAAAATAAATGTGCAAGGAAAAGCGTCGGTGAGACCTAAATTTTAATATAGTTTTTTTTTATATTATTTTTTGAGAAAAAAAGGATGCTACCTACAACTCTTCCAAAAAGTATCGTCCCATTTAAAAAGAGGATGGCCGTACCTGTCTCGGAAACAGAATTCCATGACATGGGCCCTTCATCCTCTTTAATTATGTAATCACTCCTTATCGCAATGATTGATATATATATATATATATATAAACATTATATTATATGTATGTAGCATTATTTCCCAGCTTTCCAAGAACGTTCTCAAATTGGGGTTCTCATTTTCAAAGCTAAATGCATGAATCATGTTGTTGTTGTGGCGAGTCACAGTGTCGCTTGGCCATTCCTAGCGAAACATACAAGTAAATTGATCCTCGATTTAACGATCTATGCTTCATTCTAACAGTTCCATGGAAGTCTTCTAGAAGTCACGGTTTTTTTTTCAAGATGTTTTTTTAAAATAATATTATGAAACTTATTTTTAACTCGTCAAAATAATATAAAGCACAAACAAAACTAATTTAAAATAAAAAAATTCAAAATTTTGCAAAATCATGGTTTAATCACAATATCAAACACCGTTTTAATGGTTTAATCACACTTTTAAGACTCTTCACTCTAACAAAGGAACAAGATTTAGAGGCTATAAATATCTTCTAAATCATCCAAGTAATATGTTAATAATTTTTCAAAGCATGTCTCTCTAAAATATTATTGCACTTTCTTTACAAAGATACTTAAGCATTTCAGAGTGCCCTAACTTACCATAAGAAGCCCTTTACAGGTACAACATCAAATTACACTTGTTTAGGTCGTCCTAGTTATAGATAAGGAAACAATTTGCAAGGAGTAAGTGAATAACTAATTTATCCACCCATAACAACTTTATTTCTATACATCTCGAGGTTTTTTAGGACATAATCATTAACATTGTCGGTTGAAAAATAATCAGAAAGCCATTAATTTCCTCTTATAATTTATTATTGACATTTTATCATCATTCCATTATAAATAATCAAGACACATTATGTAAGGACACATGACAAATCTACTTATCACGGGCATTTATGCTCGATCAGACTTTCAACAACTCATCAATCAGGCACAAATCCTTATTTAGACCATGTTAGCAACCTAAGGACAAAATCATACCTTGTCATCCTAGCAAGTTTTGGCACCCTTAGCAACATACAAAAATGGTATTGTCATAAAGTCATTCCAAGTGCCTATAGACTATTACACTATCTTGTAAAGCATGGACAAAATGACATGCATTAGTGTTTTACTTTGGCATTCACCAAGCCCTTAAAATGTTTGCTTGCGTCGTTGTGATGCCTATACATATAGCCAATACTCTAAATATTTTCCCCTCTATTTATCATGAGATGTACCTTAGTTATCAATCCTGTTATTTCATGCCAAACTTTTTGGGCTCCCTAGAGCTTAAAACACAAAGGACTGAGAAATAGATTGTACATAAAAATGTCTTGGAAGATGTCTATAATCCTCATCAAGTGAGGGGTTCTTCCTTGTCTAAACAAGTATTGAACACTCAAGTCTTTAGATACTATATTTCTATAAAAAAAATTGAAAAATTATTATGGTTTAGTCAACTCAAGGGAGCGTGTGTAAAGTATGAGAAACACTTTAGAATTATTCAAGACAATAGCATGATGTGTAAGACCTTATCCATGACCTTCATAGGTCATGCATATGTCTGGTATAATAATTTAAAGTCTTGTTTCATCATAGGCTTTGATGACCTTTGTGTCAAACTAGTAATGTGGTTTATCACTACTATACCTACTAAGAAAAGTTTCACTTAGTTATTTATTATTACTCAATTAGAGGGCAAACTTATATCGGTATACTTGAAAAAGGTTCAATAAGAATATGCTCAAGGTGGAAGAATTAAATGAGTTAGTGGCCTTGATAAATGGGGCAAATTAGCGTGTTTCATGGAGAAAGCTTCACATCTTACTAAATGGAATCTTATTCAAGATAAAGCAAATCATATAACATTATATATGGGTGGAAGATGTGCAATAGTAGAAACCGTTACACTTATATATATATATATATATATATATATATATATATATATATATATATATATAAAGGACCTTTTAAGTGAATTCATTCTTCTAATAGGAATCAAAGCTAGGGGAAGAGATAAGAGGGACTAAAACATGATTGTTTGATCTTTATAATGTAGTCTTGGTTGGGCTCGACTCTCTAATGAGGCTTTCAAACCTCCTGCTATTTTAATGGACAATCACGAGCATTTGATTCTCTAATGCAATCATAAATTGCATTATTACCTAGTGAGGCTTCTAAACCTCAAACCATCTCCATGAATGATCATGAGCTCTCACTCTCTAGTGTAGTCTCAGACTGACAGGATTCTCTAATAAGGCTCTTAGATCTCATGAAATTTCCAGGGATTGATCTCATATCATCTACCTTTCTAGTGCAATCTTAAATGAACATGACTCTCTGGTTGTTTTGAGCTTCACACAATCTTCTTTATGGATTGGTCTAAAATTTCTCTCTCTAGTGCAATATTAAATTGGCATGACTTACTAATATGGCTCTCGAGCCTCATACTATCTTCATGGATAATCTTGAATCTCCTACTCTCAAGTACAATCTCTTTCTAATGAGGGGCTCTCACGCGTCCATGAAATTATAGAGGCCATAAGCCTTTCACATTCAATTGACCACTTTTAAGTAGATGGTTCTCATGCTCATCTCATCCCTAAGGTGGCCATAAGCTTTCCACTCTAAATAAATGACTACTCCTTAATGGAAAGACTTTTATGTCCATAATAATGTTAAAAAATCCATAAGCCTCTCACACTTTACTTATCACTCTTCAGTAAGGGGCTCTTATGCTTCTTGCAATCGATATAGAGACCACTTAAATCCTACACTCAAATGCAATCATTTTATATTGAGGGGCTCCCATCTTTATGCTATCATCATGGAGGCCACAAACCTCTAACATTTCAGTAGGTTTTTGTAGCACTGATCTTTTAAGTCACACCTCAAAAAGGTCACAAACCTCTTATTAGTGTGATCTTTTTTTCATAGGGGTTTCCAAAACTCACACCATCGTTCATAAGGCCACAAACCTTTTTTCTCTAGTACAATCTCAGATTGATATGGGTTTCCAGGTCGTACACTATTACAGAGAATGACCCTTCAAGAATTACCCTTGTCTTTTAAAAGTTTTTTTATAAATTCATTTTTCATGGGTTTTCTCATCCACTTAGAAAAATTTCTAAGTACATGCTTCTTTTTTAAAAGTTACCCTAACCATTTAGAGATTTTCTAAGTATAGATATCACTCCTTCATGGGTTACCCCCAGTCTTTTAATTATTATTTTTATGTTTAAGCCCATCCCCCACAGGCCCCCCCAAGTCTCTTGTAAATTTTTCTAAGTATACGCGTAGAACCCTCAACCTTTTAAAATTTTTATGAGTATGAGCTCCTTTTTCATGTGATATCTTTTTGCTTCGTTTTTTTTCCTAAGTATATGGTTTCTCATTTATGACTTTTCCTTAATCAATTATAAACTTCTTCATGTATGGGCGTGGAACCTATAACCTCATATAATCGTTTTAAGTATGAGCATTATGTTGGGTCCATACCCTTTATCTCTTAGAATTTTTCTAAGGATGAACATTTTTATAAGTTCATTTCCCTCCACCTCTTAGTTTTTTCTAATTTTTTGACATATGAGTGTTTTTATAAGTTCATTTCCCCCAACATCTTAGAAATATTTATATGTATAGATGTCTCCATGAGTTCATTTCCCTTTTCCACTTAGAAATATTTTCTAAGTATGAGCATCTTCATGGGTTTTTCCTCTCTATCTCTTAAAAAACTTCCTAAGTATAAACGTTTCATAAGTTCCTTCCCTTTTACCTCTTATAATTTTTTCAAAGTATAAGTTTCTCTAATATAGGTTACTTATAGCCTTTTAGTAATTTTTCTTAGTATAGACTACTTTTAGATTCCTCTCAATCTCTTATTATTTTATAAGTACGAGTTCATCCAGTATAGTTTCATGTATTTTAAGTCTCTAAACTCGTAAAGATACATAGTAATTAAGTCTTCATGTATTTTATCGTAAATACTCACGATGCAAAATTAATTTATAAGGGTGGGTGAAATATAACTCATGATACAAAATAATTTATAAGGGTGAAATAACTCGTCAACCCTTCATTCCAATAAAAAAACAAGATTCATGATTTATAAATGTATCCTAAATCATCCAATTAAAAGGTTCATAGTTTTTATTCTCTACTACATACATATTTCAAGAGCATGTCTTTCTAAAATATCATTGTTTTCCCCCCACAAATATATTTATTCTTAAAGAATCCTCTAACTTACCATAAAATAGTTATATTACCTCCACCATTAAACTACACCTAATTTGACCATCCTGGCCATGATAAATAGAGCAATACAAAGAATAATTGATTAAATAATTTATTCACCAATAAAAAAATATATTCCTAAGCATCTTGAGATCTTTTTAGGCACCATATATGTAATGCTTACTCCATTAATGTAAAAAATGTAATATTCAAGCAATATGTAAAACGAATTTTGTTTCAAAATCTAAATTTATTGAGAAATATTAGAATATGTAAATAATATCTTCTATTTATAGCATGTGTATATTTCCTATTTAGACTAGCAACATTATAGCCGAAGGACTCTCCCTCAACATTGTATAAATCAATTGCAATATCAATGAAAAGGCATGCAAATTATTCTTCTCAATCTTCTCTTCTATCATGGTATCAGAGCAAAACTAGGTTATCTTCTTCATCTAAACCTAGCTGTCACATCATCTCCCTCACTATCTGTTCTCATACTGCTGAAAACTACAATCTATCAATTTTTGCAGAATTAACCAACAATGACAGACAATACAGAAAACTCAGAAACCAATCTCACAACCTCTCTTACTTCTCCTCCCACCATACCTCATCACTCTCATCCTGCCCTTACAATGTCAAATATTACCACTTTCATCAAAGTCACCCTAGACATTGAAAAGGGGCAATACATCACATGGTTGGAGCTATTCAAAATACATGCTAGAGCATACCAAGTTCTCGATCACATCATTCCTGCCTCAACAGAAAAAGATGAAATAAAGCTCTTTAAGTCAAGACACGGATCCTGACCTTTGGTCTCGTGTTGACGCCATTGTTCTCCAATGGATCTACATCACCATCTCTGAAGACCTTCTTAACACCATACTTGAACGTGACTCCACTGCTGAAACTGCATGGAATCGACTGAAAGACAAATTTTCTGACAATAAAAATTCCAGAGCCCTTTACCTGGAACAAGAATTTTCCAAACTGTCAACACCTCAAATCTCTCTCAGATCAATTATCAAATGTTGGAGCCCCTGTCTCGAATGAAAGGCTGGTTCTTCAACTTCTTTCAGGCCTAACCGATGCTTATGCCGGAGTTGGATCACAAATCCGCCATGACGATTCTCTTCCCCTGTTCTACAAAGCACGATCCATGTTAGTGCTTGAAGAAACAACAAGGATAAAAAGGGCTGCCCAATCTCCCTCTAGCTCTGCATTCTTTGTCTCTCCGGGTGGAAATACCAGTGGCCATATGACTGGAAACCCACTCCACCGTTCACAGCAAAATTACAGTACCCAAAGCTCCCCCAATCGCAGTGGAAGAGGTGGTGGAAGAGGCGCACATCACAGCAAAGGAAGGGGAGAGGTGGTCGTGGAGGCCAATGGCATCAATCTGCCCAGCCACACACGAATCCATGGAACCCATCTGCGCAACCAAGAACAAATCAATGGCAGCCTTCAAATACAAATGGCAAGAAAAATCAGAATCAGTGGACATATCCACCTTGGGCTGGGCCTTGGCAAGCTTGGGCCACGCCCCCATGCCCATATCCAATAACCAACATGCATCAGCCCACTCCTCAACATCAGCCCAGCTTACTTGGGCCTAGGCCCCAACAAGCCCACATGGCAGCAGCCACACCGCAGGCCCAGTCATCGTATACTCCAACCGACATCCAAGCGGCCATGCACACACTCTCCATTGCTCCTCCTGACGATCAATGGTATATGGACAACGGAGCCACATCTCACATGACTGCAAACAGAGATAATCTTACGTCTTATTTAAATATGAGTAATAATCATAATATTACTGTCGGTAGTGGTCATACTATTCCAATTATTGGTTATGGACATGCATTATTACCTAAGCCCAACCCTCCTTTAAATTTGAATAATGTCTTGCATGCCCCAAAATTGATTAAAAATCTTGTCTCTGTGAGAAAATTTACCATTGACAATAATGTCTCTGTTGAATTTGATCCGTTCGGTTTTTCTGTGAAGAATTTTCTGACGGGGATGCCTTTAATGAGTTGTAACAGCTCGGGTGACCTCTATCCAGTTACCACAAGACCAACCATTGGCTTTTCAACACCATCTACTTTTACCGTTGTATCTCCTGATTTATGGCATAATCGTTTAGGACACCAGGAGCTCCTATTTCTAAGTTCTCTTCGTAGAAACAATTTTATCAACTGCAATAAAATTCAAGATAAGCCTCACGCGTGGTATCAACGGTTTGCTGATTATGTGGCTTTATTGGGTTTCTCTCACAGTATTTCAGATCACTCGTTATTTATTTATCGACAGGAAAATGACATGGCCTATATTCTCCTGTATGTGGATGACATTATTCTTGCTGCATCTTTTACTGCTCTTCGAGAATCCATTATCTCTAAACTCGCATCCGAGTTTGCTATGAAAGATTTGGGTCCCATCAGTTATTTTCTGGGCATCTCTGTCACACGACATTCTGGAGGCCTGTTTCTTTCACAAAAGAAATATGCAGAAGAAATCATTGAGCGGGCAGGCATGTCTTCTTCTAAACCATCTCCTACTCCGGTGGACACAAAATCTAAACTCAGCATTTCTTCAGGAAATCCGTATCATGATCCAACTGAGTATCGTAGTCTTGCTGGAGCCTTATAGTACTTGACTTTTACACGGCCGGATATTTCTTATGCTGTTCAGCAAATATGTCTCTTTATGCATGACCCTAGAACTCAACATATGTCAGCTTTAAAGCGTATCATTCGCTACATTCATGGCACTCTTGATTTTGGTCTCCATCTTTATCCCTCATCCGATCATGCTTTAACTTCTTACACCGACGCAGACTGGGGTGGATGTCCAGACACCAAACGGTCAACTTCTGGGTATTGTGTTTATCTTGGGGATAATTTAATCTCGTGGTCTGCGAAACAACAACCCACTTTGTCAAGGTCTAGTGCAGAGGCCGAATACCGGGGGGTCACTAATGTAGTTTCTGAATCCTGCTGGATCCAAAATTTACTTCTGGAGTTACATTGTCCTATTTCGAAAGCTACATTAGTATATTGTGACAATGTTAGTGCGGTGTATCTTTCCGCGAACCTAGTTCAACATCAACGCACTAAGCATATTGAGATGAATATATATTTTGTACGAGAGAAAGTTGCTCGTGGTAAAGTCGTGTTCTACATGTCCCTTCCTGTTATCAGATTGCTGACATTTTTACTAAGGGACTTCCGCTGCAACTCTTTGATGATTTCCGGGATAGTCTCAACGTGCGACAACCTCCCGTTTCAACTATCGGGGTGTATTAGAATATGTAAATAATATCTTCTACTTATAGCATGTGTATATTTCCTATTTAGACTAGCACCATTATAGCCGAAGGACTTTCCCTCAACATTGTATAAATCAATTGCAATATCAATGAAAAGGCAGGCAAATTATTCTTCTCAATCTTCTCTTCTATCAAGAAACATGACTAAAGGTATTCTATTTAATTCTCTTTGATAACCAATATATATGATCAAATTTTACCCACCATGCCAATTAATTTTATAAGTTAAGTAAATATGTGTTTCGTAAAACGACGTCTTTTCAGCCCTTATAAATGCAATATAAACACATTACCAGAGGATAAGAAAGAATATAAAGCATCTGCATGGAGCAATTTGGAGATTGTATGATCAACATTAGCCATACTAGTTGCAAAGAGGGTTAAATTTTCGATTCTATTGGATAAAAAAAAACTGATAATAAAATGGAAAGAAAGAAAAAAAGGTGAGGAAGAATCGACGACGACGACGGTATGGGTTGGAGAAAAACTAAAGGAAAGTAGACATTGTGAATATAGGGGTGAAGTCAGCTGATAGTGACGAGCAATCTACCGGCAGGCGGGACGTCGCCGTATAACATTTATGATTTGCCAACAGAATATGCTCACGCGTGAACGCGCGCTTAAAGAGCACGTAGATGCAAGTGCTTCATCGGATGAAAACTTGCCGTAGAAATAATGGCATTTCAGACAGAGAGACCGAGACACCGACACCTACTTTGCTTTTAATCCTTACTGTAACTGCTACAGATACACGTGTGAGATGCTGAGGCTCCCCACGCTCGCTCGCTCACATGTTACTATATTTTTTGTCACGCTCAAATTTGTATTGCATGTGACGATTTCTGCCTCTTGAAATTTAATAAGCTAATTCTTGTATTTTCCAAAGTTTTTTTTTTTTAAAAAAAGTATTTATATCCTTGGATTAAATCGTTTTCATTTTATCAAAGGACTAGATTATCACTTAAAATTTATAAAACTTGATTGGAAAAAATATAGTAAGATTTGGTGAAGAAAAAATAAATAATTTATTATTTTTTGTTTTGGAGAATAAATATTAAATTAGCGGTGAAACAATCGAAGTAGTAATAAATTTGTGCTCGTGACTAAAATAGAGGGAATCAATAAGGATGGTAAAATTATCTACCCTTATAAGAGGGGAGGCACGTGGGGCATCTTTCTTTGAATATTTTGTTTTTTTTTTAAATATTTTTTATATTTACGTTTTGATTATTTATATTTAATTATATATGAGAGTTACAGAAAAAATAAATGTAGAAAGAAGTAGATGCGGCCCATCTCATGACATCTTTAAGAATCAAGTCACATTTACATCCTTGTCCTAAAGAGTTTGTTTAATTTTATTTTGGGAAATTCCAAAATTATTGTCCATTGTCAAACTAGTAATTATTTTTATTTTTAAGATTTTATTTCAATGAAAGTCATGGCTTGATATGGGGCTGAATTGAATAAAAAGTTTGATGTGGGGCTGAATTGAACATGCTCAGCCTTGTGTTTAGGATCTAGACGTGTATTAAAATCTAAAACCTTCTGTAAATACCATCACGGAGTTGTTCTAATTTTCTCTTACTAATTAGAAAATTAAAATGTAATCAAGTATAATTATTTCACAGCAAGGATTTCATAATTAATATGGATAGAGTTTCCCTAACTCATTATAAAACAATAATGTTCATCCATAAATGGTATTGAAATTAGATTTCCGAAAACGTGCTCTTTTCTTTTCCACCAAAAAGAATGCCTTCCATTCATCTCCAAGCAACATAAAAGTAGAAGAAATGGTGAACAGTCAAAATCAGAAAACAAAAATGTATTTTGCAAGTTAGAATCACTAAAGTTATATTTCCGCTATTAATGATCATTTAAAAAGATAATAAAAGTTTTTTTTTACTTGAAAGATAATATCTTTCTAAGCTTTTAAATTTATTTTTAACATTAAAATAGATTTTAAAAAATACTTTAAACTGAAAAATAAATTAAATAAACCCCACCAGCACCATGTAAAGCAGTTGTCTTCCGTGTGAACCCCACACCCAGCCTGTGCCTGTCTCTAGAAAAAAAAAGTCATCCTCCACTTTTATAAGTGTCCATTAATCCCAAGTGAAGTCTCCCTCCGCAAAGGTCTCACCTTTCTCTTCTCCAAAGCAAAACCCGAACCTCTTGTCTCCACCTCCCTAAAAAGGTCACCAGAACCAGCCTCCATAAACTCGAGCCAAGAACCTATCAAAAGTACACTACACTCACCAATTAAAAGAAAACCAAAGAGGCCCAAAAAAATTCTCATCTTTCTCTTCCAAGTTCCAATCTTTGTCTTTGAGCACCATGGATTCTCACATCTATGGTGTCTCTAAGAAAACCCTCCTTCTCTTTACTCTTCTCTGTCTTTCCGTTTCCTCCATCTCTGCATTACCCCATCAGAACAAAGCTAGCAATAGTACGGGTATTGGTCAAATGATAAACTCCAACTCGGTGCTTGTTGCGCTTCTCGACTCGCATTACACCGAGTTAGCTGAGCTCGTTGAAAAGGCTCTCCTTCTGCAAACCCTTGAAGAAGCTGTTGGCAAACACAACATCACCATCTTTGCGCCAAGAAATGAAGCTTTAGAGCGTCAGCTTGACCCCGAATTCAAACGGTTTTTACTTGAACCCCGTAATCTCAAATCTCTCCAAACCCTTTTGTTGTTCCACATTATCCCCCAACGGGTCGGATCCAATGACTGGCCAGGCCACAAATCAAATCCCAGCAGGCACACCACTCTCTGCAACGATCACCAGCACTTGATCACCCAGAATTCAGGCAAAAAGCTTGTCGGGTCCGCCGAGTTGACCCGACCGGACGACGTGATCCGACCGGACGGTGTTATTCATGGCATTGAGCGGCTCCTGATCCCACAGTCAGTTCAGGAAGACTTCAACAGGAGAAGAAATTTGAGATCCATATCAGCTGTGCTGCCTGAAGGAGCCCCGGAAGTTGACCCAAGAACCCACAGGTTGAAAAAACCAGAACCACCAGTTCGGGCCGGGTCACCTCCGGTTTTGCCCATTTATGATGCCATGTCTCCTGGACCATCATTGGCCCCCGCCCCAGCTCCAGGACCCGGTGGGCCTCACCACCATTTCGATGGAGAAAGCCAAGTTAAAGACTTTATACAGACACTACTGCTCTATGGTGGCTACAATGAAATGGCTGATATTTTAGTGAACTTGACTTCATTAGCCACTGAAATGGGCAGGTTAGTATCTGAAGGTTATGTGCTTACAGTTTTGGCACCAAATGATGAAGCCATGGCCAAGCTAACAACAGACCAGCTGAGTGAACCAGGGGCACCAGAGCAGATTATTTACTACCATATAATACCTGAGTACCAAACTGAAGAGAGTATGTATAATGCTGTTAGGAGGTTTGGGAAAATAGGTTATGATACATTGAGGTTGCCACATAAAGTTGTGGCACAAGAAGCTGATGGATCGGTTAAGTTCGGTTCAGGTGATGGGTCGGCCTATTTGTTTGACCCGGATATTTATACAGATGGGAGGATTTCAGTTCAAGGGATTGATGGGGTGTTGTTTCCCGAGGTCGAGAAAGAGAGTACTTCTGTTAAGAAATCCGTCAGTTCTGTTAAGGTTGCCACTACCAATCCAAGAAGAGGTATGCTTTTGTTATTTTCGGTTAATTTGTCCCTTTGATTGTTTGTCATGGATTGATAAGATTGTTTTTTTCTTGCCAAGTCAACTTTAGTTACTGTTTATTAGATTATAGGTCCATAGAATTACATTTTTCCTTTTTTGGATCAGCAACCCAGTTATGGGGTTAGGTTGTGTTAACTATGGATAGGGGGGGTTCGTTAAATTCAGCGATAAGTTAGGTAAAATTGTGTTAGCGATGGGATTAAGCTCTCGCCAAAAGTTCTGGTATGGGTGGTTATAATTGGTGTCGGTGATGGGGCAGATGGAATCATATGCAGCAGTTAATCTGTGGTCTTTTTAGCTTTTGATTACGTTGTTTAATACTTTTCATATGGGATAGCTTGGCTGTCAAGCAGAGATTAGTCCCAGATTGCTTCGAAAGGAAGTGGATGATTGAGTGAGTGGAGGGTTATATGGACATGCTTTTGATTTAGTGCAATCTTGGTGAAGCTTTAGAGCCTAAAATTGTCGATGCCGAGTTCACTCTCTCCCCCAACAGTGTTGATGCTCTTGAGTTTGTGATTAAAAGTCAATTAGCATAAGTGCAGAAGAGGTTTAGATGGATGGAAATTAGGGTTCTTAATTGGAACCCATGTGATTTTAAGTACACCAAAGTTGAAAAGCAAAAGGAAATCCAGTTTTTTTTCCTAGCTGCGAGCAACATTATAATACCCCACCCCACCACAACTAAGATGCCAACGACAGCTTGTCTGTAATTAAGTTCCACGCCATAATATTCTGGCATCTCTTTCATAGCGTGGAATATATTTCTATTTTAGCTGGCACGGTTGAGACGTTGTTTAATCGAGAGCTCAATTTATGAATAGTCTTTGCATGCTCGTTATTTAATTATGCATTTGATGCTGATACATCAACATGAGTTGACTTTGATGATTTTTGCTGTGGATTCTGCCTTGCAGGGAAATTAATGGAAGTGGCCTGCAGAATGCTCGGAACTCTTGGACAGGACTCGCGTTTCACTACATGTCAATGAATACACAGTAAAAATCTCGCAGGAAAAAGAAAAAGAAAAGAGTAAAGATGGCTGGAACCATGAAAACAATAGATAAATGGTAATTAATTGCAGCAAGATCTTTGTGAAATACAAACACGATTGGAAGGGATGGATTTGCCTGTAGGATTTCCTCTGAATCCCTTCCATCAGAGAGAGTTTGTTGTTATTTTTGTCACAGACACTGTAATTACACACCATTTTTTAATTATTTCTTAGTGTTTGAAAAACCCTGAAAACTACTTTATATATATATATATAAAATAAAACAATGGGCTGTCTTCTTTTTTCCTGTTCATGATCCACCGCCTGTGAATCGGACGTATTTCTATCCTTCTCCGTGAATCTCTTGTATTACACGCCGAGAAAGAACTGTGTTGAACTGTGTGCAGAAACAGTAAAATGGATCGGAAGAAAGATGAAAACAGGGCATGGGAGATGGGACGGGAGACTCGCAGTACATGCCAGCAAGGCAGATTGGTGGATCCAGCATGCAAGTAGATTGCAAAATAATTTCATCTCCCGAGGGTACTTGTAGAAAGTTGTTTTCTTAAGAGCGCTTCCACGCAATATGGTTATTTTTAAAGTGTAAAAATATAAATATGATATTTTAAATAGTACAAGCTGTTGCTGTTATTTATACTCCAATAAATTAAATATATTAAAGATAGGGAAGAGGTGCTTTAATTATTGTTTAAGGAGTTCAAAGGAGGGTTGTCTATCCTGTTTTGTTCGGTCTGCAAGTGCTTCTATTTCAAATAACGTAACATATTAGAATAAATTTTATTTTTGAAAATTTCACCTGGAATACTCTGGTTTTAAATAGTATTTTTTTAAATAATTAATTATTTTATAATATCAATCATATATCTTAATCCAACTCTTAAATTCAGATAAAATTTTACAATGAATCTATTGATATATTTATATATATTATATTAAAATTTCATGGCAATCATAGAATATAATGACATTGCAAGTTTGATAATGATATTCTCGTAATATTATCTAGGTTCATAATTTTGTTTAAAAAATTATTTTATTGTGTCTTCTTTTATATTAAAATTTTCTTATTTTCATTATTCAACAACGAGTTTAATAGGAATTGAACTTTATAATTTGCTTTGATTTGCTTTATTTAAGGTTATTATGGTTTTATAATCCAAGTCACACATTTGAAATGTTAACCCGAATTGATTCAATATATCGTCGTTTCAATATTTTTTTTAAATATCAATTTGATTTTTTTAGTTAAATTATATTTTTATCAATTTTTCATGTTAGCTTTGGATTCATCAAGTCGATCGAGTAATATTGGTTCAACTCTTATTGTTTTACTTATATTTGAAATTTAAATTGCACAATTTTAAATAATTTTTTTTTTAGATTTAAACTAAAATTTTATTTGTTGAATTAATATATTTAACTATATATATATATATAAATATAAGTAATATCACCTCACAAAACGCTTTAAAATTCCAATTTAAAAAATGAAAGGCAAACAGAAATGGAACTAAAACCTTGGTTTAAAGTCATTTCTTGATATGACTGCATTTATTTATATTTATTGACCCTACTTTATTTATTTAAAATAAGGGATTTATTTATTGACACTTTCAATACATCTTGTAAGACTACCAAAATATTTATTTATTTTCACTGTTTTTTTTCTTTAAAAAAAATCTATGTTTTTTTCCCCGCTTTTTTCAAGCAGGATTATGAAATTCGAAGTAGACTCTGTTGAACTCTGGAGATTTGATATAAAAAAAAACACTCCATGGCAAGCAGCTGCCTTTCATAGCCCCTGTGACCAGCATTAAAAGGTTTGTGACTTTGTGCCCCCTGGCATTTACACATACATGTGGAGTACTTTTTAAAAAAAAAAAAGATGTACGAGTATATGTATCTCGACTAATCTTATAGATACTGAAACTAATTATTATGTAAATTTTCAAATATCATCATATTATTAATTATATGACTCGAATATAAAATCACATAAATAAACTTTTTAGTCTCGAACTTTTATAAATGTGGAATACTTGAATATGGCGTCGGTCACATTCCTTGAAGGTTTACACTAAACATTTACCTTTATAATCAAATCATAATTCACAAGGACGATGCTCTAAGATTCCCTAGTCACAAACTCCATTCTTCAAGTATATTTCCTCAAAAATGAATGACTCTGACGCTAACAATATGAGAAAAACATTGCTTGAATACAAGATGTTAACATGGAGAGAAAATCCACTCGTAATGAATGGTAGCATTTTGGACTTAACAACTCCTCTTTTTTCATATATTTTATTTTAGATGCGAGAAAACTTATTTACCGAAAAACACACTTTGTTTGCCCAAATAAATGAGTAAAACCCCAGCTGTCTTAGACTCTTATAAGGGGTACATACCTTAACTCGAACTCGAAACCTGCTATGCAGATCGCAAGTTCTCTGTTATCACTTCACATCTTTGGAACCTCTTTTTTCATAATGAACTGAGCTTGGAAGCAATAAAATTTGGCCGAGTAAGAATTTTCCTTCTTACAACATCAGCTTTCACGCTCTGCGAGGCTAGGAAATTAAAGATGGTGGGAATGAGCTTTCCAGTCTGGTATGATTATGATAGCATTGTCACCTTAGCACCATGTCCAAGTCACAGGAGCGAAGAAGTAAAGCTCCGTGAGATTTCAATCAAGGCAGAATCTTTACTCAACAACAATCACATTTTGCTTTGCAAACAAAACAAGCTTTACCTTTCACGAGCCTCCATTTTGTCAGTGTTATGTTCTCCTTGTGCTTTCAGTTTTCAACATCAGACCTCACCTTCTGCAACTTGCAGCTTCATAATTGCATCGCTTTTTTAATTTCTTCGAAAAATGATTAACTTCACTCGCTGCTTTTTTATCCACATGTTTATCGTTACTGGTTGCATTTAATGGAAGGCCGGCAATTTAAGCCTCGCATGAAAGGAATGGTTGTGGAGTTCATTTTAGTTTTTGCCAAACACTTCGATAAAATTTAACAAAAGAATACAGGCTTATATCATGCACAGTTTGGTAGATTTATGTTAGTTTCACAGGAACCCCCCCAAAAAATGCCAGATAACTTACAACCAGACTATTCACAACATGATGGAACTTGAACAAATCCTATAGATACAAGATGAAATAATCAACTTCTCATCCTCCGACTGAGACTTGAGGGAGCATAATCTCAGGATTGGCCGAGGACAGAACTGGTCCATTGTTCTGAGGAGTGTTGTTTTCGGGCATGGTCTCAATTCCATTCTCACATACAGGAACGTTCATAGAATTATTCTGGACATTAGCTTTCTGGGCTTGACTCTCTGCTCCTGGTAGCTTTGCTTTGGACTTGACAGTCTTTCCTTCCATTCCATTGGCTGTTATTTGGTGAGAGTGAAGCTTAGGCTGGGACTTCCTAATTGCTGTTTTTGAAGCACCATTATCCACGCTACCATTTCTCTGAACTCTGGTTCGGTTGCTTGATTCTTGGTTCAGAAGTGGGCTGTGAGAAGCTCGTGGGCTAAAAGAAGATCCACCATCTTCCAAACAGTTGTTCGTTGAAGTGGCAGAGCTCTTACGCCTTCCCAGCTTTGGTGATTTTGCACGAGTAGTCGGTATCTACAAGAATGAGCACACAAAACTTTATCTCAATGTTCCATAGACAGGATAAAAAAAGAGCAAGCAGGGAACATAAAATGAAAGGGGTGGAAAAAATGAGCATTGAAATGCATTAAGCTACATGATCTTAGAATTGAACTAGCAAGTGTATTTGTTCGTGCACATATATTCACATGTATTTGGGATGAGCCGCAAACTGTTGGGAATCATACTGGCCTGAATCCATAAACTTCTCCAACAGCATCAGAATAAGCATTTCTACTTCCAAATGTCAAACTCAGAGATAATATGTTCGAAAATAATATAAATTATAATATAGGGTCTCACCTAAAAGCTTAAGCTTTTAGATGAGATGGTTTCTTAACATTGTATCAGAGTCTTGTTGATCCAACGATCACGAGTTCGAATCTCACTACCCCATTCTATTTGATGAAAAAACAAGCACAATGTAGTATGAGCTTGTGCAAGTTTCAAATCCAAAAGGTTTTCACTTGAGGAGATGTGTTAGAGATAATATAAATCATATTATGGAACCTCACCTAACAGCTTAAACTTTTAGATGAGATGGTTCCTTAACATAATAGAGAACTTGAGGCTAGGACTAAACCTGATGTTCACGTTCAATATAGCAGAAGCACAAATAACCAAGAAATGCAAAAATCATTTGTTATATAAATGCATTGTCATTAAATATGCCCGGTTATATTCAAGGACTTAGAGATTCATAGAGATTTTAGGCTATATTTAGAAAATTCAACTCAACAGGTACAAACAGACAAACACGTTGACAGAATATGTGGATTAGAAACCAGAGTCTATGCATTGGTTAGTCCACATAATGCACACGATATTAGTAAATCATAGTGATCATTTGAAAAATAGTGATAATTTTTAGGCATTTAAAGAGTTCATCTGGTGTGCTTTCAATCTTATAGTTGATGAAATGCAGCAATACAGAAGGCAGAAAAAATACACAAAGTTATCAATGGATACTTGACAGTGCAAGCATTACCTTCTTTAGTTCCACTTTTGCAGGAGGCTCTTTATAAAAACTTGGCATCGGTGTAGCCTTAAATGCCAAACTCTTCCTCAGTTGCTTGATCTCTGCTTCCTGGCTCTCCTGCAAACCACCAGAAAGTTAAATATGAAATGAAGATTCATAATCCCTTAGACTCGGGAGAGAAAAGTCATTGTTAAAAAAAAATATGGGAAAGGTCAAGAGGAAAAATGTTTCAGGTGAAAGAAAAATCATTACCTTTGATTTTGCCTGCAAGTTAGTTTGTTCCATTTCTTTAGCATGGGTCTTTTCTTCAAGCTTTGAAAAGAACTGGTGAACAAAGGCCATAATACAATCATGTTATGGATTGAAATAAAAATATTAAGAATCTAGCAAAGAAACTAAAGTCCAGCAACAACCTCCTTCCGTTTCTCAGCACGTTCTTCCAGTCTGAAGGAGAATCCAGAACCACTACTTCTCCGCCCACTAAGAGTGGCACTTCTGATATTAACAGAGCATAATGGAACATTAGCGACCAGTATACATAAATAATTACAAAACAAATTGTGTTCTGTAGGAGCAGTACGAAGTTGTGGAATGGGTGTCATCTTCTTCTTTGATTGACACCGTGGTTGTCTCAGGTTTTGAGTTTTGATCAGCAGCAGACCTGCAATCAGATAAATATTATATTAGTAAGCTTTATCCCGTAGCAAATATATAAACAGGTCTACCTCTTTTCAAGGGATGAAGGTGGAGGTGGGACATGGGAAGCTTCCCTGAATATATTTGATGGCTTCAACCGATAATAGGGGAATCAAAATTTTATGCAGTGCATGGATGTTGACTTACTCAGGAACCTGGGGTGGAGGGGACTTTGCAGCTTCAGTCAAAGAACTTGGTTTCACAGACTGTTATGTACAAAAAAGAGTTACAAAAAACAAAAGAACTAAAATTACAACATAAATGTTAATGGTCAAAATCTATCAGCAGAAAATCTTACCACAGCCTGTTGATTGCTAGACTTGCTCGTTGAGGAACTCTGCCTAGTTAAGGCCTTACTACCATTAATATTTGATTCCTTTGAATTCGCTCCAGTAGGTGCATGCCTGTTTGTCCCATTGGAAAAAGGAACCTGCGCCTTTGTTCCTTCATCCTGGGCAAGCTTGACAGCAGTTTTGAGTGGGTGTCCCTCGATGCTCTTCCTCATATTATTAGCTCGCACACCTTTTGCTGGAAATGAAAGGCTCTGAGAAAACGTTGGCCTCTGGCTATGAGAAAATGGCCCTGAGCCTTTCACATTAGGCTTACCCTTGGCCAATTTGCTGTTCTTCGAACCAGTGCCCTTCGTCGGAGCAGGTTCCTAAACACAGGTGAAGACATGCAAACATGGTAAGAAGGAAAATGTGTCTTTCATTTAGTACTATGAATCTAAAAGCCATATAAATTGCGCGGCACCTTCGACGCATTTGAGAGTTTTCTTTCAGAAACACTTGCGGCACCTCCGCTTGCTATGCCAGAAGAATTAAGACCTTCAGTTTTGGCAACATGCTCAGATGTTTTTTTGGTTTTTAGAGGTCTGTCACCGTTGGTAGCATTTTTTTCTTCCTTTTCTGTTGCCACCACAGGTGCTTCAGCTTGAATTTCCTCAGTGATAGTTTCCTCGTTCATTTTAACTGCATTGTCACCCTCCATTCCTTCAATGAATCTTATTGCAAGGAGCTGCAAAATTACAATAGATATGTAGATCATAACTTCACGCTACTCTGTGATGTGCATTTTGACCAAGCAAAGAGCTGAGCTGACAGCCAGATAGATTGTTGAAAATGAAAACCTTATTCTTAGGAACGAAAATGAACAGAAATTGAACGAATTAAAAAACTGAAATCACAATACAAATGAATAAGCTACATCAATAAAATGAAAGGCCAGAAATAAAATAAAATAAAATAAAATCAGATCCCATATAATTGATCACTAAAACAAAGAAAAAGGACTTAAACCTCAAAATTTAGTAAAGATTAACATAAATAAAACAAATAAAGGGTTTCTCCAGGCTAGTTTCAGGAAATTGAAAGATGCCCTTCGATGTTGAAACTCAAAACTTACCAAAGCTAGAGGTTCAAATTTAACGTAAATGTTACCTCCTTTTAAATGTAAAATTCAGACACACCAAATTCTATCTTCCCTGCACTTTCTCAGCAATTAAACAAAGGACAAATCAAATCTGAAACTTCAAAACTTCACGCAACAACTACATATCATTTAAAGGAAAACCCCACTTCATTTATGACAGAACAGTAGTTTCTAATGAATGCAAGCTTCAAGACCCATGTTTTTCTTCCATGTCACAGCAACTAAACAACACTGCAAACTCTCACAAACTTTCAAACAGAAAAGATTGAAAACGAGAGATCAATCCAAGAAAACATATATCCAATGTAATTAGACGCTAAAACACCAATCAGGATTTAAACCAGACAAACAAACAAAACCTTACCAAAAAAAACTCAAGAAAAGCTGTCCAGATTCTAAAGGCAACATTACTTACAAGAGCATAAATACCATGCAAAAGCAAAATTAGAAAACAAAAGCAGACCTTTAGACACTAGCAGAGGAGTGAAGTTTGAACTGTTGAGGGAGACCAGAGAGCAAATGAGATAAAAGACTGAAATGTCTGTAAGAATGGTAAAGAAGTGACAAACTGTGAGTGTAAGGCTACGAAGATAGATGTGTAAGAGCCTGTTGTCTTGACACGTACACACACTGTCACTCTATCTGGTTCTGATTCAGGTTCTGGTTCTGGTTCTGTTCGAGAAATACGAGAGAGAGGGTGGGTTGGCTGTAAAGAGTTAAAAGTAGGATGTGAATTTCAATGAAGTGGATAGAAATAGATAGATTTATGAGCAGTTTCGGAATGTCTAATTACTAATATGCCACTTCCTTCCTCGCTGGTTTATTTTATTTTTTAAGGAAAAATTATATGTTCTCACATGTTTGTAGCTACCATGATTCTGAATCTCCATGGAGTGCGGGAATTTTCGCTTTTTTTTTTTAAAAAAAAAAAAAAAAACAATTCTAGTTTATATCCCAATAAAAAATGTGTAAGGTGGTTCAAATTTATTTTTTATTTTGGAATAAAAATTTTTTTTTAACGTGCACAATCACAAACTTTTCTAGTTTGTTTTATCAATATTAACCAACACAGTACGTAACTTGGTTTTAAAAATACAATAACAAGTACATGGGTTAAAACCAGAACTACAAAAGCCAGACCTAATTAATGTTGTATGACAAACTATATTAAGGACAATACTAGTCGGACGAGGAATTCTATTTTGGAACCAACCTATTATTATTATTATTATTATTATTATTATAGAAAACATAAAAGGCGTTGAAAAATACTATAACCCCACACTTGTAGCCCTATAACTCCCACAATCATTTTTATTTTATTTTAGTCATGAAACTTTTACTTTCACTAGTTGTTTATTTATATGGCTAAATTGAAAATCAATTGTTTTATATTGTTAGGGGAGGGAAAAAATTAAAAAAACAGGGGATCAAAATAAGAAATACAGAATAACTAGATGGTTGTTTTGAAATTGACTAAAAAAGTTGTTTTTGGTCATCTTAGTTTGCAACAAATCCATTTTTCTTATGTTTGCTTCTTCAAAAATCACTTTTGAACCATAACTTTATTTATTATATTTTTCGGTTCTTGGTTTGAGATAAGAGAGAGAGTCATTGGATTCTGATGATAAAGAGAAAAGATTGTTGATTGACAATGATTTTGACCGTCAAATATAGTCAATTTTGGTGTCAACAAGTTTTATTTGATGAGATGAATTCTTTTGAAATGTTCTTTTAACCTTCAAATTACCTAAAAAATAGATCTGACCTTAATAATATTTAGGGTTTAAAGTTGTTTTTTTTTTGCTTTGAGAGCATTTTTTTTTTGGACATTTAAAGGCATAAACGAGTTTATTTAGGTTTGTTTTCCTAAAAAAAACTAATGCATTAACCTCTAATCACTAAAATCTTAGCAAAGCAGGACAAACATCGTTTATTATTTTTTTACAAAAATCTCAGGGCAACTAACATCCTTGTGAAAAGAAAATTAAGTAGCCCAAACATGTGTGTTGTCTTAAGCCTTCATATATTGACCTTTTTTTTTTTTTTTAGATTTTATTTTCATTTTTATCCTTCACAATTGGAACTTTATTGTTTCTTCTTGCTGTTTTTTTTAATAACTTATTGATTTTTAATTGAACAATATAATTTGTTTATATTTGATTTTTAAAGATTTATCATGATATCAACACAAACATCTTGATACTTAGTTGGTTCTTGATTTTACGAGAGTCTATTTGTGTTATCGTATAATTAAATATAAAAAATATAAAAATAGTTGAATTTGATTAAATCCATGAACTAGGTCGCAATTTGATTTTTTAACTTTGATCGATTGGTAATCTAGTTTTATAGTTTAATTTGATTTGTTTTTAATGATGTTACTAAACTCTTGACAAATCATAAGGTTGGTGGTTAACTTTAGTTGATTAAGAATTGAGTTTTATATTTTATTTTAATTTATTAACACATTGATATTAAGTTGGTGTTTGATGTTATAAGCTACTATATTTTTATTACATGAATAAATAAAAAAACATTTAAATCCGACATAGTTTATAAATCAGCTCACAAGTCAATGGTTTAGGGCATGAAATCTAAACCAATCCAATGGGTCACTATTTTAAAAAAATCATGTCAGAAAATCATGTTCAAAAACCTATAAAATTATTTAAAATAATAATAATTCCACCCGCAGCTTGATTTCGCAGTGTGAGACATTCCACTTCGGGGTTCTTGACGTTGGAGGAGCTGTTCGATGTCTATTAATAGAAACTACAATTATTGAAGCTGTTGCCTCCCAACCCTTCTCTCTTTGTTCTGTTTAATGTATTTTTCTTTGCTGGCCTTTACTTAAACTCTAAAACACTTATTCCCTATTTTGTTTCACCATAAAATAATAATAATAAAAAAGAATTTAGATGGACCATGACCATGTAAGAAAAACAAAAAATAAAAAAGAGTAAAAAAAAAATCTGAAAACAAGAGTATAGGTTTTTGATGAATGTATCTGTTTGTGCAAAGAAAGTTTTTAGTGGAAGGAATCGAGGCAGTCATTTCAATGTTTTTTTTATTACTATATGTTATGTTTAAAATAATTTATAAAATTAGTTTTTTCTTTAAAAAAATATCTTCATTAAAATTTTTTTTTATCTTGGTTCTCATTTTTTTTTTATAGTTGTATGTTTTATTTTAGATATTTTTAAAATTTCATCCTCATTTATTTTATTTTTCTTATCAAACTTTATTTTCATTTTTGAACTCGACAAATTTTTTAAATTGATATTTTTTTTATTTCATTAAGTAACATTAAATTAGTTTGAAATTAAGTTTATTAATTAAACCCAAGTCTAGGATTTCACAAGTTATAAATTAGAGATTAACCCAGGTTTTTTAAGAAATTCACTTGAGTTTGCTTCTTCTTTTTCTTTTCATTCATCAATATTAAATTGATTGAAAATCAAGATTATTTATTGAGCTTGAGTCTTGGATTTTATGGGTTGAGGGTTTCGGAGATTATCCTAGGCTTAGGAGATTCATTCAAGTTTGCTTCCCCCCCTTTTTAAACTAATATTGTTATTCAACATTTATTTAATTGGAGATGTAGCTCTATTATTTTTCTTAATTGTTTCTTACATGATTTTTAATTAATTTTGAAAATGACCTGAGTTATCTTATGGTTTTTTATTTATCACTAGTTGTTAAATTTAACTCTTTATAAAAAAATATTTTTTGAAATAAAATTAAATTAACCGACTAAATATAAACATGCTGACAACTTTTCTTTTCTTTCTCTTAAGTATAATATTGAAAACTTATTTTGTATAGTTAATCATTATTTTTTTCTTTGATTTATCTACGATAGTTGTTTTTATTTTTATTATATTATTAAATGAAATGATTCTATTGGATTCAGTAAAATTAATATCTCGAATCTCATTTTTTTTAATTTAAAAAGAGAATCATTACTCGGTTATATTCTTACATTACTCAAAATTAATTCAGCCCGCGTCGTGACAATAATCTAGGTATCTATCACTCATGGGTTGGGATCGGTGGTTTAAACTCCACTCTATTGTAATCAATCAACCACTAAATTAATTTAGCTTCCCTGAAACATCACTCCCAACTAACATATAATGCCAAATAATCTCTTCAATTATATTAATTGTCACCTCTTTTCCCTGTCTCCATTAAATAAAATAAAATAAAATAAAATAAAATAAAATAAAGCTTCTTTTCAAAGTGAATTAGCTGGGTGCCACTCCACAAATATATATATTTTTTTGGTGGTTTGTTTGAGAGTGTGGTTAAGGTTATTTTTGGAAAAAATAATTGTTTAGAAATACATCAAAATGATATTTTTGATTTTATTTTTTAAAACTTATTTTTAACATCAACACATGAAAATGATCTAAAAACACTAAACGTTTTAATTTAAAATAAAAAATTAATTTTTTTTTTTATTTCTTTCAAAAATATTTTTAAATGCAATATGAAACATGATGATTGAAACTCTTGCCCTCAGGGTATTAAACAGCCAATCACCCCCTACGTGGACGAATAATACTTTAATAAAGCCCAACCAAGGGAAATTTCCCCGTGACGTCACCGTTTTATTTCTTTATTTTTGAGTTTTGAAAAAAAAAAAAAAAAAACTGCAAGAATCAGAGTTAATATTCAATAACCGGGGAAAATTAAATACTCACCTCCCAGTGATTAACCAGCAGCGAGAAAAGGGGGGGCCGGGGGCAGTTATGGTAATATAGAATAATTAGCGAGGAAGGGCATTAGAGTAAGTACAGAGCAAGACAATGATTGAAGACAGCAGAAGAAGCTGTTTCACAACGTGGGGTGTGAGGGAGCTGTCATGAATGCAGGCCCCTCTCTCTTACAGGGTCACAAGTGGGGGTGTCCCACAAGATGACGTGGCGAGACCAGGTAACATGATTGGTGTCACGTAGGAGCCGAACAAACTTAAAAGTAGACCCCACTCACACCACGTACATCAACCGCTAGCGAGCTGTCACAACGTGCGTTGAAGATCAGAGGTTCCCCGTTGAGGATGATATAGATGATCAGAGGCGTTGGATTTAAGAGTTCAATCATTTACCACGTGTTGGGACCCATTGATTTTCTTGGGGATTTTGTGGGTGGGTACGTTGCCTTCTTGGAGCTAGGCTGGCCTTCCTTTGGCTCTTTAAAACCAAAACTCAATCTATATCTGCTTACAATATGTAATGGTTCATGTAATTTAAGAGATTATATAATTGTTCACTTTATTGATTTTTCATATTTTAAATTATATGATTATTATTGAGAAGAACTATTATATATATAGTTTTTAGAATTGTTTGAAATTAAATTTAATTTTGATTGATGTTTAAATTAGTTTTAGAATAGTTTGAAGGGCATAAAAAAAACCTTACATGTTTTCATGGAAAGAGGAATTGATACGCTGTAACAAAGCATATTTTTTTGTGATATTCTTTTTATTCTTCTAGAAACATGGACCCAATAAATCATTTCACATAATCAAACTTAAATATATATATTTTTCCCAGCTGGCAGATTGATGTTCTTAGCTCAGGAAATAGAAGATTGGATTAGGGAGCATCCCCAGTTACCTCATTCAACATTTCGTGATGTTTAAGAATACGAATGTTTTTTAAAGTATTGTGAGACACATCAAATTTATTAAAGCAATTTAAAGACATTAAAAAAACTAATTTAAATAAATTTCAAAAATAATAAAATTAAATTTAAACTACAAACAACTCTTCAAGTTTAAAATTAAGTCAACTTTCTGCTCCAAAAACATGAAGCATAATTCCTCGTACCAACTGGGCACCGCATGATTTCCTCACCCGAAAAGGAAAAGGAATGACCGTCGATTTCGCTGATTAAAGTTAACATGTCTCCTTCTGAAGCATCCCCGAATTCTTCGCCTTAAAGAGAAGATCCATGCATGTTTTCACTTCATTTCTGGCACAGCAAATCTAAACATGTTTCTTCTAAATTATATCGCATTCACAAGAAGTTCTTATAGCTATTTCACGAAATCTCCGATTCATTTGCATTTTCTGCTATCATCATGTCCCTGCATTTAAAATTTGAAAGTTGGGGTTGGGGCAGTAATGGTTAAGTAGTCCCCAATGATTATGACGTGATGTCAGAGAAGTTGAGATCTGTACAATAGGTCTTGAGTTTGAATTAAAACTTATATTTCTTGTAAAAAAATAGAGTTTCTTCGAATCCAAAATAAGGTAAAGTAACAGTATTTAGGTCTATGAAATTCCTTGGCTGATCCAAGTTTCAAGCTGAGGAAGAGCAAATAAGCTGAGCTACCTCTAATCAAGATCAAACATTAGAGATGCCTTAAGCATCATTTGCAAGCCCATTTAATATACACGAGCGGTATGCCCGCGCGATGTGGCGGGGCTTGTTTATCTATATAGAAAATTGATTGCTTTTATATGTATTGTATTTTATTATTTTAATATTTAGTTAGTATAATTATATTTAAGAATACTAAGTCATTTTTCCTCTCTCTCAATATATTTTTAGGCGATAATATTCAATAAATATCAGACATATTAGAAATAAAAATATTGTAATTTGTTTTTGAAACATAAACTTAATTTTTTTGTGTGCTATAATTATTTATTTGCCGTCTAAAAAGAACAGTCTAATGGAAACGGGAAGTGACTTGTATATTTTTTAATTTGACTTGCAGATAATGCAGGTTAATTTGTAAACATTTTTTTTTTGAGATGTTTTTTTTCCCAGTAATATTAGATCTAAAATACTAAAAATGAAAATATTAGAAATTCTTGTAAAGAAATAAACTTAAATAAAAGAGCACAAATTGAAGCCAATATTTTTTATATATAAGATTTATTAATCATATTATTATATTAAATATATTTAAGAAAACATGATATGAATTTCTGTCATTCAAAAAATCCTAGGTCATTTTTCCTCTCTCTCAATATATTTTTAGGCGATAATATTCAATAAATATTCAAACATATAATTAGTTTTACATATTTTAATTTGACATAAATATACAAATATATAATTAATTTGACATAATTTCAATAATATATTTAATTTAAAGGATAATCTTAGGCTATTTTGTTCTCTCTCTATATATTCTTAGGCAATAATATTCAATAAATATTAGAACATATAATTGGTTTCACATATTTTAATTTGACATAAATACACAAATATATAATTAAAAAATCAAAACACTGCAAATTTATTTCAAGAAATAAACTTAAACAAAAGAGCACAAAATTTAATTTTGAAGCCAATATTTTTTTTTGTTTTATAAGATTTATTCATCGTATTATTATATTAAATGTATTTAAGAATACTGATATGAATTTTCGTCCTTAAAAAAATCCTAGGTCATTTTTCCTCTCTCTTTATATATTTTGAGGCGATAATATTCAATAAATATTCAAACATATAAATAGTTTCACATACTTTAATTTGACTTAAATATACAAATATATAATTAATTTGACATACTTAATTATATATTTAATTTAAAGGACAATTTGAGGCCATTTTTTTATCTCTATATATATTCGTAGGCGATAATATTCAATAAATATCAAAACATATAATTGGCTTAACATATTTTCAATATACAAATATATAATGAAAAAATCAAAACACTGCAAAAATCTTTTGAAGAAATAAATGTAAATAAAAGAGCACAAAATTTATTTTTGAAGCCATTTTTTTTTATAAGATTTATTCATCGTATTATTATGTTAAATGTATTTAAGAATACTCATATGAATTTCTGCCCTTCAAAAAATCCTAGGTCATTTTTCCTCTCCCTCTATATATTTTTAGGCGATAACATTCAATAAATATTTGAACATATAATTAGTTTTACATACTTTAATTTGACATAAATATACAAATATATAATTAATTTGATATACTTTCAATAATATCTTTAATTCAAAAGACAAAATTGATGTAAACCCAAACATTGAAATCAAATAATTCAAAACAAAACCGGAAATTAAAAGAACTGGGACTGAAATGAAACTGAAATCCATAATTAACTTGCATAGAAGAATAGAATTGAAAGAAATCAAACTTTTGATACCTAAAATATTAAGGATTTATAATAAATTTGCATGGAAGGGTGAAATTGAAATTAATCAAAACTTTGATACGAAAAATATTTAGAATTCCAGCCCAACCCGCAAAATTAAAAGCATAAGGACCGAACTGGAACTTCAATACATAATCAATTTCAATTGAAGGATGAAATTGAAACAAATCAAAACCCATTTAATAGAAATAAGGGCCATAAAAACAAATTATAACGTTCAGGGACTGAAATGAAATTTGACAACAAAACAGCTTAGGTGACGTCATCTGGCGCAGGCAGGAGAGAGAAATTGGGGGGGGGGGGGATTCAAACGACCACCGACACGTCTCCGGACACCATAGTGCCACACGCGCCGCACCAGGAGGAAGGGATCATTCCTGAAAATCATTCTAGACGGCGGTTGTTCATTTTCCGACGCCGTATGATGCCGCACGCGCCGTTCGAAAAACGCATGAGCGTTGAAACGAACGGCGCGTTCTGGGACGCGCCACACAGCTGGCATTAAAAAAAAAGTAAAAATGGCTAATTACCGGAACGCCCCTGACACGCAGGCGTGTGTTTTGTCCTTTTCGAGGGACAAAACGGTTAACGCACTGTTCATTTAAACATTAAACAAATAAAGAACCGGTCAGACGAACCGGACCGAACCGGGCCGAAAACGGTCAATGATCGTCCAGCCCCTGAAAATGGCGGCGTTTTTTTGTCTTTTTCGGGGGCTAATTTCGTTAATACACTGTTCAAAATCTAAAAAAAAAGAGGACATACACCCGCAAAGCACCGGGTGAAACTGCACATAAATAGTGACAATGAGTCATGGTGAACAATGTTGTCACTGTTCAAAACCTCGTTTTGTTTTAGAGTATTTGATAATGATTTTCTTGGTACGTTTATGCCGTACAATAATCATCCCCATAACTTGATATTGAAACCTGCCCCTCAACTGTGGAGGAGAAGACAAAACCCTATTATTATGCAAATACTATGTTTCTTCTAATCAATCCATTATCCTTTAGTTATCTGAATTATCGTAATCACATGATCACTTTCATCGGCCCAGATCCACGAATGGCAGGGGGGGGGGGGGGGGGGCGCAGTGCTGATATTAATCAAGTTTTGGTTGAACGTGAAGCGGTATTATTGAAAACCCAGATGGACAATCTATTAATTTGTTAAATTGGGGTTGTAATTTATGCCAAGGTTGTAAATTCCATTCCATTTCTACTTGGAATAATGTATTTTGTTTCAATTTAAAAAACGAAACAAACCAAAGTAAGTTTTATCTCGCTTAGAATCTCGGCCTGTTCTGAAAATTTCGTTCAAATTCTAGCCTGAACGTTCAGGTTTTGTTCTGTCCATTCCATTCTGGCCAAATAGTATTTTTTTGAAATAATAAATAGTTTTATAATATCAATCATATCTCTTAATCCATCTGTTAGATTGGGATAAAAGTTTACGATGAGTCACTTGACATATTTATATATATTATGTTAAAATTTCAGAGCAATCAGAGAATATAACAACCTTGCGATATTAATGGTGACATTCTTGTAATATCATACAAGTTAATAATTTTGTTTAGAAAAATCATTTTATTGTGTCTTTTTTTAGATTATTTTTTTCTCAATTTCATCATTTAACAACGAGTTTATTATGAATTGAATTTTATAATTTGATTTGATCTGCTTTATTTAAGATTATCATGATCTTATAACGCAGGTCAAACATTTAAAAAGTTAACCTAGATTGACCCCAATTAATTCAATATTTCGTTGTTTCAATATTTTTTTAAGATGTCAACTTGATTTTTTTAGTTAAACTATATTTTTATAAATTTTTATGTTATCTTTGAACTCATCAAATCGGTCGAGTTATATCATTTCAACTCTTATTTTTTTACTTATGTTTAAAATTTAAATTGCACAATTCAAAATAATTTTTTTTTTGGATTTGAACTTTTTTTAATTAATATATTAAGTATATATAAATATAAACATAAATAGTACAACCCCGAAACGGAGCGCCGAAACATTTCGAAACCAAAACATTTTATTCCAATTGAAGAAAAAAAAAAAAAACACCAACTGAAACTGAATTGACAACCTTAATGTATGCTTTTAAATATATACTTTTAACCTTAACGTACACTACATACATCTGGTCGAGTTAACTGGGAATTTCCTTTCACATATCATAAAGGTAATGTGGTCTATTTTGAAATACAAATGTATTAGAGTTAAAAAAAAAATTAATTTCCAGATGAAAAGCTCGTCATCAGGTTAATAGACTGTTAGTGTCTCCCTAAATCCAATGCTAAAATCTTTACCCTGTAAACCATTCTTGCCCAATTCATTGTTGCCTTTCTGCATCATGGCCACAAATTCATTGTAATCTATGCGACCATCCTGTAAACACAAATCAAAAGTAAAATCAATGAAGTCTGCCATATATTACAAGCAGTAATCCAGCACATAATCAAAATGTTTCTGCAGATTGAAAATAGTTTCTTTAACTTATTGTAAACAGATTAATAGTAAGGAAGTACTCACATTATCTTGGTCAACTTCTTGAATCATTTCTTCTAAGTGAACATCGTCCATGCCAAATTCATTACAGGCTTGTTGGAGTTCATCTATGGTGATATAGCCGCTATCATCCTTGTCAAAATAGGAGAAGGCTGCAAATAGATGATCTTCCTTCTCAACTTTGTGTAAATGTAATGTGGCAGCTATGAACTCCTTGTAATCTATCGTGCCACTGTTATCGACATCTGCCTGAAATTTTGAAACAGGCATTGTAGTCAAGATCAAGAGCAGCAGCTAACATAATTAATGACAGCATTTCTTCTAAATCTTGCAAGACTGCATTGAATTTCAATATGTTGAGGATCAAATTCAATAATGAATCAAACTATGGAGTCTTTTAAGTGTGAATGGTCTGAGACTGTACAAAAATATGCTTGCTTGTGATAGAATTAATTGAGATTTTCTGGGTGCACATCAGAATTCTTAAGTAGTTGGATGATCTTACTGCTCGCAGTAGAGAATAAATTTCAGCCTCGGTGAGAGTTGCACCAAATCTTCTCAGTCCTACTTTGAGTTCTTCGAAAGTAATTTGACCACTATTGTCTCTGTCTATCATCTTAAATATCTCTTTTAAGCCAGCAATTTCTTCTTCAGATAGGTTCTCGGCAATGATCTGCAGGCAATAGATTTGAAGTTAAGAAAAGGAACTTGCAATCTTCATTTACAATAACAGTAGACATTTCGTGAGTGGAAACAACTTCAATGGTCTGAGGACAAAAAATTGTTAGACTTACTCTAAGAGCCAATTTCTTAATCTTGTTCATCGCAGAAAACTGCTTCAAGCGACTTAATACTGCAGGATCAAGAGGCTTGTCTGGAGCCACCCCATCATCACGAACCCAAGGGTGACCTGCAGGGAACCAAAATGTACGTTCAGTAGTGGCACTGGATGAATGCAGAAGAAAATCTCTCTGCGGAGATGATAACAGACAACAAATTGATTATATTTATCAAGTTTAAACATTTGATCACATGAATCAAAAGCCATCCTTTCTAGAGGTGCCACATCAGGCCAGGAACTGAAAACTGGTGATGAACCTGGTGAGAGTTTAACTCAAGCATGTTATTCAATCTAAATAAATCATACTTGTTCAGGATCATCGATATATTCCGATCAGAAAACTAATTACATGCAATATGGCATCCTAACCCACAACTTTCATCTATAGAGACTCACCGTTTCTATGATAATATATAAAGTAACATTCATTGTATAACTCATGTCATCTATCGACAAGGGTCTTGACCAACTATGAGTCCTATGAGTTCAGCAATCTCATATATATATTTCAGTGATAAAAAGCTGTGGATTGAGGAAAAATAAGACTAATTGAGAAAATGTATCACAACTTACACAGAACTTCATGGGCAGTAAGTCGTTTCTTAGGGTCCCTGACAAGCATTCTCCTGATCAAATCTTTTGCACTTGCAGAGACTTTAGGCCAGGGTTTTGATGTGAAGTTCAGATGACCATGCAAAACCTCCTTAAATATGTCATGTTCCTTTTCTATGTCATAATCGAAGAAAAAACAAGAACAGGAAATCAAATTACTGAGAAAATTATGTATATGCCTTAGAAGTTACAAACATCAGAAAATTCTCACCAGCCCAAAATGGAGGTACCCCACATAAGAGGATATAAACCATCACTCCAGCACTCCAAACATCTGCTTCTGGACCATAGAGCTTGCGCAGAACTTCAGGTGCAACATAGTATGGGCTTCCAACCACATCATTTAAACTCTCCCCTGCAATTTAGGACTGTCAATATTCAACTACACATAGCATATCATTCATGAGTGGAAAATATCCTCTTAAGTAATGCTGTATATCATTTACCAACAAAAATTCTATGTACACAAGAAACACAGTGATCATGTGTTAAGGGATTAGTAAGACACTGCTTCCCTAACACGCAGATATCTGGAGTCCTTTCCTTTTCTTTTCTTTTTTCCAATAGGAAACAGAGGATATTCAATTGTGCATTTCCTTGTATTATGGACTTCATTTACTGTTTGCAGACCATGGGAGAAATAGTAATGCTCTTTTTTTTTCTCTTGTGAGAACTAATGGAAATTAATGCACAAACCACTAAGCAAGCATCACTGGAAGGTGAGCAAGAGAGATGATTTCAAAAGAAGGAAAGCTACTGAAAGTCGGAAACATACCAGGCTTGAAGAACTCTGATAATCCAAAATCTATGGCCTTGAGAGGTGAATCCTCACGCTCATTGACAAAGAGAAAGTTCTCAGGCTTGAGATCCCGGTGCATGACCCCCAAGGAATGGCAGGCTTCTATAACACCAACTATTGTCCTAGTGAGTTGAGCTGCCTTTTTTTCTGTATAATGTCCTCGCTTAGTAATCCTGTCAAAGAGCTCGCCACCAGCACACAATTCCATCACGACATGAACTGCCACTTCATCCTCGTACGCCCCGTTGATGGAGACAACATTAGGGTGCCCTGCCAGGTGATGCATTATCTGAATTTCCCTCCTCACATCCTCAACATCATCTGCTGTCAATAAATTCCTTTTCGCAATCGACTTGCAGGCATACTCTTTTCCTGTTGCTTTTTCCACACAAAGAAAAGTTGTCCCAAATTGACCACGGCCAAGCTTCCTCCCCAGCTTGTAGTAATCCTCCAAATGGCCGGTTCTTGTCTTCAACACTGAATCTACCTGCAGCCCTGCACTTGGTGTCCTCTTAACAAGAGGCTTATTTGGTCTTGTGGGCTCTGCTGGTTTTTTCACTTCCTTGTCGCTTGCTGGCTGCGCTGGTCTATTCTCTTCAACCTTCATGATAATCTCCGATGGCACAGTTGAATTTTCCTCTGGTTTTGTAGGCAATGGTGCTTGAATAATTATCTCTTCCTTAACTATCTTCATTTGCTCCGGAGGCTTGTTTTGAGCATGGCAAGGAGGTTCTTGCACTCTATTCAAGGACAACCCTTCAACATTTTCTTTCTTATTGTAAGTGATTAAGCAATCCGTCGATCGAACCCACAAAACAGAAGAAGAGATTGTTTCAAAGATACCATCCTTGGAAACCCTTGATCCAATACAGTTATTATTCCCCATATTCAGTTCTGTATCATGTAATAGGACCCCACTTCTTTTCACTCTAAAAGGCCGTATGATTTCGAAGTGAACACGATCAAAATGAAACCTTAACCGGTCAGAAGAGTTTGACACTACGCTTTGATTCTACTGCTCCCTCTTACTCTAATGTATGCGAACGCAGAATTCTGTGTCTGACAATCACTAATTGTGTGCTCCAAAATTGACATTCGCATTCACACAAGAGTCAATCCCCAAAAAAACCTATCAGAGCCTCCCTCACAAATACCCTGAATCCTGCAATCTTAATAACCTTACCATTTAGAGGACAGATTCTAGAATTACACGTCCAGTGATCGAACACTATTGCGTAAAGAAAGAATAAAATAATCAGGGTCATGAAAGCAAACCATTAAAAAAACAAAAAGAGAGACCAGAGAAGGAGAAATTGAAGAACAAGACAGAGTCTATGTACGTGTTTTTACCAGGTCTTCTAGGAAGCAGTACGTAGTTATTTACAGTTTTTTCCTTCATTGTGTCATAGAAGAGAAAAGGAAGCTGGAAGGAAAGACCGTTTTTTTCTGCTGGGAACTTTCAAAATTTGCGTCCTGAGTGTAGAATATCGCGTTTCATGCATTAGAATATGGTATAGAACTATAGATTATAGTTCGACTTTTGGGATGGTGGGTCCATTCCGAAATTGATGGTTGATATTGATATTTTATTTAATTTTCTGATAAATAAATTTTGGTGAGGGTGCTTCTTGTTTTTGTAGAAGGGAAGGGTCCTGTGAGTCTGGACAGTCTGGATTCGAGCGAGGCTGGGATTGTCGCAGGCCGGCGTGTGCCGGTGGTATTCATATTTTATTTATTTTTCTGATAAATAAATTGACCACTACATCTAATATTGACAAACTATATTGACCTAGTCCAAAACCAGTTATGAAGACTTGATTAGGGTTTGAGAAAATAAGATGGAACGACAAACAATGCATTTGAGCCTAGGTTTTAGGGATCATGCACGAGCAGCTGCTCAGGGAGACCACGAGTTTGACTACTAATTAAACCTGAACTGGATAACCCGAAGAACTCGCCTAACTTGCTTTCCACTAGAAAAACCCGATGGCTGCTCATTGGCCAAACCATGGATAGTGGCATAGTAATAAGCATTATGCAGTCATTGAATTGGAAAAGACTACACGTTATTTCAGGGTATTTGGCATCATGTTTCAAAAATATTTTTAAAAAATTTAATTTTTTATTTTAATTAAAAACATTATGTATTTTTAGATCATTTTCATGTCCTAATATTAAAAATAATTTTATAAAATAAAAAATATATATTATTTTAATATATTTCTAAACAAAAAATACTTTCAAAAACAATCTAATCCATACCGATAAACATTCATTAAATCAGCACATCATCTACCACGAAATTGATTTAAACAAAACTGTGCAAAAGACGCCAGTCAAAATGTATGATCAAATTTTACTCCTAACTTGATGTGATTTCCCTCCATTACTTGACAACAAATCGATGCTGAGGATTTAGCATCTCCTAAATAATCATTGTAGTCAGATGATCAACAAATATTCTGAGAAGAAACACATGATGATGAGAATTTTACTCCACCCAGGTTGCTTGGTAGCTGTGCTCTCTCTTTTTTATTGTTTAAGAAATACATAATTGATGATGAGAATTTTAATATTTATGAAACGATTTTTTTATTAATTTAAACATTTTTTCATGTTAAAATCAATAATATTAAATGAGAATTATGATAAATACAAAAAAGAGTTTTTAATTCAATAAACAAAGTGTTTACTTCTCTCATTGTACGATAAATACTTAATAAGATACTAAAACAATTAAGTTATATGTTGTATAATCAATTAATCTTTTGATTCTAATAGTTTGATTCATTCTCTGTAGCTAAAATAGTTATAGCATGCATGATAGATCAATTTGGATAGTACCTGTAAAATATATTCTTTTGTAGACTTGGAGATTCTTAGATGCTTAAATATATATATTTTAGAGAGATAGACTTTGAAAATATGCATGCTAACAATATTAAAAATGATAAAAAATGATAAACTTGAAGCTTGAATGATTCATAAAACATTTATATTCCATGCACTTGTTTTCTTTAAAATAATTTAAAAATATAGTGAACCCTCAGAGAGAATTTCCATACATCTTAGTGTGCAGGGAAAGTAGGATATAAAATATAGTTGAGCTCATATATGCTAAGCTCTTCCCCTAGGCTTGACCTAAGAGGTTCAAATCCTTCCTTTGATTGAGTCTAAAGGAGACATGTCATACCATTGACCGAGTCCAAGAGAAGTGGGCTCTTCCTTCGGTTGAGCCCAATAAAGGAAGGTCTTTTCTTTGGCTGAGCCCAAGGCACTGACTTTAGGCACATTACTCAAGACCATGAGCTTTTGGGTCTTCAAGGTCTTTTAGGCCTGTTAAATTTTGGTTTATCAATGTTCAAAGGGTTAAAGTATGAATGTTAAGATAGTATATATGAAAAAATACACTATTTACCTAAATTATTTATAATATCTAAACTTGTTGTTTTGATAACACTATTAATAAAAAAACAAATATCTCTTACATATTATGAATGAGATGAAAATGTGTCAAGTCATTGAAAGATCTTTTATACACCTACAAATGTAGAAAGATTATTATTCCTAAATTGTAGGTCTTAAGATAGAGCACAAACCAATCAGGTTTATTGTGTAGTTAAACCTAAAAGAGATGAATCGGAAGTTTATCAAACCCACATTATTTTGGGTTTTAATACATGACTAAACCCAAATATATTGGGTATGACAACTTGCTGACTCATGATACTTTAACTTATAGTTGAACTCATATATGTTATTGTCAGACTCACGTTGACTTGAGCTCAACATCTAGTCAAGCTCAAACATGTTGAGTCTAGCAATGTATCAGGCCCGTGTCATCTTGGCTGAGCTTAAGTGTTTTGGTCTATAAACTTGTCAAACTCAAGTTGACTTGGGCTCAGCAAATTGCTGAACCTAAATATATTGATTTTAGTAACGTGTTAGACCTATAATGTCTTGGGTTCAGCACATGATTGAACCCAATATATCAAGTCTAACAATATATCAGATCCATGTTGATTTGGGATTAGCATATAGCTAAACCTAAGCATATTTGTTTTGCAGCAGTTTCATATTCACTTGAGCTCATCATATGACTAAACATCAGTATATTAAATATAATAATATGTTAGACCCATATTGATTTGGGTTCAGCACATGATTTGATCCCAAGTATATTAGATTTGAAAATGTGTTGGGATCCCTTGCTTTACAGATGGTGAGGATGACGAGTCTCATTATGAAAGTCGCCAAATACATCAAAGAATTTGTTCTTCATCGCTTCAGCTTCTTCGGTTGATGCCACCAAGGAAGTGACATTCTATGGTCCATCCCCAAAAACTTTCCTGGAAGGAGAGACCCTCTAACTATCATCTTCAACAGGCCTAATTGACTTGAGCAAAAAACCATTAAAGTGGATATGCTGGATGAACTGAAATTTTAGGCAGGTTAAAAAAAAATTAAACTGTCAATGAAGACAGACATAATTAGATGTAACGAAACCTCCCAATCAGCAATTATACCCAGAAGAAAATGAAACTATGATCATGAGTCGAATTGTACATATTCTAAGGCTATCAATGATTCTTAAGAGAAATTAAGTAATAGAGATCTTGACAAAGTTCCACGGCCTTTACCAATAAGGTTATAATATCACCAACAGCACTTTCAGAATTGTATCTTGCCAAGTTAATGCACAATATAAGCAGCAAATTCAGAGAAAAGGTAAAAAATAATAATAATAATCAGATGCAGTCCCTCAGTCAACTTGTTTTTAAGAGCTAAGCTTGCATCAAATCTTCAGAATCAGTAATCATCAATTCAACTCAACCAAGCCACCAAGTATCAAACAATCACTTTCACATCGAGTTAAACTCGAGGGATCACAAGTTTTTTTCCCAGAGCTAGCCCATCGTGCTTCGTCTGTGACCTTTAACATCTAGATTTTTCTATTCAGATTTCAGTGGAAGCTACCTCTGCAATCGCGCGACAACATCATATCCAAAATTTCAGTGGAAGTTAATGAAACTTGTTCAAGGCAAGGCCTTTACTCCCATTGCATAACCAAAATTGAGCATTTAATGCTCTACCATTAAGCTATTTCTTCATGCTACAGTAGTGGGCCTTCACCACCAATTTCCCAAAATTTATTCCAGATTTATTATGTTAAGAGAATTTACGTTTACTAGTTAGAGCCCACTTCTTTTGCAACACAGTTTGAGCTAAACTTTGCTTGCCTTCTCTGTTTAGCCCAAAGAAAACAGTTCTAAAATTAACATTACTGGGAACAATCCCATTATCCATCATATCTGATAGAAGCTGTACGGCTTCCTCAGATTTTCCTGCCCTACACAAACAGCTAATGAACATTGAGTACGTCTTAAAATCAGGGGCAGGCCCCTTCTCTTTTAGAGAATGGAAGACGTTCCATGCTTCAATGACATTTTCCGTGTCCATGTAACCGCGAATCAATGCCGAATATGTAACGATTGTTGGCTCACAGCCCTCCTGTTTCATGGTTTCGAAAATTTCCAACGCTTTTGATGCCTGCTTTTCCTTGAAGAAATGAACTATTAAGGATGTGTAAACATGGACGGTTGGATTAATGCCTACCTGCTTCATAGAGTCCACCTTAGCTAAAGCCTCTTCTAGTCGTCCCTTCTGTAATAGGCCATGAACAAGGCTTCCATGAGTATACCGATCCAACGTCGTTTTCTCCGTGCTAACCTGGTCTACTAATGATAAAGCTTCTTCTAACATTCCTGCTCGACAAAGCGCTCTAATGTACAGGGAGTAACTAGCCGGAACTGTAAAACCAGCTTTGCAAAGATAATCTATGGCTTTTCTGGCTTCCAACAATTTGCCAACTTCACATAAACAACAGAGGTACGCTTCAACCAGCTCTTTGTCAGGGACGTGTCCTGCACGAATCATCTCCTGGAATATTTTAATGGCTTCATCAACCTTTCTTCCTTTTCTTCCACAAAGGCAAATTATCAAGTACTTGTAAGTGCTGTCATTTGGATTACAACCGCTAGCTTTCATCTCACCAAATATCTTAAGAGCAATCTCTGTTAAACCTGTTCGACCATATTGCATTATCATGATTGCCCATGTATCTGGTGGTATCAAGAAGCCTTTTCTCCTCATTTCATAAAAGAGGCCTCTCATGTGCTTGAAATCCTTTCCGCGACCTGAAATTTTCATTGCCATGTTGTATGTTTCTGTAGTTTGGCAAAAACCATTTCGCTTTCCTACCCATGCAAAGAAATGCAATGCAGCATTTCCATGCATACTGCAATTGCGTAAGGTCTCGGCAACAAGTTCTGGTGTGAACTGAATGGTGCATTTCTCCAGGGCATCTTGAATGATGGGCCAATCCTCCAAGGATGATAATATCCTCAGAATTTCTCGCATGTCCTGCTCATCGTAAGCCTTTGAAAGTGGCTTCACCGAGTTCCAATCCATCCTTCCTTGCACTGGTTCATTACAGTTTGAGTCCACATGGAGCTCCTCTTCCCTGGACAAATCATTTCTAGATATTTCATCATTTAGCGAATGAAGTCTGCAGATTCTATACATCTGCTTTGCTTTTCTAATGTTGTCCATCTCTCCCTTTTTCAACATACAAGATATAACCCCCTCAAATATTTCATCACGAATAAACATCTTGGAAGCCTGCATTTTGTCCAAAACCTTGATAATTTCATCTGTTCTCAAAACTTTGCAAAGCTCCTTGATAAATATTGAATAAGATTTCTGAGTCGGCTTGATTCCCTTATCCTCCATAGTCTCGAACACTTCCCATGCTTCAGATATATGGTCTTGGCGAACATGACCTGCAACAATGGCCATAACTGCCACACTGTCTATCTCAACTCCTCTTTCCAGCATCTCATCATATAGCTCACGGCCTTTCTGATACTCATTTGATCTGAAGAGGTGTTGCATTAGCTCTGTATAGGTAGAAGTAGCAGGCAAATGGCCAAACTCTTTCATGCTCTGGAACAAATCGAGCGCCTTAGAAAGTTCTTTTCTCCTCAAGTACCCATTGATGATGATCCCATAAACCTTCCCGTCAACAAAATCTTTTCTCTTCATAATTTCAACAATTTCTAGAGCATCTGCAATCCTATTAGCCCTGCATAGTCCTTTCACCAAGGTCTCGGAAAATTCATAATCAAGCTGTGTTTCTTTATTCTTAAGTTCACGAATCAATTCTAAAGCTTCTCTAATTCTCCCAGCCTCGCAATAGCTCTTCAGGACACAAACATGAACATCATGCTCCGGAATCTGTGAAACCCTAATCATGTCATCAGCCACCGATTGAACAGCACTAACATCTCCCGACTTTGCCAAGCAATTCAATAACATCTTGTACAAACTTAAGTTAGGTTCAATTTCCCTTTGCACCATTTCCTTGTAAAATTCCAAAGCGATTTCACCTTTTCCAGCATTACAAAGTGAATGTAACATCACTTCATAAACTTCTAAATCAGGTTCATACCCAGACTTTCTCATCTTCTCAAGGACCAACAAGGCTTTGCCTATCAACTCTGCCTTCCCATACTGTTGAATAAGAATAGTCCAAGTCTTAATATCCTTTTCGCAAGAGTACTTCTCCATCTCCTCCAGTAAAAGATCCACCATCGAGAACTCTCTGGCTTCCCCAGCTGTATACAACATGGTATTATAAGTCTTGGTTGTATGACAAAACCCATCTTTCGTTTTCACCCAATTGAAGAATCTATAAGCTAAACGTGGCACTTTATAGCACCTCTTCAATACTTTCTCAACAACCTCTGGATCTAACTGAAACCCCACATTATCTAGCCTTTCCTCCATTAAAGCTTTGCAATTTTCTGTACGAACAATCCCAGTAATTTCCTGAACTACAGCACTAACGTCAGTTTCATTCAAAGCTTCCACCTTTATATCTCCGAAAGTCAACAAAGACCCCTCCTTTGGCAACCCATTATTCAGCTCAGCATTTTCGCAAACACCTTTTTCGCAAAACTTGAATTCTCCAGTTATCTCGTTATCTCCTACATGGGTTTCTCTTGATATAAAAAACCCATATGGAGTTTTATCTGGGATCAAAACATCAGCGCCCACGATATCAGTTATCTCTTTAAAGAGTGAATTGCTGGTTTTAATTCCTGCATGGTCTTTCAATTGGTGTTCTTGAGTTTTCTTTGAATGGGGGGAGGGTTTTGATGATTTAGTGAGGCTAGAAAAGCGAGAAATTTGGTATGCGGAGAGCTGGGAATTAAGAGGTTTATAGCTTAAGGAGTGGAGTTTGAATGTCCGCCTCATTGTTTTGAGACAATTATTATTAGCATCAGCAGAGAGTGGTGGTGCTTTATACAAATGTTAGCAATCACACCAGGAATTTGAAGATTGTAAGAGGAGTAATTATTAGTGGTTTAAAAAATATACACAAATAAACATGGTCCATTAGTATTCATCATTTAATAAAAAAAATATTTTATAAATCATTTTTTTATCATGATAAAATAATCAAGAATACCGTATACGAAAATAATAACAAAGGTCCGATTTAATAATTTGTTGAATTTCGATGTATTGTTTTTTTTTTTTTTTTTTTTGATAATCAGGGTATCCGGGTTAGCTTGCGTGCACCTCGACTATTCTCCTGATTTATTGAACATCCTGCAAGTTCAGTGAGCATGTAAGGTGTCGCGGGGATGATAAGTGTACCAGGCAGGAATCAAACCAGGGTGTCATAAAAGGAGCACCTTCCAGACACTGCTAGATACTCGAACCACGGTCCCTTGAAGAAGACGCCCTTCAACTATGGCTGGACAGACCTGCTGATATAGATTTAAAAGTACAGTAACAAAAACATTTATTAATATTTTATCTAAAGAAGTTTTTTTAATTTTTAGTAGCGAATGTGAAAGAGAATAACAAAGATTTCATGAATTCTTCGTTTAAAGGTGTAAGAAAAAAATATAAAAGATAACAAAAAATCTCATATAATATATATAGATATAGATATAATCAAGGATGTAATTTAATAAATTTTGATGTGCTTTTATTATTTTAGATTTTAATTATTATCTTTTATGGACCTATTTGTTTTACTATTTATAGATAATTAAAATAAAGTTCTATGTAGAGTTTAAGGTTGATTTAAAAATATTAATGAAAAAATTATTCACCCTTTCATGGTCTGAGCAATGTAAAACATGACAATTTATACTCCTAGTAAAAATAATTTAAAATTTTGATGAAAATATAAAAAATATCCTTTCATGTTAACAACCTAGTCCTAGAAACAATTTTCTCCTTTCTCTCTTCAACCAAAATATCTTAGATGTGAAACCTTTTTAAATAAATAAATAAATAAAATATCATATAAGAATAAAATTTGAGCAAAATCATTTATATAAACCACACATACATAACATCCGAATATGAATACAAATTTCATTTAAGTTTACACTAAACTTTATCATCATTATAGTGACTTTTTTTTTTAAATGTGTTAGGTAATATTATAAATATAAATATTTTAGTCATCTTTTAATTAAAGAGTTTTTTTATATTAATAGAATTTATATACAAAAAAAGAGTATAAATCCTTGTGAATTTTACAAGTTAACATGGACAAATAATATGTTTTTTCATCCCAATATTTCTAATAAAAATCATTTAATTTAAGATTAAAATCTAGTTTTTAGAACACTTCTTAAAAATGTTTTACTTTTAAGCATAACACAAGTTAATAATCTAGTCTAGCCCCCACAGCAAATCACGAATAGTGGAGCTAATGATTTTTTTTTTTAACGTATGGATATAGCATTAAAGCTGTGTTACGAGAATAATACATTTTGAGTTATGAATCTTCTAAGAAAATAGAAATTTTGAATCAGCAAAGCATAGCAACTCTCTTGTTTAGCTGGCTTTTGTTCTGTTCTTTTTCAGCGACTTTCATCCAAAAGAAACAACATTCGACAAAAAGAAGAAGAAAGGAGCAGTTTCACGCCCCCACAAAGCATGAACCGAAGGGTTATAACTAAGAAGACGTCGAACCCAAGATAAGTCTTCGCTTCAGATTTCTCCATTTGTTTAGCTGTCTCCACCAGGCCAACCACCAAAATTCTGCCTGGTAAAAAACACAATTACATGGAATACACTACAATTACAATTTCCCACCAACAAATGAAGGAATACATACCTACAAATTTTGTTGAAGATGATAAGCCAATGAATTGGAAGCAAGCGTTGACTCTAAAAGGACATGCTGAACTGCCAAAATGGCACAAAATCAAGACGTAAATTCTAAGACTCATGGATAAAGATCACAAGCCAACTTTCATAGAATATCCATTCCCATTCTATGCCTTACACTGCTAGAGTTAACATAACTATTTGACATATATATTGGATCCTCCTGGTCACTGTTTTGACTTTCTTGGTGTTGTTTTGTTTGATTCATTGATGGGGTTATGTAATTTGTTTAACGGGCTGGATGAGAATTAAAGGTTTGTTAAGATTTGCAATGTTGTGGAGAATTGTAAGGAAACAAAGAGGAATTTGCAGTCTTTTGATCATTTGTGATTCCTACAAAAGCATTGAGGATGTCCTAACAGCAAATCACAAGAAGAAAACAATTCTTTTCTTTGTTTTTTATTCTATATTATATCACACATTAAAGAAAAGCCTAAGTATAAGATTCGATGCTAGAATTTGAAAAAATATTGGACTTCCCAGAAATAGCCCAGTGCAGCAAATTAACACAAGTTAATATATTTTGAGGAACTCCTTTTTTATCATTCACAGACCTAAAACTCATCTTTGCTTGTTATAAAAAACAGATACTTAGAGGAAAGTACCTTTTTCTAAAGCCTCTTCACAATTTCTTCATTTACCCGGTCATAATAAGTCATTCTCCGGATGCAATTTTTAGCTTCTTCAAATTTATGGCCTCGGAGAGCACTTGCAAAGGAAATAGACCAATCTTGTAATTTCTCTTGCATCTGCGTAAACAGTTTGAAATTGCAAATATAACATTAACAAGATATAGATATATTTTGGGAAATTACAGTGAAATGAAGCCAGTCAGCCTGCATCTCAACATATGAGGCCCAATAAAGCAATCTAAAAGAACTATTTTGAATTTACGATGCAACTAGTCACCATGTTCCAATTTCTCATAAAACTTTCCAAGGAAGTCATACCAAAGACTGAATCTCCTTTAAAGCCTGGTAGTCAGGTGCCTCTTCAACTGCTTCCCTGATTTCCATTATCTGCAGTGTCAGAAATTAGAGTAATAACAGATCCAAGTTCAAAAGCATAGATCATCTGCTTAGGAGCTTGCATACAGTAACCTACCCAAGAAATCTATGCAAGAAATGAAATACGGAAAAAAAACAAGAAGCTCTTATAAACTACCTCAGCTAGCAGCTCCGGTTCTGACACTGTTTCTTCTTCATTAACATTTACACCTTCAAGTTTCAGCTGTAAGAAAGTATATAATTTTATGAATATTTAGGAGCAGGAGAATTTATACAATAAATACATGGAGGGAAAACAGGCATTCATGGATTGCATAATGAAGAAATATTACCCTGAAATACCTAGAATCACATTGTCCAAAAACTTTATGACACCAAACTATTAACAAATTTAAACATGTCCATATTATTTTTCTTGTGTATTAGTATGATTGTTTAGCACATGCATCCTCTGGCCCCGTGTGCCGTTATCCATCAACTATTTTATACCAAAACAACCAAAAAGATCTAAACACATCTAATTAACAACGCCCTTGGTTTTTCTTATGATAGTCAAATGCTCAAATGCACCATGAAAAACTGTATCATTAACTCTACAAAAGGTTATAACTCCCAAGTATAATAATTTAAGCACTCCAAGTGGTACAAATAAGGACTTGTCAAAATCAAAAAAGGTCATAATCAGTGAGAAAATCAACATTCTTAGTTGAAACTTGGAAACCCCTTATACTGTTATTACCAAAAAGGCCGTAAATGCCGGTAAAATAGCACAAAGAAAAATGCTTCAATGTATGCCGGGATGATGTGTAAATGCTTACAATGTATATTGCCCTTGACAAGGGATTGTTCAGCGTCCGGTAAGCATCAATCACCCTGGCTGATTGTTCTGCAGCAAACTCTCTCTCTCTCTGATAAAGCAAAACAAATCAACAACTGAAACCCAAAGCAAAAAAATACAAAAGAAAAAAAGAGTCTACCTTCAATTTAAAATAAAAATACACGGCCTAACCTCAGGTTTTGAATGAACTAAATCAGGATGCAATTTTTTCTGCCAATTTTGATACTTCACCTGCAAATTATGATCCTCCTCTATTTCGTACTTCTTTTCCCTGTAATATTAAAGCCCCCCACTCAAAAGAATCAAACATTGCCAATAAAATACAAAACCCAAATCCAGAATTAATTTTAAAAAACAGTTTTTAAAAGGGTGTACTTTACAGGTCAAATAATTGGAAGTAATCAACAGAGTGATCAACAGGCTGGATAGTTGTACAAGACTCGCAGACCAAAAAGGGTGCGTTTTGAGACTCGGCATTACAGTTCCAGCATCTGAGGTTGATTTTCTCGGAAGATTGGGCGGAGCAGAAACTTTTCCCGGAAAAATTGAGAAAGCGGGAGGAAAACCCACTTGGAGATGAAGTCTGGGAATTTTTGTTATTGGTGTAGGAAGAGAAAGGAAAGGGAGAGTGGGGTTGTGAATTGGAGAGATACTGTTGCTGGTTCTGTAAGAAACCACATATCGTTGAAGAGAGGGTTCTGGTCTGGAGGAGACGTTTGGAGAGAGGACTCCATAGCTTCTTCTTTGCTTTCAACATTTTCATTGTTTTGTTTTGTGATTTTGTTGAAGGGGTGAGAGGCATGAGCAAGGCTTTTGACATTAAAATAAAAATAAAAATTGGGGATATAATTTTTTTATTATTGTTGTTGCTGTAAGCCTGTAACTTGTAGTTGCCTTATTATTTTTTATCATGTAATTAAAATAAATTAACTTATTAAATTCTATTGGAAATATAATTCGAGCTGTTAATTCTTCCTATTTCTTTGAATCACATATAGACATTGTTTTTTTCCAGAGGAAAATATGAACATGCAGCATAGCGTGGATCCATGAGATTTGTTAACTTGATATGAATTTTTTGCAAATTGATTTCAACTAGTTCTAAAGTATTGATTTTTATTTAAAAAAAAATCATAAGTATATTCGTTTAAAAATAACTTTAAACTTAAATGAGGAAATTTATAAACCTTGCTCAAATGATTTTAGCAAATTTTTGAGTGGATTCCCAAAGGAAAACCCACCTTCAAAACCTACAAACTTGGCCATCGCCAAAACATGTCGGCAAAGGAGGTTTTAGGTTGAAATTTCTGATGCGAAAGAGCTTCGATGACATAAATTTTCATGTTGAAAATACGAGTGTCAGCGACCATATCATTACGAATTCAACCCCAGCGTTCTAATTTGTAACTTGAATCATGCAACAAAAGATGATATCCTGTTACACCCAATGACAAGATTTTACTCATTCACCGCTAACTTTGACCTTTTTTTCTTTTCCAAACTCCAAATTCCCATCAATTTCTACAAATTAGAGGCAACTTATTCATAAATATTTGCCAAGAACAATAAGGAAAGAAAAACTCACTATTGATACATCTTTGCCAAATAAGAAACAATTGTTATGGTTGACAATTGGTTGCTGACTGGAGGGACACGTGTAATAGTTTGGTTGCTGATTACTTATACACGTGTAATAGCTATTAGATGTTATTTCTGTTATGCATTCTGTTGAGCACGTTATTTGTGCTTATTGCATTTGTCTTTGTAAGGCTATATATAGCCAGCTAAATCATAATACAAAGGAGAGTGATTGTGAGGTTCTCATTTCTTCTCCTAACATTCTGGTATCAGAGCCAAGGTTGAAGGCTGAAATCTGCAAGGCTAAAATCGGCAGATCTTCAAGAACAAGAGAAGAATGAGTGAAGACAAAAATTACTTGCAGCCTGCTATACCGAGATTTGATGGTCACTATGACCATTGGAGCATGCTTATGGAGAATCTTTTGAGGTCCAAAGGCTACTGGAGTCTATGGAGACTGGGTATGAAGAATCGAAGCCAGGTGCTGTGCTGAGTGAGGCAAAGCAGAAGCAATTGGAAGAATTGATTATCAAGGACCTCAAAGTGAAAAATTACTTGTTTCAATCGATTGACAGAACAACACTTGAGCAAATTTTGGAGAAACGCACCTCAAAGCAGATATGGGATTCCATGAAGAAGAAGTTTGAAGGAAACGCTAGGGTGAAGCGTTCGGCTCTCCAGATGCTGGGAAGGAATTTTGAAGTTCTGGAGATGAAAATAGGTGAGAATATAACATATTATTTTGCTCGTGTTATGACCATTACTGATAAGATGAGGAGTAATGGTGAGGAAATGAGAGAGGTTACAATTGTGGAGAAGATTCTCAGGACCTTGACTGAGAAATTTAATTACATTGTGGTTTTAATTGAGGAATCAAAAGACATTGATTCACTCACGGTTGATGAACTACAAAGTTCACTTATTGTGCATGAGCAGAAGTTCAATAAGAACCGTGGAGAAGAACAAGCACTCAAGGTATCACATGAGGAAAGATTTAGGGGAAGAGGAAGAGCAGTGTTTAGAAGAGGAAGAGGAGGTCGACAGTCCTACAATAGAGCTGTCATTGAGTGTTTCAAGTGTCATCAACTTGAACACTATCAATTTGAGTGTCCACAGTGGAGTAAACAAGCCAATTATGCAGAGTTGGATGAACAAGAAGAGATGCTTCTAATGACTTATGTGGAGATGCATAAAGGCAGAAGAAATGACATATGGTTCCTTGATTCGGGTTGTAGCAACCACATGTGTGGTGATCGATCATTGTTCTGTGAGTTGGATGAAGAATTCAAACAAATGGTCAAGCTTGGAGATAATACAAGAATTAGTGTGGTTGGGAAGGGGACAGTGAAATTGTTCTTCAATGGTGTCTACTACATCATAGCTGAAGTGTTCCATGTACCAGAGTTGAAGAATACTCTTCTCAGTATAGGACAGCTGCAAGAGAGGGGATTAGCTATCCTAATCAAGTCTAACAAGTGCAGCATTTATCATCCAACCAAAGGTCTGATTATACAAATAGACATGACAGCAAATAGAATGTTTATCATTCTATCCAAGTCCCCAGCCACCAATCTGCAGATGCAACAGACAGAAGGAGGGGTATGTATGCAAGTTACATCACAAGATTTGGCTCAACTATGGCATCAAAGATATGGTCACATAGGCCATAAAGGGATCAGAATTCTGCAGCAGAAAGAAATGGTGAAAGGTTTGCCAAATTTTCCCAAATCCAGTGATGTGTGTGCCGATTGCTTGAAGGGGAAACAACACAGAGATCCCATTCCTAAGAAGAGCACATGGAGGGCATCACAGAGGCTGGCACTTGTCCACACCGACATATGTGGACCAATCTCTCCAATTTCAAACAGTAATAAAAGGTATGTGATATGCTATATTGATGATTGCAGTAGAAAAACATGGGTAGATTTTCTAGTAGAAAAGTCAGATGCTTTTGCTTCCTTTAAATTGTTTAAAGAAAGTGTTGAAAAGGAGACTGGTATGGCCATTAAATGTCTAAGGACAGACCGAGGGGGTGAGTTTACCTCGGGTGAGTTTAATGATTTCTGCAAAAGAAATGGGATAAAGAGGCAATTGACTACTGCCTATACACCTCAACACAATGGTGTTGCAGAGAGAAAGAACCGAACAGTGATGAACATGGTGAGATGTTTATTAACTGAGAAAGGCATACCAAAAAGCTTCTGGCCTGAAGCTGTGAACTGGAGTATACATGTGTTGAATCGGTGTTCAACAATGGCAGTAAAGAACATGACTCCAGAAGAGGCTTGGAGTGGGGTTAAGCCATCCGTGGGATATTTTAGAGTTTTTGGAAGTATTGCGCATGTGCATGTTCCTGAAGCTCGAAGAACAAAACTGGAAAATAAAAGCTACTGGTGTGTGCTTCTCGGCATAAGTGAAGAATCAAAGGGATATAGGCTTTATGAGCCAATATCCAAGAAGATAGTGGTCAGCCGTGATGTTGTTTTTGAGGAGAATAAAAAGTGGGAATGGGATAAAAGCCTAGAAGATCAAATTCTGTTGGACTTAGAATGGGGAAATGAAGATGCTGATGATGAAGAAAATTATGATTCCAGTGATGCAGATGCTGATGATGCAGAAATGGATGTAAATGCAGTTAATAATGATGGGAATAAAGATGTTGCAGGTGTTCATGTAGCTGATGATGAGGTGTTACAAGCTCCTGCACATATAGAAAGTTCCCCAGAAGTTGACAGTGGTGAATCAAGCAGAAACAGAAGGATCCCAGCGTGGATGAGAGACTATGAAACAGGGGAGGGTCTCGGTTTGTCTGATGAAGATTGCAATGAGAATATGGCCTTATTCACAGGGGCTGATCCAATTTATTTCGAAGAAGCAGTGAAATTGGATCAGTGGAGACGAGCCATGGATGCAGAGATGAGCTCAATTGAGAAGAATGGCACCTGGACCCTTACTGAGTTACCGAAAGGGGCAAAGAGAATTGGTTTGAAATGGGTGTAGAAAACGAAATTAAATGAGCATGGAGATGTTGAGAAGTACAAAGCTCGCTTAGTTGCGAAGGGATATGCACAACGATATGGGGTTGATTACGAAGAAGTATTTGCCCCAGTTGCTCGTATGGATACGGTGCGGTTGATTCTTGCATTTGCAGCACAAAAGGGTTGGACCATTTACCAACTTGACGTAAAGTCTGCATTTCTTCACGGTGAATTGACTGAGGAGGTTTTTGTTGAACAACCAAAGGGTTATGAGGTGGCCAATATGGTTGATAAGGTCTATAAGCTTAAAAAGGCCTTGTATGTGTTGAAGATCATGGATATCAAGACTGCAGCAGATTGAAGATTAGAGCATGGAGTCCTAGTTTGTTTCTAGTATTAATGTTTAGATTAGTATTGAATTAGTTGTAGGGTATTTTATCTAATTAAGATCATGTTGATCATGTTTTCTAGCTTAGGTGCAATTTGAATTCTAGGACTTATCTAGTACAAGAAGAAGTTGTAATCAACTATAACTCTTGTAATCATTTTATTTTTTGCTATAAATAAAGAAAAGGGATGGTAGTAACCTTACCTCGATTCTGCTCATTGAAATCAAAATTCTGTTCTTGATTGTTCTTCAATTTCTGGGCAGTGTTCTTGCGTGTTCTTCAATTCTGGGCAATTCCAGAATTGAATCTGAACAATGTCGGTTTTAGTCAACAAGTCAGCTTTGTTGACTTTTTCATTGACTTTTTGTTTTTGATTTCTACAATTGGTATCAGAGCAGATTGTTCTTTGTGGGGATTGTGTGAAACACGAGTGTTAATTTGTGAGGTCAAAAGGGAAATCAAAGCTACACGGCTTTGAAGGGTTCTTGAAAAACAAAGTTTATGGGCATTTTTTCGTGCATCTGTGTGTGCTTGTTACAATGGAATCAGGGGGAAATTTTCCAGCCAAAACACCCACATTCACAAGAGTGAATTATGGTGTGTGGGCTGTAAAGATGGAGACTTACCTGAAGGCTTTTGATCTGTGGGAATATGTGGAGAAGGACAAGGTTCCAACTCCCTTAAACAATAACTCAACCATGGCTCAAATAAAGTTTTTCATTGAAGAAAGAGCCAAGGGATTCAAAGCACTTACTAGCATGCATGATGCAGTAAGTGAGGAGATTTTTACAAGGATTATGGCTTGTAAAACAGCCAAAGAAGCTTGGGATGAGCTAAAGGCTGAGTTCCAAGGGGATGAAAAATCAAGGAAGATGCAGGTGATGAATCTGAGAAGGCAATTTGAAGCCTTAAGAATGAGGGAGACAGACACAATTACGGATTTTTCTTCCCAAATTTCAAAGCTTGTGAATCAAGTGAGACTTTTGGGGGAAGATTTTCCTGATTCAAGGATAGTGGAGAAGGTTTTGGTGAGTTTACCCGACAGGTTTGAACATAAGATATGTTCACTAGAAGATTTGAAAGACTTCTCAGAAATCAGCCTTCAAGAGCTGATTAATGCTCTACAATTAGTGGAGGAGAGACACTCTTATAGACATCAAGAGTCAAGTGGTGAAGCACTTGTGGCAAAAGTGAAAGACAAGCATCATGCCAAACCTGTTTTCAAAAATAATTTTGAAAATAGAAGAGAGAAGGGCAGCAACTGGAAACCAAGCAATTGGCAATCATCAAATAGAAAGGGGACTACCTCAGGAGTGGAAAATAGAGAAAAAATTCCTCCTTGCAAGTATTGTCAGAAGACTAATCATCGAGACACTTGGTGCTGGCTCAAAAACATCCAGTGTAGAAGATGCAAAGAATTCGGCCACATGCAAAAATTTTGCAAGAAAACTGAAGTTGCAAGGATTGCACAGACTGAAGAAGATGCTGAGGAGAAAGAAGAGCAATTATTCATGGTAATTGCAGAACCAACATGCAACATAACTGAGGTAAAATCTTCACTTTGGGTCATTGATTTAGGATGCACAAATCACATGACAGCAGACCTAGAATTGTTCAAAGAATTGGATAGAGAATTTCTGTTCAAAGTTAGAATTGCTAATGGAGATTATGTGCAAGTTGAAGGAAGAGGTGCAATTGCAATGGACACTATGGCAAGTACGAAAATTCTAAGGAATGTTATGTATGTATCTCAATTGAAGCAAAATCTTGTGAGTGTGGGACAATTGTTAGAAACTGGATATGCATTATCATTTAAGAAAGGAATATGCAAAATTAAAGATGATAAAGGGGTGTTGTTATTGTCCACTAGAATGGTGAATAGAAGCTTCAATATTGATTGGAATTCAACATATTTGAAAGCAAACGCATGTAGGGAAGATGAGTCAGTACTTTGGCACAAAAGGCTCGGGCATTTTAATTATGTAGCCTTGAGAAAGATGTCTAACCTAGAGATGGCACATGGTTTGCCAAACATACAAAATGAGGAAGTATTCTGTAAAGCCTGTCAGCTAGGGAAACAATCGAAAATTGCTTTTCCTAATAGCACATTTAGATCCACATCTAAATTGCAGCTTGTGCACACTAATGTGTGTGGTCCTATGTCTAATGAATCCTTGAGTGGATCAAGGTATTTTCTCTTGTTTATTGATGATTATAACAGGTTTTGTTGGAGTTATTTTTTGAAGATAAAAGCTAATGTATTTATTGAGTTTCTAAAGTTCAAAGCTGCAGTTGAACTAGAAACAGAACACAAAATCAAAATTTTGAGGTCTGACAATGGGGGTGAGTATACCTCTCGGCAGTTTGATGATTTTTTGGTAAAAGAGGGTATCAAACATCAGCTAACAATACCCTATACACCACAGCAAAATGGGGTAAGTGAAAGAAAAAATAGAACACTTATGGAGATGGCAAGGTGTTTGTTGTTTGAGAAAAAAATGCCCCTAAAATTCTGGGCAGAGGCTGTCAACACAGCCACTTATATTTTGAATCGCATGGTTTCAAGGGTTTTAGGAGATAAAACTCCATATGAATTTTGGTATGAAACTAAACCAAGTATTGATCATTTAAGGGTGTTTGATAGTATTTGTTATGTGTTGAAACCGGAAATTAATAGGAGAAAACTGGATGAAAAGGCTGAGATGGGAGTCTTCATTGGTTATAGTTCAAAATCCAAGGCTTATAAGGTTTATGTTGTAAATGCTGACAAAGTTATTGTTGCTAGAAATGTGAAGATGATAGAAAATGCAGCATGGAATTGGGAGAGCACAGCTGAAACATTGTCTAAACAGGTTCAATTTTATGAGCAAGAAAAAGATGAAGACAGTGATGACCAACCTGCAAGGGGCACGAGATCATTGGCTGAGATTTATAGCAGATGCAATGTGGCTGATGCTGAACCTGTTGAAGTTGAAGAAGCCTTGAAATCTCAAGTGTGGATAGCTGCAATGAAGGAGGAGCTTGCAATGATTGAAAAAAACCAGACCTGGAAGCTTGTTGACAAACCTGCGAACAAGAAAATAATTGGGGTAAGATGGATTTTTAAGACAAAATTGAATGCTGATGGTAAGATAAACAAACATAAAGCAAGATTGGTGGTTAAGGGTTATGCTCAAGAGGCAGGGGTCGATTATACTGACACTTTTGCCCCAGTTTCTAGACATGACACAATGAAGCTCTTGCTTGCTCTTGCGGCACAAAATGGCTGGTATGTTTATCAATTAGATGTTAAATCTGCATTTTCGTAATGGTGTTTTGAATGAAGAAATTTATATTGATCAACCAGTTGGGTTTGAGAATGATAATTCAAACCAAGTTTATCTCTTGAAAAAAGCTTTGTATGGGCTCAAACAAGCTCCTAGAGCTTGGTATAGTAGACTTGATTAACACTTGTTGAGCTTGGGATTTGAAAGAAGTGCAAATGAGGTGACCTTGTATGTTAAGCATGTTGATAAACATGTATTAATGGTGTCAGTCTATGTGGATGATCTTCTAATCACAGGGGACAAGAAGCAGCTGATTGAAGAGTTCAAATTGAACATGAAAGAGCAATTTGAGATGAATGAGCTCGGCTTATTGTCTTACTTTCTAGGAATGGAGGTAATTCAATCAGAACAAGGATGTTTTATTTGTCAAAAATCCTTTGTTCAGAAGATCTTGAATAACTTTGCAATGTCAAATTGCAAATCAGTTTCAACTCCTATGATACTATGACTGAAATTGGTAAAAGATGATGGAACACAAAAATGTGATGGAAAGACTTATAGAAGCTTGATTGGGAGCTTATTATATTTAACCATCACAAGGCCAGACATTGTATTTGCTGTTAATTATCTTTCTAGGTTTATGCAGGAACCAAATCAAACACATTTCATGGCTGCTAAACGTGTGCTAAGGTATCTGCAGGGGACTAAGTCTCTAGGTCTGAATTTTGTGAAATCCAAACCTGTCAGCCTTGTTGGCTATAGTGACAGTGATTGGGGAGGGAGTGAGTGCATGATGAGCACCTCAGGATACTGCTTTGTCTTAGGTTCAAATGTGTTCAGCTAGCTTTCTAAGAAACAATCCATTGTTGCACATTCAACAGCTGAGGCCGAATATGTGGCAGCTTATGTGGCAGCAAAACAGTTGGTTTGGTTAAGGAAAATGCTTAAGGATCTTGATTGTGTTCAAGTTAATCCTACTGTCTTGCTATGTGACAACATGTCAGCCATAGCCATTTCGAAAAATTCAGTTTTTCACAATAAAACCAAGCACATGAAGATCAAGTACCATGCATTGAGGCAATTTCAACAAGAAGGGGAATTAGAGATGGAATACTGCACATCTAAGGAACAATTGGCTGATTTCTTTACCAAACCTTTAGCCAAAGACAGATTTGAAGAATTAAGGAAGAAGATAAGAATGTGCAGTCTTGTATCCAAGGAGGAGTGTGTGAAGATCATGGATATCAAGACTGCAGCAGATTGAAGATTAGAGCATGGAGTCCTAGTTTGTTTCTAGTATTAATGTTTAGATTAGTATTGAATTAGCTGTAGGGTATTTTATCTAATTAAGATCATGTTGATCATGTTTTCTAGCTTAGGTGCAATTTGAATTCTAGGACTTATCTAGTACAAGAAGAAGTTGTAATCAACTATAACTCTTGTAATCATTTCATTTTTTGCTATAAATAAAAAAAAAAGATGGCAGTAACCTTACCTCGATTCTGCTCCTTGAAATCAAAATTTTGTTCTTGATTGTTCTTCAATTTCTGGGCAGTGTTCTTGCGTGTTCTTCAATTCTGGGCAATTCCATAATTGAATCTGAACAGTGTCGGTTTTAGTCAACAAGTCAGCTTTGTTGACTTTTTCGTTGACTTTTTGTTTTTGATTTCTACAGTATGGGCTCAAGCAAGCACCGAGGGCTTGGTTCAGTCGAATTGAGTCATACTTTCTGAAAGAAAGCTTCGGAAAATGTGAGAGCGAACAAACACTCTTCATCAAAGTAAATCAAGGGAAGCGGTTGATTATAAGCGTGTATGTGGATGATTTGATTTACACAGGAAATGATGAAGATATGATCAGCAAATTTAAAAGTTCCATGATGAAGGAATTTGATATGACTGATTTGGGAAAAATGAAATTTTTCCTTGGAATTGAGGTGTTGCAGCTGAGTGAAGGAATTTTCATAAGTCAGCGAAGGTATGCCATGGATATTTTAAGGAGGTTTGGGATGGAAAATAGCAATGAAGTTCAGAATCCCATTGTTCCAGGTTTTTAAAATATCTAAAGATGAGAAGGCAGTGGAAATTGATGATGTCCTCTATAAGCAGATGGTTGGAAGTATGATGTATCTCACAGCTACTAGACCAGATATAATGTTCGCAGTGAGTCTAATCAGTAGATATATGTCAAGGCCCACAGAGCTTCACCTCTCGGCTGCCAAGAGGGTCTTGCGCTATCTACAAGGGACAACTGGTTTTGGGATTTTTTATGCAAAGGGAGGGAATGAAGAGTTGATTGGTTTTACTGACAATGATTATGCAAGATGCTTGGAGGACAGGAAGAGTACATCGGGGTACACTTTCATTTTGAGTTCTGGAGCTGTTGCTTGGTCGTCACGAAAACAACCAATTGTGACTCTAAGTACAACAGAAGCTGAATTTGTTGCTGCTGCGACATGTTCTTGTCAGGCCGTATGGATGAGGAGGATTCTGAGGCAACTTGGGTATGAAGGCAATAACAGTACTACCATTTACTGTGATAATAATTCAGCAATAAAACTGTCCAAAAACCCTGTAATGCATGGAAGGAGCAAGCACATTGATGTGTGTTTTCATTTCTTACGGGAACTTGCTCAAAGAGTTGTTCAGCTGAAATATTGTGGGACACAAGAACAGGTTGTTGATGTGTTGACTAAACCACTTAAGTTGGAATCATTTCAGAAGCTAAGGGATCAGCTGGGAATGTGCAGATCACCAGGAGTAAACTAGTTGCTTGAGCAATCTAGTTTAAGAGAGGGAATGTTATGGTTGACAATTGGTTGCTGACTGGAGGGACACGTGTAATAGTTTGGTTGTTGATTACTTATACACGTGTAATAGCTATTAGATGTTATTTCTGTTATGCATTCTGTTGAGCACGTTATTTGTGCTTATTGCATTTGTCTTTGTAAGGCTATATATAGCCAGCTAAATCATAATACAAAGGAGAGTGATTGTGAGGTTCTCATTTCTTCTCCTAACAACAATGATATATGGGTACATATATCATTAGTATAAGGTGATACAAATTCACTCATAGTTAGCTGTGAACACAGCAAATGTATTGAGCTGATCACTAAATCTTCGACCTCTTTGGTTATCTCAATTCTTATCTCACTGTAATATCTACTCGTATCTGGAACCAAAGCAACAGTGTCTGTAAGAAATTTTCCGAGTTTGTTTCTTCTCTTCAATGGAAACATTTCCATGGATGCCATTTACCTCAAGGTTCATTTTCTTGTCGACTTGAGTGGTCAGGTCCATAGCTGGTACCTCTGTTGTTTCATCTTTCCCATTTTCAGAAGAAAATAGAGCAACATGGTTAGTTTCACTAGGAATTGAAATGTATTGATCTGGTGATGCAGGCGTTATCCTGTTATGGCTTGTTTCCCTTGAACCTGCACGCCTGTAAAACAAAGATCGAATCAGTAATGTCATTAAACCAACAGTGCCATTATCATAGAACAGTACATGTAATAATTTATCATTTCCATTAGATTCATTACTATGTTTTGTACAGCAGTACACAGATATGACTACCTGATTTCACGGTTGCTGAAGCTGTTCCTGGATGAACTCCTCCCTACATGTTTTCCTTTATTGGATACTTCAGCAGAGACCTCATCATTTGAACGGCCTCCACTGTCTTGTAAATGAGTTGGATCATTTTCTGCATCCTTTTCACGGTTTGTATTTTCTTCATTTGTTTTGCTAGAGAAAGACCTGGTTACAGAATTACCATATCCCCGGACCATAGAAATGGCCTTCTCTAGAGTTTCTAAAGCTCTCCCTACATCAGAACTGATATGTATATTCCTTGTACAGTTTCCAGGATTCTTTAGGGCAATATAATTGCTTGAAGGTTGACCTATAACTCTGCAATCCCTCATTAATCGTCTGCTATCTTCACTTTCATCTTCCTCAATCTCGATAAAAGTTTTCATATCTGTAGCCAGTGCAATGTTTTGCACACTTTCATTTCCATGGTCATTGCAATGAACCCTCTGCTCCATCCCTAGCATTCCATCCTTCAAGTGTCTGCTTTCTGGATTCTTTTCTTCATTAATATCACCAAAGGATTTATTGTCCATAACTGGTGCATTGTCTGGAAAAGCTTCGCGTGCATCATCTCCATGAATATTCAGTTCCATAACTCCCAAGTTTTCATCCTTCAAGTGTCTGCTTTCTTGATTATTTTCTTCCTCGATCTCACCAAAGGATTTGCTTACCAAAACTTCTACATTCTTTGAAGAAGCTTCGCTTGCATCATTGTCTGCAAGAATAACCAGTTCACCATCTCCCAAGTTTTCTTTTATATCTTCAGCAGAATGCTCTAGCTGCAGAAGGCAAGCATCAGCTTTAGGCTCTTTCCATTCCATGGCCTCATTTGCGTTTTCAGTAGAATAAAGAGCCTCACGGATTCGAGCATACATTGGATCTTCTAAAGCCTTACTGTAATCTTCATCATGGCTAGACACAGAAGCCACTGCCTATTATAATTTGCAAAATGGATGTCAGACAAATAATGCACAGAAACTGCAAAAGTTAGAATGCAAGGATGGTTCTTCATCCTTCATGCATGACCCTCCTGACATGGAAACTGGGCCTGAAACTTATGTAGATCCTACTATAACCCTTAATTTTCATGCCCCCCTATCTTTACTCGGGCCAAAAGAGAGAAAATCCCATGCCCAACTAGTCCACCACCTTTTGAACCCAAATCCTCTACCTTTAAAAGTTGTTATGATTATGAATACTGGGCATTGGTTTTGTTAAAACTGCAGAGAGCCCAAATGAATTGGATTCACTGTTGCATGAGCAGGGTATACGGAAAAGAAATAGAGAGAAAAAGATATAACCTTCTGATAGAGTCCGAAACCATTGCCAACAAGCTGCCTTGTGATGAAGTTCATGAGAGATGGAGGGACAAAATCCAGCTTCAAATCCATATTTGCAATTGTCCTGCAAAATCTAATGGTTTTCAAAAGCTCCACAACAAAGGAGCTCATGCAATGGGAAAGATCAAGCCTCAACTTGTCTACCTGTGTAGCAGATGATAGATACTTAAAAGAATAAGATTTATTACAGTAGCCATACACAAGAATGATTACGTTTATATGAAATTCAATTAGAAGTTTTCCTCTTTTGAACCATAGGACTTGTGCATATGTGTCGCATATCAAAGAAGACTCACATTATAAATCCAACTAACTCACCGAAAATAACTTCTTTCTGGGGTCACTTTCTGGATAGCAAAGCCACCCATCATACCAATCCTTACCACATCCTTTGCTTCAGGGATTCCATCTTTTGAAAATCCATGGGTAGTTTTATCAATGCCCTCCAAATCCGAGATCTGAAAGCAATATAATCCGAGAATTTCTCTTCTAATTTAGAATTAGATATCCGAAAACTTGGGTAATAAAGAAATTGCAGCTGATAAAATGATGAATGCAACCACTTAGTGAGTACCGTGCTTATGATAACAACAACCAGACCATCTTGGAGGTATTCAAACAAAACATAGTGCACAACAGCCTCCCTAGCAGTCATCGGCCATGTAACCTTCACTCTTTCTTCCAAAATTTGAGGAAGAATCAGAATTTTATGTTGCAGAATTCAAGCAAAAAGAATCAAACAAGTTACTTCAAATAAATAGAGTAAATTATAAACAAGTCCCTCTAGTTTTGATAAATGAATTTAAATAGTCCCTCTTGTTTCAAGAATTAATTATTTAAAAGAATTTTGGAATAAAGTAGTATTGAATTAAGCATGATCAACACGAGTCAAATGACTAAATAATTAGTTTTTGAAACAACAGGTCTAATTAATTCATTCATCAAGACAAGAAGGGCTAAGTTATTATTTACTCCAAATAACTGCTACAGATTTTGGCGGGCAAACCTCACTAAAGATATCTGTTCACTGATCCGGATCTTTTGCAAGCATTCACAAATGGTGATTTTAAAAGGTGGGAAACTATACTGCGGCCACCTGAGAACACGAAATCACCAGATTAAAGCAAAACTTGCAATATAAATCATGATTTCAACCATTTAATTTTTAACCTCTTTTGTCAGCTGTGTACCATCCCTCAACTACCCGACCAAAGGAATGGGAACCAAAAAGTGGAGGAATAAGGAAAATCACATGAATCTAGAAGGACGAGCAGACACATAAATCCTTGACATTTCTTGGGCAAGGCTGACAGCCAAGATTGTTGTTCCCATAAGCCTAAAACTCCTCATCAATGCACTCATTGCTATACGCCATGCATGACCATGCATGTCAGGCAACAATAGTTAATTGGAGTAACAAGAATAAATATGATTGACATGGGTCGATTTGTAGAAGGATGAGACCAATATGACATGCAACAGCCTCTTACTTTATACTCATGAAAAAAAATGTCGAACTTCCAAGGAAACAATCCTAGTCTTTGTCCTTATTACATATTGTCTTTAAAGAAGTTGGAACCAGGGCCAAAATGTGAAAGAAATTAAGCACAATGTCATTTATACAGATCCACCAACCTGCACATTCTTGAAGAAATTGTCAGAAAAGTCTAAAATGCAACTCATGGAACTTTCAATGATGTAATTATAAAAGTTCACAATCAAAATTAACAGCTTCAACTCTCTAGTGATCTGATTTCCTTAGCATTACTGGATGTAAAATCAATCCCCATAAAGAATAGCTATAATTAGCGGTGTTAAAATGAATTTTTTTCTGCAATTGTGATTTTTTCCCCCTAAAGCAAAAGTAAAATGCAGTATTTTTATCAAGTCAAGATGCCGCAACAATATTTTCATTAAAGCTGGACAGAGGAATGAACAGGACAGAGGTGTATAAATGTTGTTTCACAGAATCATACAGAGTATCTCCGTGGACATTATATGTCACAAAATGAAGAGAAATGCCAAGATACAAGCATTCTTACCATTTCCTGTAGAGTGTCGCCTCCCAAGACACGCATAAGCCTGCAAGATATTATCTGCACTTGTCAAAAGAGTTTTGAATTTGTGCAGCTTCAAGATGTCCCACATAATTGTCTGCTTTGTGCTAGTCTATGAGGATAAAGCTCAAACTTTATGAATATTTCACCTAAACTTACAAGCATCGACGGTTGCATCAACATAACCTTCGACAAGTAATGAATGAAAGGGAGTACCCTCAGGTCCTGGGCGATACATAACACGGAACTCTTCATGATCCTCTTTCATCTATTAAGAGAAGTAAGCTTCAGCAAATCAGTATTGAGACCATTTTTCTAAAGACACCAATTATATATATATATAATTCTAACTATGTGAGAACTAAAGAGCATATGAAAGAAGCCTGAGAGGAGCTGGAACGTTAAACTTTAACAGATAAGAAAAAAAATGAAATCAGCTGATTTTCTGGCATTTTTTCTGAAAGAAAACGTTCCTAGAAGTAAGCAGAAAGAAAAAGAAAGCAGAATGGTTAGTTAGCTAAAAGGGCATACTTTCCATCCACCATGAGATGTCTCACTGGTTCTTGACACCTCATCTTCACTTACAGAAGCACTCCTCAACATTTCAAGAAAAGAGGATACATGATTAGTCCTATTTTCTATTAATATGTTGCTGCATCCTGCAAATTCAGAATCCAAAATTAGTCTTTGACAAATGCAGCTGACCATCACAATTAATAGCTTACAAAAGATAAGAATCTAACAAAATCAACATCCCAGCAGTTTGAAAAAGAGAGCAGCAAATTCTGAGAAATACTAGCCTTCGGTTTCATCAAGTGAAGAGTCATCAAGTTGATTCCTGATAAGGGTTTTAAGTGCGTCAAGATTTGTCAGTTCAGGGGATGCCAGTGTCTGGTCCAGCCTCTCTCTGTATTGAGAGATCTTTCCTCTCTTCCCCATCTTTGCATCTCCAATAAAGGAAAAGGAACCCTCTTTAAAATTTACAATTACTCACGTACTGGTATGTGATTTTGTTATCATCTCCTGAATTCAACATCACAAAAAATGTTTAAAATTTGGTATAGACTTGTAGCAACAAAATATGCAGGAATGCCAAAGTCTCTAAAAATCATTTGCATGGATAAGTATATTATAATGAAAATTTACATATTTTGGTTCCATATATACTTAACCAAGAGAAATTATAACATTAGCATCTCAAAACATTGCACACAAATGATGATTGATAGTATTTTATGCGTTTCTCACAACTAATTAATCAAGTTAGAAAAGAGAGCCATTGTCTGGTCGTAATAACTCCTGAATACAATTTGCAGATACATTTAATACAAGAGCATCAAAACAGATGCCTCAATAACACAACTTTACTAATTCTTAAAAAGACTCCGAAACTTACCAACAAAATCCAAAATTATCCAAAACAACCTGACAGCTCTGCGAACCAAAATATCAACACCTCTTAGCAAACAAAGCAACGATCAACAAAGAAGTAATAACAAATTCATAAGAACTTGTCCAAAGCAGAAAGAAAGAATAAAATAAAAAGAACCCACGCGAAGAAATCGTGAAAACTAACCAAGCTTCAAGTAATCACGTGAAAGCTCTCTGAGAACAACCCAATTTCCCTTCAAGAACTCAGAACACAACCCTGAATTAAAAAAAAGAAATGGATTTTTTTTCTTCTTTTTGCTGGATAAACAAAGGCACAGAACTCACAAAAGCAAAGTGCACATCTCAATCTATATTGATATTATAAGAACTTAGTGTGAGACATATGCACCTGATACGGGAGCACCGATACGGTCAAAGAAAAGAATATGAAACCATATACGTTACGACTTGATGAAACCAATACACGCAGCAGAATCACAGAAACCAGGAAGAAGGAGAAAAGAAAAGTCCCTCGTTTTTTAACTTGGTGCCTTGCACTCTGCCCAAGTCTGGACAAATTTGAGGAGTCATTGTGTTGTGGGGGCCACATGTAGACATATTCCAGGCTGAGGCTGCCGACGGGAATTGAAAATTACTCCATTTGACAAAACTCGCATTTTTCTGAATGTTGAAAATAAATTCACCTCGCGATTAGTCTATAGCCTGTGGGTATGTTTTCGCGGTTTTTTCAAGATGTTTTTGTACCTGAAAAGTATTAAATTCATGCTTTATTAATGTTTTATTTATAATTTTAATATATAGATATTATAAATCGTTATTAAATATTTCAGCATAAAAAAGAGAGTCATAGTCATAGATTGAATATTAACTTTATTAAATTCCTTAGTTAGTAGTTTAATGTCAATTTAGTTGGCAAAATCACTTGACTGACTACCTAGAAATACTAACTCATGAAAGACATTTAAGAGAGAGAAAACAAAGTTCGGTTGTGGTTCATGAAAATCTTGAAAGGCACCAAGTATTTTTGTTTAGTATTGTATTTCAAAAAAAATTAAAAATATATTTTTTATTTTAAATTTAAAAAAAAAATAGTTTTTTTATATTATTTTCATATGTTGATATCAAAAATAATTTTTAAAAAATAATATATTTCTGAATGAAAAATAATTTTAAAAATAATTTTAACCAGACTCCCAAACAAACAGCTAATTCTATTGACTAATTGATCCTTCATTGCCACTATAAAAATAGTCACCAAGAACCTTAATTACAAAGTTAGTTAGGATATGGTAAGTAAGAAATGTTGGTATATCAAAAGCTTTTTTAGAATTTTGCACCTTGAAAATTTTTATGAAGATAAAACATACAATATAAAAAAATAAAACAATTTAGAGAGTTGTATGTGAACATAAAAGAGAGGTGAGGTGAGAGAGAGCAAAAAAAAAATCATTAAGATACATATAAACTTTAACGATGACATTACTAGTATTATAAGAAGGATTTTGATGAGAAGAATCCAACGACAACAAAGAAGATAATTAACGATGACTAGAGCAGACAGTCCAAAGATGGTGGATGATTCACTTGCTTTTGACAATAAAGATAGTGAAATAGAGTCATTATTATGACTTTTCTTTCTGTTATTAAATTTATCTCATTTAATTTTTTTTATATAAGACTAACAATATCATACTAAAAAATTCAGTAAATCTTAGAGATTTTTTATGTTTTTTTTTCTTTCCCCTCGACATAGTTTGTGTAGTTCATATCATTATTTCTTTTATATATTGTGTTTTTTAAATACCAATAAGTTTAAATTTTGCATTTTCAATCATAACAGGTGCGAATTATACTATTTCATTAATTTTTTAAAAGTTTTTTATTTTATTTATTTCAAAAAATAATTTTTTTAAAGAAAAAAAAAACTCAAGCTACATGCCATTTGCTTCCCTTTTTGGATGGAAAAAGAAGCGGCAACTCTGTTTTCGCACTTTAAATATTATATACTAGCTAAATGCCTCCGCGCGTTGCCGTGGGTATTCTTGTGTATATAATTTAACATAATTAAATCAACAATGATAAATTTATATGATATATCTACATAAAAATTATAGATTATGAGATAAAATGTATAAATTTTTAAGTAGAGTTTGTTACACAAGCATCGATTATATCTTTTAAAATGTAGGTATTGCGTCATAAAAGATCACAAAAGAGCGTGAACTAACATTAAAAAAAGAGAAAAAAAATTTTATAAGAAAAAAAATATTAATCACTAAAATCATTATTGTGCAGATAGTAAAATTATAAAAATCATTTAATACAAAGAGCAAATAAAAATAATAATAAAAAAAGGGAAAAAGGAAGCAATATTAATTTAAAATATTATAGCAATAGTAACATCGGAGTCTTAACATCTAAAATTATTATTGCTATTACTATCAAAACAAAAAAAATTATCAAATTATACTGAGGGAAAAAAATAAAAAGCATGAACAAAATAGCAAGCAAGAAAAACAATTAAAAGATTATTATTATTATTATTACTATTATTATTATTATTATTAGATAAAAAAAAAAAGATAGAGCAAATAAAAAAATATTATAGATGATAATACGAAAATAAAAATTAATAGTTGAAAAAAATCATTTAATCTGAAAATTTAAAAAAATATATGTTCTACGTTGCGGGTTGAGCGAACAATTTTTATAGGAATTGTTGGATCAAAATTAAAATATAATATTTATATATGCAAAATGTAATATAATAAAATAGCTCAACACACCCTATCATAACAATAGCAAAATCAAAGCCTTAAAATCTAAAATTATCATTGTTTTTACTATTAAAACAATACAAACTATTAAATTATCTTGAAAAAAAAACATTCAAAAACATTAAAAAAAAAAAGTAAGCAAGAGAAACAATTAAATTATTATTATTATTATTATTATTATTATTATTATTATTATTATTATTATTATTATTATTATTATTGTTACTGTTATTATTATGTTAATAATGCAAGAAACAAAAATAAATGAAAGACTAAAAATATCCAAGAAATTTTAACAAAAGATTCAAAAAAAAAATTATCATTGCTATTACTGTCAAAAAAATAAAAATTATCAAATTATCCGGAGGGAAAATAAACACTAACAAAAAAGTAAGCAAGAAAAACAATTAAATTATTATTATTATTATTATGAAAGAAACAAAAATAAATGAAAGACTAAAAATATCCCAGGAACTTTCACAAAAGATAAAACAAAATAAATAAAAAAAACAATTATCATTGCTATTACTTTCAAAACAATAAAAATTATCAAATTATCGGGAGGAAAAAAAATTAACAAAAGAGTAAGAAAGAAAAATAATTAAATTATTATTATTATTATTATTATTATTATTATTATTATTATTATTATTATTATTATTATTATTATTGTGTTAAATACACTTATATATACATGGATAAAAGTTGAGATTATTCTAGAAATATAAAAAAAAGTATAAGGGCTGAAATGAAAATCAAATATAAAGGGATTAAAATAAAAAATTAAAAGTCAAAGGGCTGAAATAGAAATTACATTTATTGTCAATTGAAATTAAAGGACAAAATTGAAAAAATTGAAACTTGTGTACCGAATTCATTGAGTTATTTACAGCCAATCCAGAAATTAAAAGTAGCAGGACCGAAGTGAAACTTTCACATTCAATTAATTAAAATCGGAGGACCCAATCGAACTAAATCAAAACTTATATAACAGAAATCAGGGCCAAAAACGAAATTAAAAGTAGAGGGACCGAAGTGAAAAGTAACAAACAATGGGGGACTCTCCTGCACATTTACGTGCACGAGAGAGAGAAACGTGGTCGGCAGCTTGAACCGGCCTCCGCCGCGTACACGGACATTTTTAGGTTACACGCGCCACCGCGGGAGGAAGACCACGATGAGGCGCATCGAGTAAGACTCCGGTAGCCAATTTCCGGTCACTGTATGATGACGCATGCGCCACCTAAACAGGGCGTGAGGCGGAAAACCGTCTGGCGCGTGCTCCTCACGCCCTCGCAGACACAGAATAAAAAATTTTAAAAATAGGGTCAATTACTGTGCTACCCCTGCGCCCAAGTCATTGTTTTTGTTTTATTAGGGGCTATAACCGTATTTAGCCATTTCAGAAAATATTAAAAAAAATAAAGTTGCAGCGGACCGGTCTGTACGCGTGCAATTACACCGGTGCCCCTCAGTCGGAACCGTTGTTTTGTCTTATTACCGGGGGCGAAATCGTTAATGCACTGTTCACACCTGATTAAAATAAAAAAAGGACAAAAACAGGAAAACACGAAAATACTCCCATTCAACCCGCCCAATTTGCCGCGCAGACGAAGGCTAAAAACGGGTGCACACTGCCACAATCCACAGTGCTTTTAGACACAATGCACAGTGCTTTGTACAATGAAAAACTCACTGGATTTGTATATTAGGTAATGATAGTATAATTTATATTGTTTTTGAAATTACTTTTAACTTATAAATATGTTAAAATAATATTTTTTTAAAAAAAATATTTTTTAAAAAAATATCTTTTTTTTTTTTTCAAAATACTTTTAAAACGAATGATGAAATTCAACTTTTGGCAGGAAACCTAAGTCAATGAACGAGTGGGATCCACATGTTTACCACTTGCAATATAGTCAAGAGTTTTTAATGACAACGTTAACAAAGTCAGATTATTTATCTCATTTAACGGTTTAAAATTTAAATGGCTGTTTACGAACTAGTGAGGGTTTTTTATTAATTTTTACACATTTATGTTAAAATTAATGTGGCAATAAAATATATTTTTTTCTCGTAACAGAAAGCGATAACCTTTGAAAAATTATAAACTAAAAACAAAGTAAATGCAAGTAGTTAAGCATTCCCAAATCATTATTCATGCATTTACGGCCATCATTTCACATTTATTTTACCTTCCAAACATTTATTACTTATTAAGGTGTCTAAGAACACTCCAAAATACTTTTTAATTTTTTTTAATATTTTTATATTATTTTGATAAGCTGATATATATATATATTATTTTAATACATTTCTAAATGAAAAACCACTTTAAAAAGTAACCACAACTATACTCTGAAACACTAGATTACTTCTCAAGCTCTTTTATTCTACCATTTTTATAAAATAAAAGAAAGATCATATAGTTAAATGTCCATGCTTCTTCATTTACTCTCTTAATTCTTGGAGTTGAAATTAAAAGCTTGATCAAACACCAACATGGACAAATTCTAATATTTTGTGTTGTTATTATCATTATTTTCTATTTTTTTGAAAAATATTGTTCACAAAGTTGGAACAATAAGTTTTATGTGTCTATGCAAACATTATTTGTAATGCCTTTTATTTTAATTATAAAAGGTTGGTGTTCTTAATATTATTATTTTATTATAAATTAAAATTTGTTGATGATCTATCATTCCATTGGTATTTATATAAATTTATTGATGGATTCTTCCATCAACATTTTTAATTGCTAACATACTTGTTAATAACAATCCTTGATGAGCAATTTCCCAATAACAAGTTTTCATAAGAAATCTCATTGGGATTTAAATTGCCAAAAATAATTCGCCTAAATATTGAAAAATTATTTTGACAACATTTTTTTAATTTTCTAGTAGTGATTTTTAGAGGAAGGGTTATACCTACTTTTAAATGCTTGAATCAATGGTATTAATGTGGATAGAAAACTCTTTGTTTTTATTGTAGTGGTTTAGAGTTAAGGAAATTTTGTTCACTTAGGTCTTGTGACTATTAAAAAAAACATTAACTCATCTTGATGTTAGCTCCTTACCTTAAGATTTTGAATTTGATATGTCTCTTAGGTCCTTAAATCATGATCTAACTATGTTTAAGGTTACGGGGACAAAAACAATTGAGAAATCTACTACAAAAAATATGCATATTTAGAACACTCAATTTGATAAAAAAAAAATTACTTTTAATTGTCTTAAAAAACCAATAAGGGAATATTATTTGAAAAAAATACACTTAATTGATTACTATATTTATGAGGGTTGTTTTTGTTGATGTTATTGGAGGAATGAATGGTCAGGTAGTAAAGGGATGACTCATTTTCATATTAATAATTTTGTTAAGAATTATTATTAATAACAAAAAAAAAACTAGAAGATATGGTGAATTCATTATACATATAAAGAATTTGCATTGTAGATTCATATATATATATATATATATATATATATATATATATATATATATATATATATATAGAACCTTTTTGTTTTTCTCCTCTCCTTATTTTCCTTCAGAAAAAATAAACAAAAAATAGACAAATAAAATGCAAGAATTACAAAATAAGTAAAGGAGGACATGCTTTTACCATTGATTATCTCGTAAAGAGACTTTTATGTGAGACAATAAGATTTTATTTCTCTCCATATTTCTCTATGTTTTGATGAATTTTCTATAGGGTTTTGATAATTCTTTCTGTATTTTAGGAGGTTGATGGCTTTTCATTTTTTTCATTTTATTATACCAATTAATTCCAATTTATTTCATTCCTTACCTTTTGTCCACCCATTTGAATATTGTGTTGACCTGGATTTTTAGTTATGTTGGATCATCATCATATATTTAATGCTTTTGAGTGATGAGATATTTCCCACTTCCTTTAGAGTGTACCATAGTTTGTTTTTGAATATTAAGTATTATACTATATAATTTTTTTTATTTTTTTATGAAATTATCGTGATCTCATCATTTGAGTTATGAGTTTTAAGAATTAGTTGTGTTTACCCGAGTTTTTTTTAAAGAATTCTCAAATTCATCCTTCAACATGTAATTGATTGAGAATTGAGTTTCATAATTGTTTACTGATTTTTCTCTATAAGATTATCATGGTTTTTTGACACATGTCACGAGTTTTGCTAATTAGACAGATAAACTCTAGTTTTTTATGGGTTTTTTTTAATTGAATATTGTTTTTTTTTTAATCTCGTTATCCTTCAATATTGAGTTGATTGAGAACTAAAATTTATAATTTGTTTTTAATTTGCTTTATGTAGAGTTATCTTGGTCTTATACATATATTTGATACATTAATTCGAGTTGACTTGTCTCGATTTTTAGTTGAGTTTTGTTTTTAATTTTATCCTCTAACATCGGGTTGATAGAGAATTGAGTTTAATGACTTTTTTTATTTGCTATCCATAGAGTATCAAGATCTCATGACTTTGATAATGACTTTGACAATTTAAACTGAGTTCATTCGAGTTGATCAAATATTTTATTGTTTTGAAATTCAAAGAAAGATGTCGTCTTGTTAGGACTTCCTAAGGTTCAATGTTGTGAATCATTTCCTAATTTTTTCCATGGATTAAAAACACCTTGAGTTGTATTTTATATAAGTTAGTGTAAATGTAGGGTAAATGTTTTCAAGTAGTAGATTCATTTATATGGTTGTTGGAATCCCTTTTAAAATTTAACTTGATCAAGAGGTTTAAGAGTGATAAATTCATCTACATCCTGTTAGAGTTTTAAGTAGTGATAAATTGGATTATGTTTCCCTATTTCCTGTAAGTTTTTTTCTCCTATGGTGTTTTGCTATTAAGATTTAAATATGTTGATGATTTAAAATTTGGGCATTGATGTAACTTTAAATTTTACGATGCATGCTTCTTTCTTAGTTGTAAAAGGTCTAAAATCATGTCTCATCTTTGATCCGTGAATGCTTCTACTTTATTTCTTGGATCAGACCAAAAGTTTTTGCCTTTCTACTAGAGGCCAGGATCTCAACTTTAGAAAACTTTTTTTTTTTATCGCCTTAAGAGCATCTTCAATGGCAAGAGCTATTTTGGAGAGCTAAATCTCTAAAATAGCTCTTTGAATAGTATATATATGGTTTTTTTGTTGATGTATGCTCCAATGGTAAAAGCCATTTTGGAGAGCCATTTTTTTATATTATTTTAAATATAGTTCAATTATTTTGTATATAGTTTAATTATGCAATTAATTATACAATTAATAGGAGTAAGTTATATAATTAAATAATTGCTTCTACAAAACCCTCCAACAATATAATTATTAATTTAATTATATTTAATTTTTTACTTTCTTGTTGAGGTATTTTTAATAAAAACAAAAATAAATATTTTTGATATAATTACATTATTTTTTAATATATATATATATATATATATATATATATATATATATATATATAACACATGCAGGAACACACGTGGCCCCAAAATTTTGTCCCCAAAATTTTGGCTTCTCTACTCATGAGCTGTTACAAATAGCAGCTCATGCAAGGGAAGCCAATTTTGGCTTTGCAAATGGCACTCCCATTGGAGTGCCGAAAACTGTTCAAACTTGCCAAAATATTCATTTTTTATTTATGGCTACCCATATAGCACTCTCGCTGGAGATGCTCTAACAATAAAAAAGAAAATAAAAGGAGCCAAAGTCTTTATTTGTTAGGTTATTCATTCAACTCAATCAAACGCCACTCATAATCATGGGTTGAATCTGGATTGTCTCGTTGTTGGCAAGTATTGCTAGCAAATTAACCTTGCGCTTGTACGTCTGTCAAACTATTTTGCAATTCTTCATTATTTGTCGGAGAGGATTTCTTAAGAAAAGAGTCGCCGACCACCACCAACTAAAACTATAAACAACCACCAACTGCAACCGCCAACCGATTTCAGATATACCTACCGTTTATATTCACACTAAAAAGTCTGTTTTTTCCAGTTTTGATTTTGTGTATGAGTTTAACATATTAACATTATATCATTATTGAAAGTTGTTTTGGATCCTTAGTGTCAAAAGCTCTATTCATGGCCTTGCAATAAGAGTTCTTTTCAGTCCTTCCTATTTTCCTTTTCATTCTCTTTAGTTTTTATAAGTTTAATTTATATCCATAACTTCATTTTATTTTTTTGGTTCGTGTATGAGAGAGAAATTCACTAAGAAATAGGCAATGAGCTTGTTTTCAATGAGATTCACTAGAATTTATTTGATGATTGGAGTTCCACTAAAGTCTTGTTTGATCATGATCTTGCTGCAAAAAATAGATTAAGATTGTGAAAGACTTGTTTGAGATGGTAAATTGGTTTATTACTGTGTTAAGAATATTTTTTTTTAAATTAAAATAACTTGAAAAAACTATATTCTTGAGTCAAGAAAATAAGGCTCAATTTTTCAATTACCATTCCGATGGTTAGAATTTGAATAAACTGGAATCTGAACGAGCAAACATGTTCTTTGTGATGCCTTGAAAAAACACCAGTCATGAAAACCCAAACATGTTCTAATAGGTCCAATGCTTGGGCCTGATCTTTTTATGTTTTTGTTTTATTGGATTTATATTTAAATTAACTAGAAAAAAGTTAATATGATATTTCAATTATTATTTGTGTTTTACATGGTTCTTTAATAATTTTTATTTTTTTATGATGATGCTAACAATTTCTCTCTTCAATTATTATTTACCTAATATAAAAAATCAGCTCATCAATATTCAATTTATGTTGTTTAAAGTTTTTATTAGATTTTGAACATAATGTTATCACTTTTATGGGTTCTTTCTTCAGTCACATACAAAATACTTTTTAACCTGCGAGCAATATATTATTTTTTCCTAATATATTTGTGTCAAAAATATTAAAAGATATTTGTTTTATTTTATTATTAAAACTTGCATTCATGGTAATATATCTAAATATACATAATATTTATCTCAATTTAAGTACTATTAGCGTTAAAAAACTTTCTTAAAATGTAATAACAATTATAACTCTCAATTTGTTTTAATAATCATGTGCAGTATCTTTTTGACAGCCAACGAAAATATTTCTTTTTTGTGTGTGCTAAAAAAAAAACAAATTTTGGGGCCTTGCCAAACAGAAGTTGAGAGTTCATTGAAATCAACAAAGTAGTGTTACCATAATTAATTTAACTCTATGCATACTTCTTGGGGATAATATATATCCCAATATATGTATACTAGGTTCCTTGCAAGCTGCCTGGAGATTAGCCCACTGAAACGAAACAAACAGAACGTCATTGTTATTGCTGTATAAAATGTTAAGAAATTATTTTATTTGAAAATTCAAGTTGTTAGGTGAAGCTCCAGAATATGATTTGTATTATTTTTTAACACACACCCTCAAGTAATAACCTTTTGGGTTTAACACTTGCACAGGTCCACACTATTTTATGCTTCATTTTTATCAAATAGAATAAGGGTGATGAGATTCAAACTCGTAACCGCTAGGTCAATAAAGCTCTGATACCATTTTAAAAAATCATGTAACCTAAAAATTTAAGTTATTAAATAAGATTTTAGAATATGATTTGTATTATTCTTTAATATAAAAATATACAATGCCCTTTTTTAGGGTATTTATATGATGGGAATAGAAGAAATAAATTAAGCACTCTTCAATAACTTCTCATTTATTACGAAGCTATTTCGAGCAATATCTTTGGATGATGAACCCTAAACTGATTGAAAGACCACCTTAAATTCGAGCAACAAGCTAGCTAGCACAAAAACCTTATATATATAAACTAGAACATCTTTGGCTAATGATATTTTCAATGTTATAGATACGCAATCATGTAATCAATGATGCTAAGCTCAGAAAATTGACTCTCCCTCTATAACCTTCTAGGAATCTTTGCTAAAAATGTATAAATCAAAACACACAACGTACGAAAATCAGTTGAAGTCACCTAAATGGTAGAGTGCATTGTTTGGCAATCATATAATAGCATGAGTAGACTACATATATATCCAGTTAAACAAACAAGCCGAGCTTTCATTAGGTTATTCCAGAGTTCACTAATTTATTGGTGAAAAGTATGTGAAAACTCAAGCCTTACGACTTTGTTCTTCTGAAAAAGAAATCAGTTTTCCCAACTCACATTCTTGGCTGCTGTGCTGAAAGCTTTCCTGTGTCTAATCTCAGGATTTTTGGCTTTTAACCTTCTGATCTCCTCTCTACACAGACAAAGAGTTAAGGATTTGCTGAAACATGAAATAGTACTAGTGATCAAAACGGAAAGCCAAATTATGAATACTCACTTGATAAATCTGTTATATACTAAAGGAGTTCGTGATTTCTTCCCCACTGCAGCTTAATTCATTATTACAATCAAACACTACAATGTCAGTCATTCATACAAACAAAAATTTGAAGATTCTTAACAAATATAATTAATGCTATGATATAGACTCCGATTTGTTAATGACGTGCGATTTTCATTCATTTCTCCATTGACTCTCTATATATATATAATGCTTTTTTCTTTTTTCATATCCATGGCTGTTACAGATTGTGCAAGAGATACAATTGCGACTGTGTATATCTCCCTCTAGTTAACAGGGATGATGGGGTTAAGGGGCACACACGCACGCAAACACAGGGAGAGAGAGTACCATGCACTGATAATTTTCTGCTGGGCTGTTCATTCTGTGAAGGTTCCGACAAAGAAGCCTTATTGCCTTTGGAAGAAGACGGAGAACCCTCGCTTAAATCTTGATAAGGCAAGTTTTGTTTCTGCAAAATTCGTAAAGCAATAAATTTCAAGATCAGATAAATATTATGTTTAGTAGAATTATGATATGCTCTTTTTATTCCTTTCCCTTTTCTTCATATCGTGTCCTATGAATAGCTGGCCTAAATTAAGCAGTTTTTTCTTCAAAATCAGCCGTAAAGAACCACTGGAACTCTTCCTCTTGTTGATAAATCTAGTCAATAGACAATTTACAGTAGTCTGATAACCTCACACTTGTATTATTCAAAGGAATGCTGGTGGCTTTTTATAAGCCTTACATGAAAGGGAAATAAATAACAACCCACGTACAACGTGGTAAACAAACTGGAATGAGAAATTCTAGTCTACGTGTCCCACTAATTAGGACTATGTGTCCCACTAATCAAGGATTATTTAACAAAACAACTTTGACAATTTCAGCTTACTAAATCAGTTCTAACAATGCCTCTCCTAAACTGAATGTAGTAATTCAATTTAATGTTGGTATTTCGCATACGCCCAATGACTTGCGCAATTTTAGAAACACATCCAATTTGAGAGGTTTTGTCATAATATCTGCAACTTGTTCTTGTGTGCCACAATGCTTCAGCTCGACCACTCCATCTCTAGTTAAATCCCGTAAGAAATGAAATCTTACGTCAATGTGTTTGCTATGTCCGTGCATAACTGGATTCTTCGATAGCTTGATTGTGGAGCTATTGTCACATAGCACAGTGGTGCATAACTGGATTCTTCGATAGCTTGATTGTGGAGCTATTGTCACATAGCACAGTGGTGCACTTGTTTTGAGAAGCTCCAAGATTCTCCAATACCCTCCGCATCCATACTCCTTGACATGCACAAGATGTAGCCGCGATGAATTCTGCTTCAGTGGTTGATAACGTCACAACTGGCTGTTTCTTTGAAGACCATGCCACAGCTCCTTCACTTAGTAGAAACACATATCCAGAAGTACTTTTCCTGTCGTCCACATCTCCTGCATAGTCACTGTCTGTATATGCTATCAATTCTTTATTACCCTCCTTTTGATAGAAAATTCCCAAGTCTATAGTGCCGATCAAGTATCGCAACACCCTTTTTGCAGCCTGCCAATGCAACTCAGTTGGATTTGCCATGAATCTACTGAGGAGACATACCACATACATTAAATCTGGCCTTGTTGCTGTTAAATACATAAGACTTTCGACCAGTTGTTTGTACATGGTAGCATTGACTTTGACTCCATTTTCATCCTTCATGAGTTTGACACCAGGAACAATAGGATTCTTCACGCTATTACAGCTTTCCATTCCAAACCTCTCCAACACTTCATTTGCATATTTTTTCTGACTGATATAAATGCCTCTAGAAGTTTGAAGCACTTCCACACCAAGAAAATATCTCATTTTCCCCAAGTCAGTCATATCAAATTCAAGTTTCATAGAATTTTTGAATTTGATAACCAAGCTTTCACTATTACCAGTAAAAATTAAATCATCAACATATAAGCTAACGATCAGGATTGTACCTCTGTCTCCTGTTTTTATGAACAAAGTATGTTCAGAGCTGCATCTTTGAAAACCTTCCCGAACAAAATATGTTTCAATTCGGCTATACCATGCACGAGGAGCCTGTTTAAGGCCATATAATGCCTTTTGTCAATCTGTACACCTTGTGCTCTTCACCTTTCTTTTCGAAACCCCTTGGCTGCTCGATAAATACTGCTTCATTTAGCTCACCATGCAGAAAAGCACTCTTGACATCCAGCTGATATACCGTCCACCCATTTTGAGCTGCTAAAGCAACCACCATTCGTATCGTATCCCATCTAGCCACCGGTGCAAATACTTCTGTATAATCAATACCTAGTTGTTGTGCATAGCCTTTTGCGACAAGTCTAGCCTTATACTTGTCAATTTCACCAACTTCATTGAATTTTGTTTTAAAAATCCATTTTAGCCCAATCTTTTTCACCCCGTCAGGCAGGTCCGTTAATTCCCAAGTCCCGTTCTTTTCAATTGCAGCGATCTCCACACTCATCGCGTCTCTCCACTTTGAACTTTGAGCTGCCTCTTCATACGTGACTGGGTCTATGTTAGAAGAAAATAAGACAAAATTTTCTTCTAACACCAAATCTACCAAATCTTTCTCATTTCGCCCATGCACCAAATTTGTTCCGTGCACCAAATCTACCAAATCTCTCTCATTTCGCCCGTGCACCAAATTTGTCCCGTGCACCAAAATTCTTTTCTCTTCCCCGTGTCTTTTCTCCTCATTTCGCCCGTTGTGCACCAAAATTCTCTCCTCCCCGTGACTTCGCTCCTCTTCCCCGTTTCTCACCAAATTGCTCTCCTCTTCCATGGCTCTCTCCTCTTCCCCGTTTGAAAACTCACCCCCACTGGTATAATTTTCCATCCAAAACGGCACGCTTCTGATCCTCCTCTTCGATCTGTTCTCTGATGACCGATCGGTAGCAGATCCTTCGGTTCCTTCGGTTTCAGCTGTGGATGGTTGTTCGGCAGGTGACCGTGAGTCCTCAGGTGAGTTTTCTTGAGCCGATCTGTTTCTTTCAAGTGAAAGTTCTTCTCTTTCTTCATGTGGGTGAACTAAAATAGCATTTTTTGTGGTAGATCGGCGCCTCCTTGTTGATTCTTCGTCTGTCACAGCAGCTATGGAGCGACCCACAAATGGGTTTTCGGTGGATGGCAGGGAGGAGTCTCCACTGGACGGAGAAGATAAGCTCGCTCCTCCATGACACACAGATAAGTCATTTTCTGCATCTTCTTCTTCATCGTGATAACTGTCATGTTCACCATCCTATTCAAGAGCATCTGTTGTTGATTCGTCAATATCTTGCCAGTTCCACATTTCAGTTTCAGCAAAGACCACGTCTCTGCTTATCACGATTTTTTTTTATTTTGGGTCATACAGACGATATGCTTTTGATTCGTCACTCACACCTAGTAGCACACACCGAAAACTTCTGTCATCCAGTTTTCGTCTTGTTTGATCTGGCACATGAACATGCCCAATGCATCCAAAAATTCGAAAATACTGAACATTTGGTTTAACACCACTCCAAACTTCTTCGGGAGTCATATTTTTCACTGCTAGAGTAGGGCTTCTGTTGATCACATGTACTGACCATTTTACAGCTTCTGGCCAGAAAATCTTTGGCACCTGCTTCTCGGACAACATGCTCCTGACTATGTTCATGATGGTCTTGTTCTTGCGCTCGGCCACTCTGTTCTGCTGAGGAGTGTAGGCTGCGGTGAGCTGCCTGCTAATGCCATGATCCTTGCAGAAATTGTTGAACTCAAAAGAGGTAAATTCACCTCCTCTGTCTGTACGTAGACAGCATATAGGAACTCTTGCTTCTTTTTCAACACATTTTTTATAAGTTTTGAATACAGTAAATGCTTGTGATTTCTCAGTAAGAAAATATATCCACACCTTACGACTGTAATCGTCAATAAAACTTATAAAGTACCTCTTGTTGCTGATTGTAATGGGTTTGATGGGACCGCAAATATCAGCATGAATGAGTTGTAGTTTTTGAGATGCCCTCCATAAACTTGTCTTTGGAATTGGTTTTCTGTGTTGCTTGCCAATCATGCAGTCAGTGCATAATTTTAATGTTTCCTTCAGTTGTGGTAGCCCCCTGACCATTTGCTTGCATTGTAGTGTTTGTAGTCCCCTGTAGTTTAGATGCCCATATCTGCAGTGCCATAGGTGTGTATTATCTTCAAGAGTTGTTTGAAAACAATTTAAGTTTTTCAACACAACCCTTGCAGATAACATGAACATCCTGTTTGCAGACATTGTTGTCTGCACAATGAGCCCTCTCCTAGGATGATAGAGTCTACAGACTCCCTGCTGAATTAAAACAGCTACCCCTTTCTCTTGCATTTGCCCAAGACTTAGCAAATTATTCCTTAACTCAGGTATATAGAAGACATCTGTGATTACCTGAGTAATTCCAGCAATTTGCAGCCTTATGTTCCCTTTTCCCAGCACTGTCATTCTTGAGTCATTTCCTAGCTTTACAGTCTGCTGAAATTTCTCATCAAAATCCGAGAACCACTGCCTATTTGCACACATATGATTGCTGCACCCCGAGTCAAGAAACCACACATCTTCTGTTATTGATTTATGCTCCACATATGACATCAACAACAATTCTTCCTTTTTTTCATGTTCAACATAGTTTGCTTCCCTTTCCCACTTAGGACATTCGTATTGAAAATGTCCTAACTGATGGCATTTATAGCATTCAATTAATGCTTTGTTAAATACCTGATTGCTTCTTCCTCTGCCCCTGCCACGGAAGGTTCCACGGCTCTGACTTCCTCTTCCTCTGCCAAACCTGGAATCATAGGTTACTTTTAATGCTTGCTCCTCTCTGTGATGTCCATTCATCCTCTGTCCATGCACCAATAAGCTGCTCTGTAGCTCATCAATGGTTAAAGTGTCTAGGTTGTTAGACTCTTCAACTGAACACACAACATAATCAAACTTTGAGGTCATGGATCTCAAAATTTTTTCAATGATAACCACCTGCTGTAACTTTTCACCATGAATTTTCATTTTGTTGGCTATGATAAGTGTTCTAGCAAAGTATGCATCAACACTTTCTCCTTCCTTCATCTGCAGGATTTCAAACTCCTTTCGGAGAGCTTGAAGTTGTGCTCTTTTGACCCTTGTGGACCCCTGGTACTTCTACTTCATGGAATCCCATATGTGCTTGGCAGTATCACGGTTGAGAATTGTCTCCATGATGCTGCGATAAATTGCCTGAAACAGGTAATTCTTAACTTTTAAGTCTTTCAACTTCTGATCAGAAATTGATTGACGTTGAGCATCAGTGAGTTCTGCACCTTCTGTTGTTGTAGTAATACCATTCTCCACCAAACTCCAATATTCCTTTGAACGAAGGAAATTTTCCATAAGCATGGAACAATGATCATAAAAGCCATCAAACCTAGGAATTGCAGGTTGAACAAAAGAATTTTCAGCTGACATTGTGACTATGTTTGGACACTCTTTTCACTCTGTGTTTCACTCTCTTTTCACTCTGTGTTTCACTCTAATTTTGTGCACTCTTTTCATTCTCTGTTTGTGATTCTCTCTGTGTATGAACCTCCCAGTTTGCTCACTCTTTCACTCTCTGTGTTTTGCAGAAACTGCAGTTTCTCCCTCACACTCAGATCATGTACCTTGCTCTGATACCAGATTGTTGATAAATCTAGTCAATAGGCAATTTACAGTAGTCTGATAACCTTACACTTGTATTATTCAAAGGAATGCTGGTGGCTTTTTATAAGCCTTACATGAAAGGGAAATAAATAACAGCCCACGTACAACGTGGTAAACAAACTGGAATGAGAAATTCTAGTCTACGTGTCCCACTAATTAGGACTACGTGTCCCACTAATCAGGGATTATTTAACAAAACAACTTTGACAATTTCAGCTTACTAAATCAGTTCCAACACCTCTAGCCAGTAATGAAGCTACTACATAGCAAGGAAATAAGAGTATTGCCAGAATACTCTTTTCAATTCTTTAATCAAAATTTTGAAGAATGCCATAAAAAGAGAGAAATTATCACATAAAAACTCAAAGGCAATTTCTTGCCAATGCAAAATGATTGTCCCAAAAAAAGAAGCTCAAATTGAAACTATATATCTTGCCAATGGAACTATATATATATATAGTACAATCTCTTCTCTCTTTTTTTCCATGGTAAGACTGAGAATACATAAAACTAATTAAGAGTGTATCAATTGATCTCACAAGAAGAAGAAAATCAAGAATTCGATGATGATCATACTCAAATTGCTCTTTCATTTCTTTTTGCCTTGGACAGCAGAAGGAGGTTTTCCTGATGGAAGCAAAGATTAGTGATACTTCGCTTGTAGTAAAACTTCCACTGTTTCAGTGCGCCTGACACAGTATGCAGTGAAACTTTAAGGATGGGGAGAGAGAGGAAAAAGACATGACATGAACAGAAACCACCAAGCACCAATCAGGACTCTGAATTCGTAATTCTGAATAAAGAGAGGAAAGGATCTATGAGCAGATCTGCCTGCTTTTGTTGCAGTCGGTCATGAAATCTATGCCGCTGATTAATTTCCTAAAGTGAAACGTAATATATATGTGTTATGAATGCAAGTTAACTTATTTATTAAAGGGAGGATTTATTTATATGAAACTTATTTGTTTTTTTAGCTTCTGCATAAAAGGATTACTTTTATGCTAAAACAAAAAAAAAAAAGATTATATTTTCAGTTTTCTACAATGAAAAAAAAACATTTGCCCCCTCCAAATTATAATCTAAAATTCGAGACACGCTTCACAGCATGAACTATCAGGTTGCCGTTGGTCTCTTTCCCTCCTGATATCATGACTATTCTGCAGCAGTTTCGCTTGTTTTAGGGTTGAATCAGTTCAAAGGGTGAGTTGCATAAGGGATATAATTTTGATCTTCAGTTAAGAAAATATACTCCCAAATTACACCCTTGTCATCAAATACTGTTAAAAACAAACACTAATGGTGGCATGAAGAATTTCGGGAGAGCAAATAAATTAAAAGCCAAAAGCAATCCTTGGACAAGAAAGGGCTTCAGGCTGGCTGGTGCAAGAAACCCTAGGTTCCTGCCTTGGATATCAGATAGTCTTTTTACCTTCCAGGTACCGAAGGTGTTTCGGTAAGCGAATCTAGCTAGATATTACAGACAAATACATTATAAAAAAGAAATATATGCTGGTATATAGTATGCATATAATAGAGCAGAAATGTGCTGAATGACATAGAGACAAAAGAAAAGGCCATAGATCAAGAAATCTAGCTTGTAATTAATAAATAAAAGAAGTTCCTTATGTTAATGAGATGGAGCTCACTTCAATTTACATATGAAAGAAATATGAATTTTAAAGTTAATGAACAAGCTAGACCCTTAAAACAAAACAAATTAGAAGATGGGTTTAATTATATTTTTATGGGAAAGAATTAATAATATTTCTTTTCCTGTGCAGAATCAAAGAAATAGACAGGCTAGGTTTTGAGCCAAACCCTAGCACATGAGATTTATATCAACAAAAGTACGAGTTTTTTGTGATTCTCTTCAAAAACTTGACCTAAAAAGTTGTAAGATATATATGAAGTTGAACTTTTAAAGAGTAATATATACTTTTAAGAAGTAATGAAATGATGCACGAACCAAGCTAGGCTAGCTAGCTAGATGCTTGATCAGTGAAGCACGCAAAGGTGGAGGAAGGGAATAGAGATTAGAGAGGCACGTATACCACTAAAATGAGTAAGTTGTTAATTAATTGACAGTAATAATAATAAAAAAAAAAGATGAAAATATGTGTCTAGAGACATTCTAGGATAGAAGTGCAAATGATGAGCACCTGCAGAGAGGAGAGAATCTTGTTGCAACAAAAGCAAAATGACAGCTTGTGGAGTTAAGGCAGAGAGATTTGGAAATCGAAGGACTTTATAAAGAAACAATTCACTTTTTTGGATATTGAGTTTTTTTTTGTGTGATTGGCAGTGTGGTGATGCCTGCTATTATACGTCATTTTTTAGTATTTAAATTCTCAAAATCATCGCTATTAATTGCAATGGATTAATATGTGTACTCGGTTAATTGAATCATCGAGTTAACTTTGTCAATTTAGAACAATAATTTTTTTTATTGACCCATCAAAATTCTGATTCGATCAACTAGATTTACCATAGTCACAGACTTTCCAGATAACCACTGAGATTGAGTTTAATAACCATGTATCAAAGTTAACGCAGTCCTGATTAAAATGGACTAAATCTTTTGGATCAGTTTAGTGGATGAGATAGCAATGTCCCATCAACAAGGTTCAAAAGGCTCCATCTCCAATATCAGGAGTTGACGAGCTTGCCCTCCATGGATTAACAAGGTTCAGCTTCAACTCCAAGATCAAGCAATAAAAATGAACTCTTTTAAATCTTCTAAACCTAATATAGATTCTTGTAAACTCAATCAAACCGAATGAGTGACCATGCTGTGCAAAAACGTTCAAATAAAAAGAAAGCACTGTCAATTCGCCTTCCAAAATCATTAGTCAGCTCTGCAAGGAGAGCGATGGCCAGGCAGTCATGAACATACAGTAGGGCACAGCATGATATCACTTGGCTATGATTGGCAAACAACATTGTGATAACTGAATCATAGCTCAAAACAGATGATGGAAGAATATAACTCTAACCAAGGAGCCATGTTTTCTAATGTAATACCTTGAGTAATCACTGTATCCTATATACACATTCAAGGGCAGGGCAACTTGCTCTGTGACAAAAAATGTTGGCATATCTTCAAACTCCTGTGTGATTGTATGGAGTCTATATACATAGCAATAAAAGGTGCTTTCATCAATTTGTAAAATCAACGACACCACTAGAAATTGTACAGCAAATCCTCTCCCCTTGCTTCCTCCCATTCGCAATTGTTTCCTGCTGCTGAAGAGTAAACTGCTTGATCAATTTGTAACGTCACTGACCTCTCTAAAAACTGTACAGCAAATCCTCCCCTGTACTTCCTCCCATTCACAATTGTTTCCTGATTCTAACGAGTAAACTGCTTCTAAAGGGCGATGCAGGCCTTGAAATGTTCATGAAATTGTGATAAATAATTGTATGAAAATGTTTATGCAACTCTCCTGTAGTAAAGCACGTAGGCTGCTGATGTTTTAATATCATCCTCACTAACAGGACTAACACGGCTGTCATCAAACTCGTACCATTTGCGATACCCAAGCTGCACAGGAACAAAGATAATTTTAGACCGTGTACTTGAAAACAACAAAATATTTGTCCTGGAGTCTCTACAAAGCTGAACACACAAACACATTGCTTGGTGTTACAGTCTTCTTTTTTTTCTTTTTATTGTACTCCAGCATGAGCAACATGTATATAGATTTCAATGGCCAGGAAATATAATAACCAGCTGGGACACTGTCAATACTCAGAAGCGAGGAAGAAAAAAACCATGTGTATTACATAACATACCTAACAGAGCCCAGAAAGAAGCCAAAGAGACGGGATTTAACAATTAATCTTCTTTGGAAATCTTAGGGAACATGAATCAAGGGTAAATATTGATGCTCCATACCTCAATTACTTTTAAATATTTCAACCAAACCAGGGGTAATGGACTGGGACGGAACTAATTATGATTTTTGGTCCCAAACTCCCTATCATAGCTCCATTATTACCTTCTTAAAAAACAATCTTACCCTTAGCACCTAAGACATTTAAAAATAACAGATAATTAAATTTTATGATTATAAGCCTTGCCTCAATCTCTAGCCAAACAAAAAGAGAATGTTTGACTTCATAACAATGGGCAGGCAAATCTCCCCTTCCACTCTCTCCCTTCTTATAATTCATTTCTATAAGTATTAGCTTCCCTCCATCTCTAACCAACAGAGATTGTTTGACTTGCATTTCCCTACTGACAAATTCATAACAATGGCAAAGTAAAACTCCCCTTCTCATCCAATTCCTATACCTTCCCTACCATACTAGATTCCCAAAAAACTAGGAAAAAGAGTGCATGTCATCACATTAATGCATTGAATTGAAGTCCTGATGTGCCATTAATTAAAGCATTGTTGTTCACATTATGAAAGGCCAACGAGCTGGGACTATTACAGTCACAAACTTTCTAATATAACTTATCTCTCTTGGAGGGGGTAAAGAAGAGGAAAAACTTGCAGTTGGTGCCTAGGAAGCTCCAATAAGAATGCATGTTGCCAATTTCATTTTGATACTTTTAAGTCGCTCCAACAAGAAAAAACTAGCAGTTTGGTGCCTAGGACCCCACAAATGCATGTGCCAATTTCTAAACATCGTATGCCCCCTAATGATAATTACTCGGGCATATCCATCCAACAAAGTCTATGACACCTAGGAAAACTTCAAATTCATGTTAAAGTAGGTGAGGAACACTAATATCAAAAGATACTGGATTGGTGAAGCCAGCCCAGACAGAAAACAAGTATCAGCACAAATCAATATCTTCTAGATCTGTTACATGTCTCTGTCCAAAGTGTGCATGACAATGTCAAATGGTTCTTGACCAAATGCAATAAAAGAAAATGAATAAATAGAATGAACACCACTTACGTCAATAAAAGCATCATAGTGACCACATCCCATGCCTCCATGATGATTACTTATTGCATACAATACATAATGATTGGAAAACTGGCTGTCCTTCTGGCAACTGTAGATCGACAGATCAAAATCATCAATTGGGAAGTCCACATACGTTTCCAACTTGTTCCTAATATATCGACTGTATGAGAACCTCTTCAAATGAACAACCAAAATTTCAGGCAATCTCCAAAGGTCTAACTTTTTCCTAGCCTGCCGAGGTTTCTTGCAGCTGGGGCAATCCCTAAATCAGGTACAATCACACCATCAGAAACAGTAGGTAAAACAAAATATCAACTGTATTGATTTTTCTGTGCACACAATAAATTCAAACACACATATTACATACTTGTTTGTAAACACGTGCAGGCACAAAAAAACGATGTAAAAACCGAAATAAATCCTCAAGCAAAAATATGTAAGTGGAGCATATTTGTGGCAAATAAATAAATAATCTTCAAGAAAAAATCTGCAAGTATTAATTGAGGTGGGGGGACACACTAACCACATGTCTTCTGGTCCTAAAGGCTCTTCTTTCAAGAAAGCTTCAAGGCATTTATATAAGGAAACAGACTCTTGAGGCCTCCTAGCATATAGTTGGGGCTTTAAAACCTCTGGCAATGAGCTGAGAAGGCATGTATCATACTTCTCAATCATACTTTCCGACCAAGTTACATAGACCTCCAAGTTCTCTCTATATTTTGGGGCTGGTAATGGCTCATTCATCTTTATCTCTGCTGATCGCAATTCATCTTTCAAATAGAATTGAAAATCAGAGCTGGAACACTGATCATCCTCCGTTCCAGTGTCTGAGCCTGAATTATTGTCTGAGACTGTAGGGCCAAGGACATCTTCCATTGTAGAATCTTCATTAGTTGAGATTCCCACATCATCATAACCATTGAATGCATCATCAGCAGGCATAAGAAGTGGGCTTAGTAATTTCAGATATTGTTTATGCAGATCAAATCCAGTATGAAGATTCTCTAATCTTGCTACAAAAGGAATGCCAAACAACTTCAAATTTGGTATTGCTCTCTCAAATTCACAAGGCCTGAACACCAATTGTACAATAAATCAGTATATAGTAAATTTGAGATTATTGCAGCAAACTGGAAGGACAGTTGAATATTAAAATAAGTAAAAAGAGCAGTTAAATGTTGACCGGATGACCCAGACAAAGAGTACAAATACACTCACCTTTCCACCCTTTCATGCATAAAGACAACCATGGGTGAATTTCTGTTATCTTTTGGTAACCGATAAGCAACAAGTTTGTCTTCGTCTCTGATCAAGGCTACCGAGTCAGATGGCTCGGTTAGGCAACGAAAAAATTTATTCTTGTATATCTACAGCATCAGGAATTCAGAGTACAAGAAGGTTACAAAAACATTAATGTATATGCAAAACTTGATGCACAGCCCTTGTCTAATCCTGAATCACCTATATATTTTAATTGCTAGAGTAAAACAAGAGCAAATATCAGAAATTAAATGTTCTAAATGAACTAGATCTAATGAGATTAAGCAGTAGCAATCTCTCAAATTAAGCACCAATGCCTTGGACTGAAGCAATTAGCTCCCCACGTATTGATAATTAGTCATGCTAATCAAGAACATAAATGCAGCATACCTCAACCACCATCAGCATTTCATCATTTCTCAAAGAACAAGCAATGCTCAAGGCCTCAATGAGATCCTTTTGCCTCCCACATTTGGGAACAGTTACAGTAATAGGGGTTGGTAAATTCATCCCATCAGTGCTCAGGACAGTCAAAGTCATAGTCCGCATTGTTGTTGAAGGTAATGGCAGTGATAAGTACATAAATGGATCAAATGTGACAGACTTCTTGTTGCAAGCAGGACAAACCAGTGTTGACTGATACTGGCCCTATAATGATAACAAAAAAATAATTACATTAAGTTGGCAAAACCAAGGAAGATCATCAATTGGCTTAACTTCAAGGAAAAATTTTCAAATGCAAATACAAATAGATTAAAATCTACTCCAATTATAAACCATTAAAGATTGATGATCTGGGTGATTAGTTATTGGACGATGATTGTGGTATTAGAACTACCCATCAAAAACTCTTTTAGAAAGGAAGAATGCTAGAGCTATGGACCATCATCACGTATTGATGATTGCAAGATTAAAATGACAAGAGACAGCTTAGCAGAAAAGAAAATTGACACAATCTATGACACATGTTACCCCCAAAAAAACAGAAACTCACTTGGCACAAATCAACTATGATCGAGTCATTCCGAGCCAGGTGATTCCTCCAATATTCCTCTGCTACCTCTTCATCTGGTCGACCCTCTGCATCTTTAATGGCTATATATGGCTTGGACTTTACACGATTCAAATCTTCATGGAGTCCATCCAACAAAAAAGAAAGAAACTCCTACATTAAAAACATGTGTATTAAAAGGCATTATCCAATGTGCCAAAGAGGATCTAAGAAGCTATTTCTATTTTGTACCATGCAACAAGACAGAAACTTATCACATGCAGAAGATAGAATTGGAGACAAGCATTAGAATCAAATGCTAAACTAACTTGCGAATCATGCTGGTTGTAGCCACTGAATTGAGGAGCAAAATCTGCTAGTTTTCGCTTGAATATTGCAGGAGCCACTGGGGTATCTCGTGGTGTCCATAGTTTACTTAGCAAATCCCCAAATGCTAAAGCAAGCTCTCCCTAGACAGATAAAAATTTATTTACAATAGCATGGCCTCACAAAGGAAGCAAAAGTTACTAGAAGAAGACGAATTAATATAAAAGACCGTTCCCAAACCTTTGTCCCTAGTAGATTTTCGTGATTAATCTCTCTTCCATAGTCCCCAAGAAAATAGTCAACTAGCTTTGGGGTGTGAGCCAAGCACTGAATTGCACTATTCATGAAACATGTATTCCCAAGATTCTGCAATCCCCTCAAACCCAAGTAACCAGCTCCCCTAAAGCCACTCCCAGATTGTGAGTTCCTTAGTGATGAATAAGAGCGCACATGGTCAGAGCACCCATTCATTTTAACAGAACCAGATTCAAAAGAAGTCTCCATCTCCACCGTCTCATCAAAGTTTTCATTTCTATCAGTCATTGAATCTGAAAATCCATAGGCTTGCAATTCAAGAGTAATCTGCATGCAAAATAAGATAAAATAATGACATGAAACAACAATTACAATATGCAAATAATTTACTTCAATACTTGAGAAGCTTTCATGGTTAACATCACCCAAATGCCTCAACAACAATAATAAAATGTGACACCTCTTTGCCTTTTTCTCCCAGGGTATCATTACGCAGATTGATCTTATCATCGATGAGAAATTGGGTTGTCTGCCCTGAGAAGTCCCATATATGCAGCTGCACAAGAGGTAAACTGAATCACAAGAGGCTTCTTCCCAAAATAAATCCTTATATCTTAGTGAGGTAACAAAAGTTCATAAGAAACTAACCAGCTTAGATTTGGGAACAAAAATATTGCAAGCTCTTCTGTAAGAAGAAACTAGATTGTCCTGGAAATTGCAGTTGATTGTCAGATATAGAATCATAAAGAAGATTTATTTTTAAAAAAAAAAAAAAAGGGGCTCTTGTATTTATCTTCATTTGTGTGATGTGATATATGCACACTAATTAGATTAACTGAATTATCATGCTGCCTAGGACTAGTGAATTTTAATCACGCGTGAAAGGTCAATATATCCCTTGTACAAATTAAGAATATCAATAAATACACTCATACCAACGAGAAAACAGCAGTACTAAGTAGAGTTCGAAAAGTGGACAAATCATTGAATCACAATGATCCTTCGATCCAATGATCCTTCGGGCGAAATTAAACATGGCTCAAGAGGAATGGATGATGAATAGTACATATTTCTTAAGTTTTACATTAAAAAAAAAACTATAATATGTGCTTGGTTATGTTGCAACCCAAGAATTAGTAGATGACGTGCAGACTTGTAACTCTAACCAGACTGGTCTTGACTTCATCTGACTAAGGATGGTGCCTGGTCCAGTAACCTAGCCCAAGGCAGTTTCAAACAAAATGGCACTAAGCTCTTGAAAGCAATGCATTCAAGAAGGGATCTGAATGAAACATTCACTATTGAAGCAAATACAATTGATTCATAAACCTTGTCCTGCATAAAAAATAAAGAATGAAACAAAGAAAAGAAAAAGGTTTAGAAAGGAACTTGACCTTTGAGCTGATCTTCACAACCAAAGAATTTGTTTCCCTAGAAACTGAAAGCCTTATTTGTATGGGAAACACATCTTGTGAATAATCTTCAACAATGAAAGAGCCACTAACACCCTTCATTACTCCTTTAGAATCATTATGCCTGTGGTGGTAGAACAAATCAGTGCACAGTGTAGTAGAAATCCCTCGCTTCTATTGAATTTTTGAGGATACAACAATTTCGAATAATTCGCATAACACATCAGAACATGCATTGAATAAACGGAAAGGGGGGTCGTGCCGAACATGTTTATCAACAACCAATGGGAGAATAAAAAAAAAAAGTTCCAAAATAAATCCTAATATATTTGTAAATGCTCCATACTCCTAAAACGCATGCCTTGACCACAAACAGGTAATGAATACATATTCCATAAACAAGATACACATAATAAATTACATGCATAACGACAGCAGGAAAGGCAACCAATAGCTCTCACCGTTTAAGCGCCTGTAACCACATTCTTCCAGAGATTATAGCATACTCACGGCCATAAAACCCTTCTTCAGTATCCTCACTCCTCTCGGAACCTTCTTCCTTCCTAAAATCAAGTACAATCTCTGCGTCATCATCACCAAAGTTCGATATCACATTGTACAGAACTCCTACTTGTTCGCCACCAGTTTCCACCTCACTCCACCACCTAAAAATCAGCACAAGACACAACAAAAACACTGCATTCAACACCAAAATTACTTTGTTTTGTTTGGATTCAAGGAATTTATCTTCTTGGATTTCACCACAAAAAAGAAAGAAAGAAAACACCGAAAGTTTTTTCCTTGCCTTGGTTTTCTCAGTAACCAAACAAAAAAGAGAGAAGAAAACCTTACCTATAAGGAACCAGGTAAAGTCCGTCAATATCATTATCCTCGTCCTCGTTACTAAACCAACCACGGTAGAGAGTAGAACTGAAGAAACCAGAAGCGGAGGAAGAGGCGGCGGCGGAGGAGCGGGTGTTATCGTAATCCAAGTCGAAGATTGAAGAATCGTCAGTGTTGGAGTTATGGAAAGAGAAGAAATCTTCCCCCATGATTGAAGACGGAATAAAAGTTAGGGTTTTGAAAGTTAGGGATTTCAAAAATTTGAGAGTAGAGAGAGAGAATTTGGAGATTTTGATTATGATGTGTAAGAGATGAAGTTTCTCTGATAAACGGGTCATAGAGAAAAGAAAGACATCACGGTGGGCTTTCTCTTCTCTTTTTTCTTTCTTCCTCTGGACGTGTGTGACGAGTGCGTGAGGTTTTTAAAAATAATTTTTTTATTTGGTTTATACTTGTATTTAATAAAAAAAAAATCGATTTTTATTTATATTTCTTTTAAAATATTTTGAAAAACAAATTGTTCATTTATTTAAAATTATTTCTCATATATATTCATATCTATTAAGTAACGATATTAAAAATATTTTAAAAAATATATATTTAATAAATAAAACATATTTTAAAAAACAATCAAAACTGCATTATTAAAAGCAACCAAAACTAATATTTTAAATAGTGTTTCCAACCAAAAAATATGTATAAATGATTTTGGCTGGGAAAGAATTTAATTTTGATATAAAAGAATTAATAGGAAAAAAGGTATAATAAAAAAATATGGAAGCATAAATAGAAATTGAAGAAAATGATATAAAGGATAATGGAATGGAAGATGGTAGTTGTTGTTGAATACGTTTGCAAGAGTGGCCTGAGTTATAGAGGAGGAGGAGGAGGAGCAGTGGAGGAAGGTGGTGTGGACGCGATGGGAGGAGAGTGGCGTCGATCGTTCTAGTTGTAGTAGCCTTGTAGGTGAAGAGTTGCGGCTTTTGGAGTCCTCATCCAAGTTTTGATTGGATAAATAAATTAATTAATAAAAAGTGAAGTGATTGGACCCCCCAAATGTCTTATGTTCTTTTAATTATCATACTATACTTTAAAATATTTGGGGTTACAGCGCTTAAAAACAGTCAAGTAACTCAGGTTTTGTTTTTTTTAATTCGGTCCTTCAAATTAGGTGCTTCGTTTTTCTTTGCCAATAAGATAATAGTCATTGAGTTTTTCTAGAATTTTCCATTAATATTTTAAAGATAATTCCTAGCTAGTTTTTCATTTTAGATTTTTAGTTATGAATTTTTTTTTCTCTTCTAAAGGAAGAAATATATCATCCTTTATGTATTTCTAACTAAAAAAAACAGATTGATCATGGAATCAATATATGATTGGATTATATATATTAGAATGAAATATGAGATGTAAATTAAGGACTTGTAGATTAAGACTTAAGAGAGGTGTGTGAAGGTTAATCAATGGATTTCAAAAACCTATACAAGGACACAAAAAGCTAGGGTTTTAGAGAAGTTGAGGGAGGGGAGCAACACATGAATTGATAAGAGAAATTTCCCCTTACCTTGTATAAGGCATTCCGCCAAATAAAAAAGAAATAGGATAATAAGATTTTAATTAATTTGATAGGTAGGTTATGCTTGAATGTAAATACATATGTAATGTGTGCTATGGTAGTTCGAATAAAATTGATGACAACCTAATAGTGGGGTTAGTGTATAGTTTGAACGGAGAAATCACTTGCCTAGTGACTGGGATTAGTGCCTTGGAATTTAGGTTAATAATACTAGTTATTGATTACATGAATGTTTTGTGATTTGACAAGATGGTTCATTAGGACCATATGAATTGATTTAAAAGAGCGGTGTATATATATATATATATATTACATGAATGTTTTGTGATCTGTCAAGATGGTTCATTAGTACCATATGAATTGATTTAAAAGAGCGGTGTGTGTGTGTATATATATATATATATATATATATATATATAGTGTCTTGTGTATGTTTTAAAAATAAAATATTATTTAGATAAACTTGATTTAGGTTCGTATCAATCTTGTATTGATTTGCAAGGTTACATTGTATTTTTTATGTATAAAAAGAACATGTAATGATAAGAATTATCCATGTGTCATTTTGGAGTCTCATTGTGAAATTGTAATTAAGTTAATCCTTATGTTTTGTTATGTTTAATATTAAGATTTATTGTTAGAAGTTTAAATTAGACAATAATTTATTGTATATTAGTTTCTATGGATTTAAGTTAGGATAGTTAGATTATATCATTGTTGTTATGTAACTTAATGTGTATATATTATTTATAGAATTGAAATGTTGACTATGGTATAGTTCTAGATGGTTGAACTATATGATCATGATGGTGTAAATAAAAATCTTAAAGTATTGTCGATAACTTGGTATCAATAATATAAGGAAAACTGTACTAGATGTTTTGTAAGGAAAAATTGACCCTTTTTTATGAATAAATATGATGAAATATTGATATGTGATTTATATACTAGTTAAAGGTGTTAGAGTAGGTCTTTTATCGAAATAGATTGGTTTTACCTTTCCTTCATTTTCTTTTTATTTATTTTTTATTCTTATTAATTTAAATATATTTTAATTTTTTATGTCACTAATATTGAATTTTCCATATAATCATTGTGATATAACTCAATTATGGATTTCTTACCACAATGCTTATGGGATCTTCTTATATTTTTCTACTTAGAGCTTAGTTTATATATATATATATATAAAAAAAAAAAAGAGAGAGAAAAATCAAGAACAACTTATCATCAACAACAAGTTTTTTTTATGGGTAACTCATTAACTCATGATGTTCATAATAATCTATTGTGCAAAAAAGAATAGTACGAGATTGAAGAGTTAACAATGAATGGACATTCTTTTCTCTTGAATTAAATATTAACTTTAAAAATCCAATCCAATGGAATGCAAGTACGGGCTCGTTTTCTACAGCATTTCGAACACAATTGAATCGTATTTGGGCTTTGGGTTTGGTTTCTACAATGCCAATGTGGGCCTCAGCTAAAAAACACAAAACTAAACACATTCATATCCCAAATGTTGTGACACTCTAAATAAAATAAAACCCAGCCCAATATAGTTAATTAATATCTAAACTGTGCCCACTTGGGAAGTGCAAAGTCTGTTCCTGTGAGCAAGCTCATCCATGGCCATGCAAGCAACGGTCAGGAGTGGGGCTATGAATTCATGCGTTCTTTCTTCGTCGACAGGCAAGCATGGAGGTGCGGCTCCATCTAGAATCCGTTGAATAAGAGCAGCAATAATAGATAGACATGAAGATATTATCTGTCTTGCTCTACCGTTTTATTTCCTACAGGATCTCTCGAAAATCTATGGCTGATGTCAATACGCTTGACTAGACTCGAAAAACGGCTATCGCTAGCTTGATTCCATTCATTTTCCCTGTAATTAATCTCCTCCAGATCCTGTTGCGACCCTGGTTAGGGTTTGTCTGACTGCCATAACGAAACCCTGATTGTCTCCCACCAATCTGCAAACTACATCTAATTTATGTCTTTATATCAGAGATTTTAGAGCCCAGCCAGGTCTGTTCCGCGGTCAAACAGGCAAGGCACTGGTGCCTGATTTCAATGAAATAAGTAGCCAGGAAAAGCCAAACCTGTTGGTAGAGAATAATATAAATTATATTTTAGGGTCTTACCTAACAGATTGAGCTTTTAGATGAGATGGTTCCTTACCATGGTATCTGAGCCTTGTTGACCCAGCGATCACGAGTTCGAATCTCACCACCCTTATTCTATTTGATGAAAACCAAGCACAAGGTGATGTTGGCCTGTGCAAGTTTCAAGCCCAAAGAGCTTTCACTTGAGAGGGTGTGTTAGAGAATAATATAAATCATATTCTAGAGCCTCACTTAACAACTTGAGTTTTTAAGTGAGATGATTTTTTAACAAAACTGACGAGCTCTACTGTTCTGTCTTCAAATATGTTGGAAATTTGATGAAACAAATGGTGCCCGTCGGCTGACTTGTAGCGGAGCAACCGAAGAAAGATGTCGTTCTATGTGAAAGCACCCTTTCATGGGATTCCTCCATAATATCCCCCACCCCCCGAGGATGAAAATTAAAGTGGCATCATCTGTGGCCCTCACTCCCATCTTCCCTCCCACTAATGATGCCCTGTAATCATGGCTCCCATCATTTTAATCTGTTTATTTAATTCTATTTGAGAGTCTAGTTGATGCACATAAAAATGATCTATATTAACAAAAAAGAATAATTTAAAATAAAATATTTTTTAAAAATAATCTACGTTCATAATTGTTTGTGGCCACTTAAAGATTATTTTGCTTGAAAACACAGCACTTCATGAACACACGCTGATCGAGAGGATCATGGAGTGTATTTCCAGTAAATTTTGCAAGCTTAACCATGCCCGATTCATGAGATTTAAAATTCTCAATTTTATTTACTATGTCAAACAAGTCACACTATTGTTTTATTTATTTACTAGATCAAACAAACCACACTAATATTTTATTTATTTATGAAAGCATATGATGTTGATTAATTAATCTTATTTTATATAGTGATCAAGTTTTTATACAGCTGTTGAGTTTTGATTTGGTCCGCAGCGTGGGACCCATACCTATATATATATATATATCTATTACACATCCATCCAGTATTTGTTGTTATTGGGTGTCGTTCCAGCTGTGGTCTGAATCACTTTCTTTTGTTTTGTGGCTGCCCTTTAACTTTGTCCCATTCGATGGTCTAGACATTGTTTTTTTTTTTATGTCAAAACCGCTTAACATTTATTCATCTCCGTCTATTTATTTAAAGATGATACTTTCTTCGATTAATTGATTGTTAGAGAGTTTAGTTAAGATTGTTTTTTAAAGTATTTTTTATTTAAAAATATATTTAAATGATTTTTTTAGATAATTTTAACATTAACACATCAAAATAATTCAAAAACATTATTTTTTTTAATTTAAAATAAAAATATTTTTTTTAATTCTGTTTAAAAACACTTTCCAAATATATTTCCAAACACCTCCTAAGAAGGATAGATACGATTTGCTACAGCATTGCAACTATTATTTTTGTCAAAATTGGCGAAATAATAACAAATTTTTTTTTGGGATATGAGGAAACTCATTTCTTGAAAAATATATTTATGAGTATAAATGAATGAGTAAAACCCCAGTTGTTTTAAGTTTTTACAAGAGATGTACATCTTAATTCGAACTCGAGATCTGCTGTACAGATCATAAATATTAATTATTATTGATGAATTTGAAAATTTTACTTAATAATTAATTTGAAATTTCAAGACGGGTTCAAAGTAATGTTCAGATACTTGTGTGAAAATTAGTTGATTTTCTTAGAGATAAAAAAAACCAAGTTGATTTTACTTAATAACTGCATTTTTATATATATAAAAACCTTATTGGAACACAACATTCTAATATATTGAACGGATGGTTCCAGGAGATTCTGACTCATAGCCAGATTTTTTTTCTTTTTATAACAATTCTTTTCAAACAAGTACACATTTTTCTTCGATCGCGAAACCTCAGTTTTGAATTTTGATAGAAATAGTACCTCACCAACTTATTCAAATAGAGAATTAATCTTGCCGTTTTATTTTAATTTTTATTTTAGATCAATCTACACGACTTGCCAACTTGTTATAAACTTGTTAATGGAAAAGCACATATAGTTACGTGCTAAAGATGTTTGACACTAAGAATGTTTGACATTGTATTATAAAAATATTTTTAAAAATATATATTTTTTAATAATACTTTGTATAAAAATTATTTTAAAATCCTTTGAATTGAAATAAAAAATAAAACTGGAATCGTTTATTAATTCATAATCCTATTTATTAAAATGCTCCGAATAATTATATCAATTAAATTAACTGTAAGATTGAAACAAAAGAGTATTAAAATACACCTCTAATTATTTATAATCAAAGGCTGGAGAGGGTGTCGAGTCGTCGCATCAAATGAAAGCCTATACCTTTCCTGTGTGATGAAATCCCCCGGAACAGTGTAGAGCTTGAAACGTGGCGTTGTTCCATTGGACAACTTCTCATTTTCAAACGTAATTGTCAACTGGTTGCTTTCTCGCTGGCAAGCCCACTTGGCACCTTTTTACTTTTCCAGCTGTCCCTTTCTAGAGTCTTACGAGCACAGTGCCGGCTCTCCTCTCGAAGCCTTGTATGTTTTTTGTTTGTTATTTTCAACAGATGTTACGAGCGTGTGCTAAAGCGGATTTTACGATAGATTCGAATTCAAATATTTTCTTACTGTTTTATTTGAATTTAATATATTATAAAGTTGTTTTCAAGAGGGATTAGTTTAAGGTCGGACGAAGAAAATTGATTCAAATAAGAAAGCTTGGATATAACCCATGAATAGTCTGCATGCACTTTTTGACCGTTAAATGAGTGTTTGACTTATTCGTTTTAGCATAGAGTTTACTCCATGCGTGTGTGGTGTCATTAGGGTACTAAAAAAGTAACGTGACATACTTTTTGGCAAAGGTTAAATGACATGATTTTGCTTCGCAGAATACCAAAAATCATGTTTATAATTTAGTAGCTGATAAGCAACGTAACAATTTGATAAAGTTTCTTTTATGTTAATGTTGTTAGTGATGATGATGATGTGGAATTCTATCCATGGTACGTAATTATTGATTATTAAAATTCAAGTACCAACCAATTAGATGAGACTCTTATCGCTAATTGTGCACACCCACTTCTATATTTCCCTTTTAATTTAATCAAAATAAATAATATATTCAAGCCTGCAAATATTTTATCATTATGTCAAAACCAATAAATTCGTAGACTTGAGAGATTAGTGGCAGTCGAATGAAAGAGTTAAAAAGTAAACTTAAGAGACATGAGCTCGGAACTCATCGTTCAACCAACTGAAGGGCTTGGGATGACCCAACATATTAACGGCCTCTTCAAAGGTTAGTGTGTGTGTGTGTGTGTGGTATATATATATATATATAGTAGTTGGTTCAGTGGTGAAATCTTTGGAGCCATGTGATTGCTAATATGATGGTCACTAAAGTCTTACATGGTCATTGATTTTAGGATCCGTGGGATTAGTTGAGATGCGAGCAAGTTGACCCGGATATGCACATTAATAATATGTGCGCGCGCGCGCGTGAAATTGGAATTATTGCCCCTTCAAGTAGATTTTTCTTTTAATTAAATAATAATTTAGTTCTTATAATATAAGTTAATTTTAAAAATGATCAGTTAGCAAATTTTATATGTATGAAAACTAAAGTCAATCTCTCATTTGTAAAAAAAGAAAATCATTTTATCTTTTCAGTTAATTATGATGTATATTAATACTCAAGTAAAATATAAAAAAATGTTCTAACAAGGCTCCAAAAACTTGGATTGTGCAACTTGGCCCTGACACCTAAATCATTTCCCATGTTAACAAGGCTCCAAAAACTTCAACAAAATCACGTAGCCAAGCTGTAAAGGCACTGCAGGGAATATCTAAACTTTTATGAGAGTATATATATATTCCCATGGAAAGAAACCTCATGCATGTATCGTTGTTCACGCAGCCGCAATGTCCATTATCCCTCCCCACTCTTTTAAGCAAAAACCCACGTGCGGTGCACATGCAAGTCAACGATCCAGCGTAGACCAAGAGGTCCATTGAAATACAAACAGAGTTTGGTGGGTCATTTAATCTCTTAAAGTTAACCTAATTATTATCGTAGTAATATCGGGTCACCTAATCAGTAATCACTGAAGCAGATTGAACCGAACCAGCTAGACACAGGGAAGATGAACGAGAAATGTAGATAGGGTTCTTCTTATGAATTGATAGGGTGCACAGACATGTAATTTCTAGTGCACGTGTCAATATTAAAAGCACCTACCACCCACCACAGTGGAAACACATTTGAAGGTCGTTGTATTTTAATTACTTTACTTGAATATGATAGGGTAGTCTATCTAGTGTTCAGATTGTAGGATCTTATATGTCGGACTTTTGGCTTCAATTAACACTCATTCTCTATATTTTTTACACCTCCTATTGATTTTTTCTAGAATTTTAGATCGCCCTTCTCTGTTTAATTTTTTTGCCGTTTTAAATCCATAGTCCTGACTATCTGGTGTAGATTTTTCTGTTTAATTTATAAGGTTTCTATGTGATTCATTTTCAGTAGAATTTCGTCTTTCCTTGTGCTTGTTGTTATTTTTATGCTGTTTTTGTTTGTATTAGTTGGTATTATAACTCGACGTTTCTTGATGGTTAGTTATTATGTGTTGGTGAATAATAATGAATGGAACATGAGGGATAAAATGTTTCTTTTTTTAGGAAAAAAAAATCAAGAATTGGTGATTATGTGTTGTTGAATAATCATAAATGGAACACGAGGGATAAAATATTTCTTTTTTTAGAAAAAAAATATTCAAGAATTGGTGATAGAAGACATGCAAAGACTTAGAGAAAAAATATATATCCTGTTAGTTAATGGTGATAAAGTTGTAGAGGCGAGTTGAAGAATTTTTCCATCAATTAACAAAGATGAAGAAGAGAAAATTAAAGGAATGTGAGAAAAATGATCACAAATTCATGATCAGTTTTGAGATTTTATTTTTGAGGGAAAAACATAATAGGTAGCGTTTTGGTCACGATAAATATGATGAAGATTTTGATGATCATGTTTATTATAAGATATATATTTTTCACCAATTTATGATGATTATTTGATGATGATTATATCAATAATGAAATTATATACAATAGCAGTAATGGTATTGATGGTATAACTAACAATATACTTGTTGATAATTAGAGGTTAAGTGTAAATAAAACATGAAAGGTGCACAAAAAAAATATTGACTTAAATTTTATCATTTGTCTTGATTACAATTTTAGTGTTATCATCACAAAGGCAAATATGTTCGAGAATTATATGGATACAACATATATTAATAAAAACAAATTTGAAGCTCATAGTTTATTACCATGGAAGCTAATGAAAACAAAATAATTTGCTAAATGTTGTTTCTTGTATAAATTTTAAAATGAAATGACTTGATTTGATGTCTAAAGTTATTATATATCTAAAACAAAGAATAGAAAAAAAAAAGTTGGAGAGCCTTGATTAGACATACACAAGATTGATGCAAGAGTAATTTAAACTCTAATCACAATGTTTTTCAATTTAGGGATTATGATGTAGGAGGTTTTTAGGAAAACTATATTTCCTTAATTATTTGTATTTTATCCTATTTAGTTTAGGAAATTAATTAATGTACTTAACAATTTAATTCTTCCTAGTTTTTGTATGACTTTTATTGCTTTTTATTTATTCTTGAATTTTCTAGTTTGTTTAGGTTGATATTTGAGTTTATTTACATATTTGTATACCTTTTGAAAAGGTAGACTACTTTAAAAGAATTATTATGTAATAAAATTTAGAGTTAGAGATCATGTGTGATAACTTTTTGGTAGAATTATATCTTTCTTGTATTGTTTTTGTATGTGTCAATTGTAACGTAGAGTTTGATTACTGTCCTTGTACATTCAAAAAAGGAGACAAAAGATACAAGATAAAAATGAGACAAATATAAAATTATGTTTGGTAATGGTTATAAGACATGTTGAATGTCTCTATATCCTATTTGGTTGATGGTAAACAAAACATAATAAAATACGAAAAACGCTTATTTAACCCTTAATATGTACTACTTTAAATTTACATATTAAGCACACACACACTTTAGTTTTTATTGAGTTGAAACGAATAACAATATAATAACCATTGTTACAAAACTCATGAAATAAAGGATTTTAAGCCTAGACCAGTCTAAGTTTAAGAAAAATAAAGGATTGATCTATTGAACCTTAAACTGGTTAACTTAGGTTAAAACTTGATCAAAACCCGCATAAAAAACTTGTTAACATTGTTTAATCAAAATTTTTTAGGTTAACCTAGATTGACTCAACTTGGCCCTTCTAACCCGTGATGTGAGTGTTGTCCTGAGTCAACCTCTGACGGAGATTTTTAAATTATTATAATAATCACTTATATCCTTATATGTATTAGCTGAATAATTTTAGAGTTAACCTTTTCTTATAATGATATTTTAAAGATAAAAAATAAAAAATATTATATATAAATATATATTCTCTTAATACCTCAAATTCACTATTTTAAATAACTAACAGCTAAAGTTATATTTATACATTTTTTCCATTGCTTTCGTCTCATATTTTGCTGCTTAAATAATCATATATGTCGTTATAATATCTCCCCATAAATAAAATATTTAAAAAAGGTTCAAAATTGAAATTGAAAGGTAGATTATTTAGTGGTTTAGAGTGACACGAGAACTTAATGTTTGCTCAGCTAAATTCTATGTTTTGGCGGAAGAATTGTGGTTAAAAAAAACATATTTTTTTATCTTAATTACTAAGATTCAAACTTTATATTAAACTATAAAAAATAATTAAAATTCTTAACATGGCCCCTAGTTTTAAAATAAATAATAACTTAGTTTTGTCAGGATTGGACTTGTTTAAATAGTTTTTTTTATAAACTTCCACAGATAGATCCTCTTCTTAAGAATATAAAATTCCATCAAAGAAATTTCACTTGCCAAAATCCATCTCAAGCCATGGAAGACTAGTTGTAGGGATTCAGAGAATGTTTGAGATTGTAATTGACCGAGTTTTTTTTTTTATTATACAAAATTGAAATTTTAAAGTTTTAATTATTGTTTTTTGTATTTTTTATTGCTTTAATGTGATGATATAGAAAATAAAATTTTAAAAATAAAAAAAATATTAATGTACTTTTAAAAATAATTTTTTACCATTATTCTAAATAAACCTTTTTTTTTTTAAATCCACAAGTATAGCTTATAATAACAACAACATTTTGTGTTTATCTAACAAAGTGCACACACGGAGCATAGCCATGTGGTGGTGTAAGAAAGAACTAATTTTCATACAGTGACATTAATGAAAATATTTACCACACGTGTCAGTGAATATTTGAAAAGTCTTGAAATTCCATATAGATTAATGTGTACGGTAGTATATTGTAATAAGGACAACATTAAAATTACTTATTTTATTAGTTAATATACACTATAATTATTATTGTATTACTAAATGTTTGAAAAACCTTACATCATCACGCCAGCAATTTATCCTTAATATAATAATAATAATAATAATAATAATAATAATTATTATTATTATTATCATCATTATGATTATTATTACAAACCAATCACGCAAGCATTTCATAGTTTGATGGTGTTTTTGTCAATACATTTGAAGACGTGTTTTGCAGAGTTTTTGTCTTTATTCTTTAAAAAGACTCCCTCTTTCCCTTGCCAACATTGGAGTTCACGTTTAACAAGAAAGAATATTTTATATTTTCAATGTATTATGAAATATGTTAATATCTTTTTATGTAGGTTTTAATATTTAGTAACCATTATTTTTAAAATATTTTTTATTCATAAATATATTAAAATATTATATATTTTTGTTTTTTAAAAAATATTTTTAATATATCATAACAAAACAATTAAAAATATATTTTTCAAAACTTAAAAAACCGTAATTCCAAACTGCACACAATACTTTTCACATCAAATTCCCTCACAGCTAAAAGTCATATAATATATATTTTTTTTATCTAAAATGATTTTATAAAAATATTCGGAACCTAGCGTATATAAATTATATATATAAAAAAGAAAAATAAATTCACATGTTTATCCAACAACAAAGAAACACCAAACTAACAAAAGACAATATTAACAGGAAACACAAATAAATAAAAAACAAAAAGAAAGAAACACAAAAATAAAAATAAAAATAAAAATAGGAAGCTTAGTCAACTCCCTCCGTGCTAACAAAAGAAGAAGAACGCCGTTACATGCGGGTTGAACCCCTTCCCTTCCTGGTACCATCCTTCCTTAACCCTAACGACCTTTCTTTAACCATAGTTGGCTTAACTCTCTCCCTTTCGTCTCTCCGATATAACTCTCTGTCTGTCCCGTCTGTCTTGTACATCGTGACCCTGCTTTTTTCATCTTCTGTGGCTCGTGATAAATAAATAAAGAAATAAAAAAAATCCTCTTCGCTGTAAAACTAAAATCCCACAAAGGTGTATCCATCATTTTCTCTCTTGCATTTTTGATTTTGCTTCTCACATTCATCTTCATTGACTAAATTATGTCCAGCTTATAGAGAAAACAATCCCTCTGTTTGTTTTTTTTGAATATTCTCACAATAATTTGGAGGTTTTAGTCTTCTTTTGTTCTGTTGTGAGGAATGGTGGTCAAAATGATGAGGTGGCGGCCATGGCCACCGCTGGTTTCGAAGAAGTACGTGGTGAGGCTTGTTGTTCGAAGGATGGAGGGTTGGGATCTAGTGCGGGAAGCTGTAACTGCTGCACCTGGGACATCTTCAGGAGGTGATCTGAAGGATAAGTCGGAGAAATTGACGGTGGAGATTAGGTGGAAAGGACCCAAATTGGCCTTGAGTTCGTTGAGGAGGACTGCGGTGAAGAGGAATTTTACGAAAGAAGTGGAGGTTTGTGGTACGGAAGGGGAAAACGGTGGCGTTTCGGTGGAGTGGGATGAGGAGTTTGAGAGTTTGTGTACTTTGTCTGCTTATAAAGAAAATGTGTTTCATCCTTGGGAGATCTCTTTCACTGTCTTAACTGTGAGTTTTTCTTTTCTTTTTTACCTCTCTATCCAAAGAAATTTATTGTTCTCCTCAAGATGTTTTATGGGTCTCTTACGTTATTGTCATTTATCATGTGGGATGTTTTCTTCTTACCAGAAGAAAAATTGCGGGTTTGCTGTAGAATCTAGGAAAATTCACGTGGACTGTGAAATTGATAGCGTTTATGGAACTTGGGATATGATTTTTTTTTCAAAAACAAATTCAGGGATGAATTAAAAATCTCGTTTTTGGTGTTTAGTTACTGTTAGTTTACGGGTTGCTTGTAATTGAGATGAAGTGGTTTCTTAATTGAAGAATATAAGCATGTGAAGGGTGTTGTTTTGTGGTAGTCAATTTGGGTGAACCAAGGATTCTTAATAGATTTTTTGGCTGATGGTTTTGCGTTTTCAAAACCTTCTTGCTGGGGAGATTGCTTGGAAATGGTTTTTATTTGACCTGATGAAACCTGTTCCTTTTATTGTTTGGATTGACTTGGATCAACCTTACTTTTTCAAGAGCTGGGATTTGTATTTCTTGTGAACTTTCTGGGGAATTTAGCTGTTTTGTTTTCTGATCCAGGATTGGGACCAAGGGCAGAAGAACAAGGTTCCTGCTGTTGGAACAGCAACAGTGAACCTTGCTGAATTTGCATCTGCAGCTGAACAGAAAGAGTTTGAGTTGAGACTTCCTCTCGTGGTCTCTGCCGGCGTGGCAGACCATCAACCTTTGCTCTGTGTATGTGCCTTCGAATTTCTTCCAATTTCCATCACATTCTCTCTGTTTTTTTTTTTTTTAATTATCCCGCAACATATTTAATTTGTCTTTTCTGCCTCTGCTATACAAAAATTGTTGGCTTTTCTGGTTTTGATATTTCCTCAACTGTTATAGTCTCTTACCTCAGCTTGTATGAATAATGCAGGTATGGCTCAGCTTACTGGAGTTGAGAACTGCTACCGATACCTCTGAGCCAGTACAGAGAGCTATAGTACCAGCTCCATCGCCACCTCAATCTGGAGAGGCTGTCTCAACTGAAAAGGATGAGCTTTCTGCAATTAAAGCTGGTCTCAGAAAGGTAAAGATTTTTACAGGATATGTGTCTACCAGGAGAGCAAAAAAGGCCTGTTGTGAAGAAGAGGGGGGCAGTGAAGGAAGGTGCTCTGTCAGGAGCGAGGATGGTGAGGATAACTATCCATTTGACTCTGAGTCACTTGATGATTTGGAGGAAGGAGAGTCTGATGAGATCAAGGAAGATTCTACTGTGAGGAAGTCATTCAGTTATGGCACACTGGCTTCTGCAAACTATGCTGGAGGACTCCTTCACTCTAGTATAACGATAAATGATGAAGATGAAGATTGGGTTTACTACAGCAATCGCAAGTCAGATGTGGGTTGCTCACACAGTGATGATTATACACCATCAGTATCTGTGCCATCTCTCTTGCAAAGTTCTAAGCGCAGCATATTACCTTGGAGGAAGAGGAAGTTGAGCTTTAGGTCTCCTAAAGCTAAAGGAGAGCCATTGTTGAAGAAGGCATATGGAGAAGAAGGCGGGGATGATATTGATTTTGATCGCCGGCAGCTTAGCTCCGATGAATCTCTTGCTCTTGGGGTAAGTCATCTGTTGATTTCCCTTACTTTCATTCTTCTATAAAGCTTTTTATTTCCAATTTAGCAGTATTAAAAGTACAAAAATGAGAATACAGATGGTTATCTTGAAGGGTGGTAAAGGTGGTTTTGAGATGAATAATTCATTTCATAAATTAGACATAGTTAATTGAAATAATGGTAGCTGTTTTACAGTGGCACAAGGCAGACGAGGATACATCTGCAAATCGATCATCAGTTTCTGAATTTGGTGATGACAATTTTGCCATAGGCAGTTGGGAGAAAAAAGAAGTGATAAGCCGTGATGGGCAGATGAAGCTTGAAACTGAGGTTTTCTTTGCTTCCATTGATCAACGAAGTGAGCGGGCTGCAGGTGAAAGTGCATGCACAGCCCTTGTTGCTGTTATTGCTGATTGGTTTCAGTATAACCGTGGTCTAATGCCCATTAAGTCCCAGTTTGATAGCCTCATCAGAGATGGGTCCCTGGAATGGAGAAACCTCTGTAAGAATGAAACCTACAGGGAGCGGTTCCCTGACAAGCACTTTGACCTTGAAACAGTTCTCCAAGCCAAAATACGTTTTCTCTCTGTGCTCCCGGGCAAGTCCTTTATCGGGTTTTTCCATCCAGAGGGGATGGATGAGGGAAGATTTGACTTTTTGCAAGGCGCCATGTCCTTTGATAACATTTGGGATGAGATAAGCCGCACTGGATTGGAATGTCCAAGTGATGATGAACCTCAGGTGTATGTTGTAAGTTGGAATGACCATTTTTTCATTTTAAAGGTTGAACCAAAAGCTTACTACATTATCGACACATTAGGAGAGAGGCTCTATGAGGGATGCAATCAGGCATACATTTTGAAATTTGACAGCAACACGATTATTCATAAGTTGCAAAATGCTGCAGAATCATCCGATGGGAAAACAATGGGTGATCAGCAGAATGTGCCAGTCACAGTGGAACCTAAGGATCAGCAGCAGGTGAACCTCAAGGAGGAGGAAGCTTCTATATCAGGGGCAACAGTAACCAACCCTGACGAACCGACTAAAAGCGAGGAGCCATTAAAGAGTGAGGAAGAAGGGGAGGTTGTGTGCCAAGGAAAAGATTCTTGCAAGGAGTACATAAAGAGTTTCTTGGCAGCAATTCCAATCAGGGAATTACAGGCGGACATCAAGAAAGGTTTGATGGCATCAAAACCTCTTCATCATCGGTTGCAGATTGAGTTCCACTACACCCAGCACTCGCAACCATCAACTGAAACTCATGCGACAGAAATGGTGACAACTCCACCAGAGGTAGTCAATGGCTCCATATGAGAGGCTACTGTTTAGAGACTTGCTGTAAATTTTAGGAAGTGTGATTAGTCTAACTAAAGTTTCATTTTACAAACTGTATCTTGTGATGTGGGTGACATTAACAAAGGGCCGTGTTGTGTTTCTTCTAATCTGTTCTTCAAATGGTGCTATCCTAACTATTTCTCTTGTATGCACATAGTTGTTGAGTTTGATAGAATTGGGATGATCTACCGTTTATTCTTTGGCGAACCTTTCATGGGAATGGCTGCTTCCGTGCATTGCAATAATTTATCTCTTTCAATCGAATGAGCTCAAGCTCACTTTTTGTGGATTCTCAAAAAATCACCTTCCAAGAGTACATGTAACTTCTGCAGACTGGTATAGAAATTCCCGTACGATCCACTGATGGAAATAATCTGACCCTTGAGATTTTTCTTTCGTAAAATTGATGCCTTTAACATTCTACTAGGACTTTGGAACTTTTCAACTGATTTGACCGGAACCAAATATTTCCTTTCCCTGTGCCGTGTAAGCAGTAAAGAGGAACTTTGCAAGATTGATATTCAAGGAGATAGAAAGATTCTTTGAAATGCATATTTTCTCTCTCTCCTAGATAACCATCCAGGCTAAAGTTACCTCCTTTAGTTGCCACAGCAAACATTTGTAACTTTGTGATATCATGCTGTGTGGAGTAGGGGAAATGGTTTTCTATAGAATTCCTACCCCAGCTGTGCACGTTCAGAATATACCCTTCCAATAAGCATCATTTGGATTATTCCTCCTAGCAAGGCACGAACAAGTCACTTTCATGGAGAACTTTTGAAGTACTGAATGGATTTGAATGATCTTACCAAGATTTCTTACCAAGAACTTTAACTAGATTAATGGAAAAATGATAACGATAGCTGCATAATTTAATGTTGATGAGAGGCTCTTCTTTGCCTGTCAACTTGAAGAACAAAACTCTCCATGCACTACTTGATAGGGTTCGCGCATGCATCACGCTGTTCTTTGGACTCGAGCACTGAAAATATTTTATCAATTTCTCTCCTTGCTAGTAAAATTCATGATGGTTATTATGGCGGGGATAGGTGAAGATGAGGACGTTGATCACAACGAATACTCACGACTTGTTCCAGCAGGAAAAAAATAAAGTCATTGAGCTTGCGTTTTTTATCAAGAGAACTCTATAAGATAGACTTGCGCTTGGAAATTCGCAGGCGTTACTGATAAAATGATAATATCTTGATTACTTCATCTGCTTGCTCCAGCACCATAATTATAATGAAGAAACATGCTGCTCGCAGCCTTTCAGTAAATTGCAATTTGGCTATGTTAAAAGAATCATTTCATTTATATTATTTTTTAACACCTTTCTTTCAAGTGAAAATTTTTTGGGCTTGAAACTTGCACACAGGTCCACACTACCTTGTGTTTAATTTTTATCAAATAGAATGAGGGTGGTGAGATTCGAACTCGTGACTGTTAGGCTAACAATGCTTTGATATCATGTTATAGAACCATCTAACCTAAAAGCTTAAGCTATTAAATGAGGCCCCAAAATATAATTTATATTACTCTCTAAATCATACAAGGTATTATGGGTATCTGCAAGTTTCAAACCCAAAAGACTTTCACTTGAATGGTATGTTAGAGAATAATATAAATCATATTCTGGGGTCTCACTTAAAATTTTTAAGCTTTTACGTGAGATGGTTCCTTGACATGGTATCAGAGCCTTTTGACCCAGCGGTCACGAATTTGAATCTCACTACCCCCATTCTATTTGATAAAAATCAAACACAAGGTAGTGTAAGCATGTGCAAGTTTCAAGCCCAAAGAGCTTCCACTTGAGGGAGTGTATTAGAGAATAATATAAATCATATTCTAGGACCCCACCTAATAACTTAAACTCTTAAGTGAGATAATTTATTAACAAGCTCAACCTTTTAAATGATTTTAGCCTTCCTGGTAGCAATTTTATGATCACCTCAAGGGAAAGGAGCAGCCTTTAACAATGGCTAGAACAACCATCCCTGCTTGGTATAGGCCCACCATTTAAATATTGGTATTTACAGAAAAATGAACTTCTATATAGAAAAAACACCCATGAACTCAAATTTGAGCAAGTTTCAGGCTATTGCTCGCGAGGCAAGGCCTCAACTCAGTATTTGAATGGGTGAAGATGGGCCTTCTTTTACGAGCTCAGGTTTTATCTTTCCACATACCCTGCTTCACTTCTGCTCCCAGCAGGGTTTCACTTTCTTTACTCGTGGCCGGCGAGCCTTCTAATCTGCGTAGACCAAGTACAAGTTCTGTTCCTTGCCATCTGCTTGACGCTACAGAACATCTGATGCTCTAACTGGAGCACTTAAATTAGAAGATTTTGTTGGTGGAAATGAACTTTCCTGATTCTAACAATTTCTTTGGTTTCCTGCCTATTTTATTTTGAATTATCCTGTACAAAGAATAAGAACACCTGGACCTGAGCACCACAAGCTAAGGAAATACTGTGAGAGTTTTGACTCCAGTGCATACAAGTTCGATACCAAGGTTTGGTTAGCAGCTTTCTTTCACAAAATTCAGAGCTTGAAATCAAGAATTTCTTCCTCCATTACTTGTATGCAGTTTGATTGCTCCCATTTTCCCATTTAATTTGACAGAAATCATGAAATCATCAACTGGTAGCTTCGATTTAACAAAGCAAAAAGCTGTCTTTCTCATGATAGAAGGCCATAGGCAGGAAACCATAATAATGATCGCTCACACTTTCCATTATTGCACCAAACTTCCTTTTCTTACCAACCGAGACTTTACTTGTGATATTAGGGAGAGCCATGTGCGTGCTCTCCCCTCCCCAACCCATTATTATTCCAAACTTAACAATGATTCAAGCTCAAATTCACAAGGCTCCACACTCCGCATTGAGCAGATTCTTTCCCATATTGTCATTGCTCCTGAGGTTTATTTATCATTTTCATCTTAGAACACTATAATTCAACATTACTATCCAAAGATGCCTGCTAATATGAAGCTCTATTATGCTTCCAGATGCATAATATTCCACTAATTATCATTTACCTTACATGATCAGATCATGATATGCATTTCCTTTAGAGAAGAAAAGGGAGTCATCCCTTTGAAAATCCTGTAAATTAGAGTAAAAGTTTGGTCTATCTTTGCAACCTAATGCATCATCTATGTCTAACAATTGTACAAACAACACACGCTCTAACAAAAATAAATAAAAAAGAAACTATGAAGAGGCAGCAGAAGTTACATGCGACAAAAGGATCCAGAATGCCTTCAAGGAAAAGAAATGGCATCCAGTTTTGCAGCTACAAATGGTCACTCCATATCTTTCTCTATACTCTCAGGACATCCAATGCAAATGCAATTGATATATTTCCGTTTTTTCTTAACCACAGCATGTTTCCACTTTAAGACTTGTAAATTGCAATTGAAATTTAAACGAAGAGAAATGTTAGAGAAGATAGGAATACAAGATAAAAAAAGGCGAGCAAGGAAATAACAATAGATTTTTCTACATCAGAAAGGGCTTTAACTACTTTATCTCATGCACCCAGGAAACCTGGAGTTACATTTCATTAATTCCTCCACTCATATATATATGGATAGGCCTAGCATCTTGTACTGCGACTGAAGCAGCAGAATTCTATCCAAGCAATTTACAAGTTACAAGATAGTCTGATATTATAAACTGAAGAAATAGTTAGAGAAGATGGAAAACATTACAGCACCAACAAAGAGATTTAGGACAATAACTGGACTTTCAGCTGCAGATGGGGCACTTAGCCAATCCGTTTTCATTACATTCAGGGCATATAATGCACTTCTCTTCATTCTGATCTTCTTCAAAGACCTTACAGCTGCCATTACAATTGGAGCAAACAACAAATCGCTTGTTGCCGCAACCATTGCATGGGGAATCAGAGTGGTTGAGTGGTATACCCGCTAAGAGCTTCTTCAGCCTACCTTGTTCGTGCAAGCCAATCACTTCATCAGCTCCTCCTATGTACCTTCCCCTTATGAAAAGCCTTGGAGGAATCACTCTGCCACCCAGTATCCTCCATAGTTCCTCCCTGAATTCCATGTGTAAAGAAACATCTCTCTCGCAGAACTTTACTTTCAAGCTTTCCAACAAAAACCGAATGGCATGGCAATCCTCAAATGTCTTTCTTATACTTCTCAAGCCTGTTGTGTAGAGAATTACAGACTGGCTTCCTCCTGGAAGACATTTCTCTTCAAAATCTGAAAGAGATGGATGTTCTTCAGTCTCTTTCCCAGCTTCATTTTCTGTGGCTTGCTCCACGGTGATTTCCGTTGAGACTGGAGCCTCAGGACTATCCATGGCAGGCACTCTGTCATTGGGTACTACAGAGGTTGCAATGTTCACCTTGTCGACAAAATTAAGTTCCAAATCCAGTTCTTCATCTTTTGATTCTGTCTTGTGCTTTGATACACCAAGATTACCAGCTAGAATGCCTTTTTTGTGATCCTCTTGTATGTAAACTGGTGGCACCTGCAAGTTCTTACAGGAAAGATTTTCTGTGGAGTTCAGATGGTAAACTAGACCTGGTTTCAGTGAGCCAATACTTGGAATGAAATTCAATTTCTTTAGGAATCTCCCCTTCATTGATTTCATTTCTTTTGCTTGTTTGCTCACAAAATGGTGGCGTGTGCTTCCAACCAGTTGAAGAGGGAAGGGTGAAATTTGTCTGAGAATGACTCACGAATAGACTAGAGGACATGAAACAGCAGTAGAGGTTTCTCTTTTGGTTTCCAGTGGCACAAAAGTGAAAAGCTTTATGTGGGTAATTGATTGCTTTTCAAAGTAATGAATTGATCACTCCACAAATTGTGGGGGCTAGGTGGAGTCCATGGTAAACCTTTTTCTATCAGAGCACCACCTCAAACAACGAGCGAGGGGATATGCTTTTCATTTCAAGTAACCACTGCCTGATTTTTCTGCCATTGCCACTCATGCCCTCAACACCATATTGTGGCACAGTTTGATTGGTGGTGGAGCACCAATGGGGATGGTTCCGAGGCAGCAGAGCTGCACCCCTGTAGACATGCTGTGCCGGAAGCACTCGTGTTGTGCTCTTCAATATGACACGGATAAACATATTAGATTGACGGAGCTTTCCTTTCCCTTTCATCGATGCCGGTGTCGGAAATCCTGATAAAGTCTAGGGATGCCATGGCAAGATGTACTAAACTAAAGAGCAGAGAATTCTTTGAGGTTTTGGGGTTGCCGGAAAATACATTAAAGAATTAGAGACAGTGTTAACCTCTCTGCATGGCCGGAACTAAAATTTCTACGTTGGGAGGTCATGGGATGACTAAGATGGTATGGGGATGCTCTTGGTTTAAATGGCAGAAAATTTTGTGAAGTATGGAAATTGCGATGGTATCTGTGTAGTTTAAGCTGTTGGTCTGCCCCTGTTTATATGCTTTTAACTCACGAGTCAACTCACGAGTTCATCCAATCGACGATTGTTCCAGCTATAACGTTGCTATTTTTTATTGTTATAAAGATAAACCTTTTTTTTTTTTTTTTTTTTTTTTTTTTTATGGAGAAGGGTAAGAAAATGAAGTTTTGGGACTTCGGAAAAGGACCGGATCATGTGGTGGTGACCAAACAATCACCAGAAAGTGGGCTCGTCATCGAATCTTCAGCCTGCTGTTTTCTTTTTAGTTAGGTCGGGCCGATTGTCAAGCACTAACATACCGGGCTTGGATTAATTAATTAATCTAATTAGCTTAGTTTTAAAAAAGTATTTTCGATTCATGAAATATTAAACAAATGCAGAATGACTAAATAAATATTTTTGATTTTTTTTGGATTTTATTAACTTTTTCTTTAAAATGGTTTTTTCTTGCAACGTAATCAATTAATTTTAGTGTAGTTTGAATTGATAGTAGCTTTTTGGAACATCACAGCTGAAAAAAATATTTATTTTCTTTAAGTTAATTGTTTTCTTTATATCCTTTTCATGTATTAATATAATTTTTTTTTTCATGTATTAATATAAAACAAATATTTTAAGCTCAAACTTTCAGTGAACTTATGTGCACATTCTAGTAAAATATGGTATCAGTCGGTAATGGCAAATCCTATATCTTAACCAAAGTTGTCAGTTTTGTTTTGGTTGATATTTTTTTTTAGTTAGAACAAAATATTTTGATTATGAAGTGTTTCGACGTGTTGTTTTAAAGTTATACTGTGCATATATATATATATCAAAAATAGCCCACAGTTCTGTAGAGCCTAGATAAGGAGGCCGATGCCCTTGCGGGAGTGGCCCCAAAACTTTGACGGGTATATCCTGCCCTGCTGGTTGAATAATTTGGGTGGATTAAAGATTTTAATTCAAAACCGACTTTTAATCTTCACTCACAAATAATAAATAAAAACCTTAATCAATAAATATTGGTCCGCAGGAAAAGCATATTCTTGTCTCTGGCTATTCAATCACTTCTTATATCTTCTAACCTCAAGTTTGAGTGCTTGTTTGTAATTGCGATTGAAACGGAAGTTGAAGCAAAAATCAGTTTTGTGGTGTTTGATAATTAACAAAAACAGATTAAATTATTATGGGATCCACCCTAAAAATTGACCGAAACCGTGGTTTGCAATAAGATGAAAAATGATGCTTTTACCTGCAATCATGATTCTTTTTTTTTTGCATGCATTTCCTCGTGATGGATTGCAGGTCATTGTGGTTAGCAGCTGGCGGGTGTGTTTGAAGCGTGAAGCAACTGGCGGTCTCTCTCTCTCCACAACGACAACTTTCTCTCTCTACACACATCAGCTCTCTCTCTCCACAGTGGCGACCCTCTCTCTCCCTGCAGTCTGGGGTAGCTCCGGAGACACCACCATCATCTCCGTCATCACCAATAGCTTCTCCTACACTCTAGAAGCTCTGTTGTGACCACCTCCAGCGAGAGTAAGAAGCCCCACAGTCTGGGGTAGCTCCCAGAGACACCACCATCATCTCCGTCATCACCAATAGCTTCTCCTACACTCCAGAAGCTCCGTCGTGACCACTTCCAGCGAGAGCAAGAAGCCCCATTGTCGAAGCAACAGTGACGACAACAAGCTTATGGCGCTCCTACCGGCCACCACATGCTACTATTTCTGACGCCACCACCACAGGAAGAACTACCCCGGTCTCCTTTACCCATCGACATCAGCCGTTGAGGCTCTCGTCACCGTCGATCGGACAATATTGTTCACGTGAACAGTAGCGCTGCAGTGTTCACGTTTTAAGAAGACGTGAATAGTGCAGCGCACCATTTCACTTTACTGCATGTTAAAGCTGGACTTTGGTTGGGCAAAGAGGAGGCCCAACCCAAGTCCAGCTGAGTTGGGCCTTTTTGGCCCAACTTGACTAGGCTAGCCCATTTAGTTGGGTCAGGCCCAATCCGATTTTTTTTAAAAAAAATATTTAAAAAATAAAAAAAATAAAAAATATAGATAGAGAATAGTGCTGATGAAAGGGAAAGACACGTGACTTTGTTACACTCCACAAGCTTATTGTTTTTCGATTGATTATGAATTAGAAACTTGCAACTGGATTTGACATTGAAATTATATCTCTATAACTGGATCACAAATGTTGTTACTAATGATATTGTTACCATATGTTGTTCCTCGATCAAATAACAAGGGATCACAGAGGCATTCACGTATCGATTTAGTTCGTGATGAAATTATAAGTTGTTTGATGAGAGAATAAAAACAAATATCTGCCTTTTTTTCATGAATTATTAATTATATTTTATTGTCATGATTATTAATCTACAAAATTTAAAAAATAATATATATATATATATATATATATATATATATATATATATATATATATATATATATATATGTGTGTGTGTGTGTGTGTGTGTGTGTGTGTGTGTGGGCGCGCGCGCGCGCGTGTTAAAGTAATTTCACAAGTTGAAAACAATATGAAAAACTTGGCAACCAAACACATGAGACTGTTTTTCATTAATCTCAAACTCAACTACAGTTTTAACCAAACACTTCAATAATTATTTTGAACCGCAACTAAAACTGCTTTTCATGAAACTGTTTTTTTAAAACCTCGATCACAAAAATAAAAACAAAACCAAACATACTTTCAGTTTTTATTTACAGTCTCCACCATGGCCTTAACCCCCGCATTTCCTAACTTCACATGCTCTTTCAAGCCCAACAAACCACGCGGTACGAACTGGCCACACAATAAACCACTCAAAACCACAACTCCGATAAAGACCGATTAATAGACTTTGGCAAGTACAAGGGCTAGATGCTTGGCACTCTCCCATCTACTTACTTAAAATGGTTCCAAGAACCTTCGTGCTGTTGACTATGAGCACTCGGCTAAGTTAGCTGACCAGGTGCTCCAAGACCTGTTTACAAGGACAGGTTGGAGTGGGAATTTGCCGATACTGTCGTAAATGGAAACAATAATAGGAGTATCAGCGGTTCTTCTTCTTTGTCAAGAAATGATGATGGTGACAGTGCAGTGTCAAGATTGTTGGAGATTAGTGAGAGGTTTGGCAGGGCAAAACGATTTGGGGTTGCCGTGGGGTGGGGATTCAGTATCAATTTAATTCGTTTATATTTTTTTAAAGGCCAAAACAGTACAACCGGCGTAATACCGGCACGTTTCAGCCGGAATTTGACTGAAAAATCTAGAATGAACATGAATTTTAAACGAGATAAAAACGATATCGTTTTGTTTTATTTTTTTAATTGGTATGAAACGTTTTGACCAAAATAAAACGAAACCGGCAACTATGATCTTAATATATTTCTATTGATTTGGGATCTCCGTCTCACCTAATAATGTTAGAAAAAATAGCAGAAATCATGGGTTTTAACTTTTATGGTCAAAAATAAAAATGAGCACCAATACGATACAAACTTTGGGTGAACCCAGTAAATGAACACCCCCACCCCGCTCTTTTCCCATCTCTCAGAGAGCATTTTGCAGCATGGAATCCAATCTGTAAGGCAGGACTTAAGCACACATGGGGACATCAGGGACATGCATACCAAATTTCGTATTATTCATTCATAGAAAATTGAATTCTCATCAGCAGACCAGTCATTTTGCACCAAATATGTAGCTGATCCTTCAATGATCACAGCATCAGTTTTTATTTTCTTCCTATATTTGTGCAATATGGCATGCGGTTTCATTCAACAGTAATCTGTTTCGAAAATAAATTGCCCCAAAGTTTAAGTGAGCAGATAGCCTATCATTCTGCAATCATACTGCATCAAAGGATACATAATGGGCAATGACAATTCTCAATATCGTGGCTACAGAATTGATCCTCGTCTTAAGAAAATGGAGCTTAATCATACATTACACAGTACAACATTGTAGCAATATTAGGGGGCTAAAAGGTACATACTTTGGATACAGAAATGGCAGTGCTTGGACCAAGAGGCAAACTTTCAAGGCACCTAAATATCAGCAACAGATGATGCAGAACCAATACGAAAACCGAAGGAAATGCAAGTAAGTTCATGACTTTCTCCATTAGTCATCTTCATCGTAAGAGAGTATGAACCCTGCAAGTGACAAACATTACCATAGATATCAATCGCGGCAGGTAAAGGCAAAATTCATTCTTCTGATTGATCACACTATCTTGCCTCCACAATAAAATTATATCCAGTGATTCAAATCAGGGACCTTTCAAAAGCTATTTAGAATAAAATAGTTCAACAATTCAAAGGAAATGAGATAAAAGAAACAGGCCAGGGTAGTCTATCCTCCATATGTTGTAACCACTCATAGGAAGGATAGTAAAAATAAAAGGTGAGGGTGGAGTAGATAAAGACTCAAGCAAGAGTAGGGATAACATGGTGATAAGTTTTCCATTAAAAAGAAAGTTATGAGTTGGATTTGATCACAGAAAAGTAATGCTATTGTCATTAAACTAGTAGTGCTTAAAAGGATAATTATATCCATCAGAAACATCTATTCATGGGTGATAGCAGCTGTGATGGTGTTAGTCTGGACAATTCCCTACTATCAAACAGTGCTTCAGAGAAACTGATCACCGATGAGTGCACCCACAAGCTACACAGATTGAAGTAGCTAGATCATAATTAGAGAAAAATAATGACTATATACCACCACCATTTTGCTCTAGAAGATAATAACGGATTTCATGACATCTAATGGAGGTTTTAAAATTCATGATGTTGCAAGAAAAATCAGGCATATATGGTTACACAAAAAAAATGAGTTGGAAACAAACAAAATTAATTAACCCAAAAACTAAGATTGCTAATTTAGATATCTCAAAAGGAGAATATTATAAGAAACAATATCACGTCATCCAATTCACTTGACTCAGTTTCCACTCTTAAGAAATCCATGCTCCTTGAGATTGACATGCCAAAAAAATTGTCCGCGGCTGCAAGAAACTTAAACAGCGGAGCTTGAAGAGCCAGTTGATATGCCATAATCATGACATCCTCGACAGAATTTTCCAAACACAAGCATGTGACACCCGCAATTTCCGATCAATAACATTCATCAAAATATATGTAAAATGCATACAAATCACTTACAGGTGGAGTGAACCCAGGCAACTCTTCTGAGTGAGACACCACAAAATTACCACTGGTTATAGGGCAGGGCGTCTCCTCGCAAAGATCATGGTCCTGACCATACACAGGAATTCCGAAGTATCTAACATCCACCCTCATTTTCCCATCAGTTATTGATTCACCTGTATTAATTAAATAATTAGAATTCAACAATCAGACCTGCAACTTATAATTATCCAATATATATTTTAAAAAATCCAGTGATTGATTCACCTATATTAATTAACTATCATTCAACAAAGAAAATAAAAGAAGAAATTCCCAAAAAACAAAAGAAAAGGCCATTAATTTCCATATGAAAGAAAAACATAATTACTTGTTGTTGCAGAGATAGTGAAGGTCGCTGGTTTCCCTTTCTTCACCGGATTTGGGCTTATCTTCACTCCGCTAACTTTAACGTCATAATCCTTGTTATTATCTGCATGAGAAAAACAAAAAAAGATTCAATTAAATTAAATCAAAACAAGATTTTGGTTGAGAAAAATTGGTAAGAGAGGATTTAGAGAGAGAGAGAGAGAGAGACCGCAGTACTGGAATTTGGAGGCTTGAGTCAAAGGCAGGATCAGACAAAGCGAGATAAGCAAAGGTACCATCATCATGCGGCGAGCCATTTGTGTCGGAGAAACTGATCAAATCGTAGAGAGGAATATCAGTGGAATATGAATTTATATCAGTCTGGGGGTTTTCCTCCGAGGAGCTTTCGACGGAGCAGGTTTCCAATGTGATCTTAAATATTTGGATTTAATGGTGTAGACACGCGGAGTGTGGTGTATGGTTAGAACAAGCGGTTGCTGTCATTTGGATGGGAATGGTAGTTGGCTACAAAGAACATGATTGGTTGGATATTAATAATTTGATTTGTTTTTGTCCCTAACTTGCTACACTCCATTAACATTAATTATTAAAAAAAAACTAAAACAAGAAGATGAAGGCGTGCACCGCAAGGTTCTCAACAATGTTGTAAATAAAAAATGTTTTTTTTATATGATACAAAAAATGCAAAATCACACAGTTATAAATAAATTTACTTAATTAATTATATTAATAATTTCAGCTAAGAAATCAAATTACATTTAAATCTAATAAAGACAATCATTAATATTATAATTAATGAGTGATCTAACTAAAATGAAATAGATCATATTAATACCATAGTTGTTAATTCCGTTCCGTTCTGGCCGGAACATTCCGTTCCATTCAAAAAACCGAGACAAAACGGCATCGTTTTCGTCTCGGTTTTAATTCCGGTCCGTTCCGGAAATTCTGGCCAAATTCCGGCCGGAACACCTCGGTTCCGTTCCGGGCGTGCCGTTCCGGGTTTAAAATCTATTTTTTTTATTTTTTAAAAAATATTTTTGACATCTATACATCAAAATAATTTTAAAACACCAAAATATTTTAAATAAAAAAGAATTCAAATTTTAATTATGCTTGTTAAATTAATATTTTATTTTTTTCATATATATATATATATATAATTAATTATATATGAACAGTACGACACCGAAACGGCATGCCGGAACGCTCCAAAACCGGAACGTTCCGTTCCAATCGAAAAACCGGAACGATATTAACAACTATGATTAATAGAAAAGTAATGACATGAAAAAATAAAATAAAACTTCTCAATACATGGAATTACTGAATAGTAGAAAATATACAAGAACCTAGTAAGAACTTGGTTATTCCCATCTAACAAGTTATAATGAAGTTAGGATAATGAGTGTAAATTAGTTATTAACTAACATAAATCCATTATAAAATTAACTCTTAAATAATGTCCAATGTTTCATAACAAACCTAAATTAGAAATAATTATTTAACATTAAATAAATAAAATATGATAATAAAAATAAAGTTTTTATACTAAAATTCTTATATGTAGCTCGAATATTCAATTTTCACAAATTCCTAGTAGATTTTAGTCTTGATTTCAAACACATCATTTTCTTTGTAAGTATGAATTATTATGATTACCATCTATGTTTGTAAATATTGAGATATATAGTTTCTATTCCAAATCAAATTGTACAAAAAATTTCATCTATAACTCCAGATGTGTCCAAAATAATACACAAAAGTCTAGTTTGATAAGATTCATTAAATAACTTTGACTCTTTGAAATAATATGTTTATGAACCCTGTTTGACATAAAAATTTGTCACAATATATTTTCATATATTTAATATCTCTCTGTAATGTTTCAATTATATCCAATATATAGTTTGAGAGATATGTATGATCTCACAAAACTAATTAGCAAATATTATAAGGTCAAATCTGCAACTAACTTGATTATATTATAAATTTATTAAACTCATAATATCATATCGAGTTTACCAATTTTACACGAGTCAAATATCATTTTATTGGTTTTTGTGTTTTTTGTCCAATTTTACATGTTAAATATATGTTGACTCGTGAAATTGTACAACTGTATATGTTAACTCGTTATTTTGACAACAATGGTGCATGATATTAACATTAACAAAAACTCTAAAAGGCATAGAAATCCCTCAACAAAAAACTAGTCATTGTTATAAATCAAAAATTGTTATTCCATTGATTTTTTCAAAACAATAAAACCACTAAATAAAATCAAGTTATTACTTGATTTGTTTGTTTTTTTACTTCTTTAAAAGCGTTTGTGACACTTGGATGATCATTGTTTTTTTTTTTTTGTGTAATTTTGGTTTTCAGGTTGATGCCCTTTTTTTTAATATATATAACAAAATATTTAATTTATGCTTTGATTAATATCCATATTTTATGGGTTAACCTAGTTTACTCAAGTTTTTTTTTTAACTTATATATTTTTTTAATTTTATCTTTCAATATTGAACTTAAATGAAATTAGTTTTTATAATTTGTTTTAATTTTTCTTATGGGTTATCTTGGTTTTATGACACTAGTCACGAATTTTGTGAGGTAGACTCATTTTTTTTTATTATTCTATAAGTTTTAATTTGGATTTTCTTCTTCTATTTCATCATTTAATAATCATTTTACTGAGAATTCAACTTTATATTTAAGCTTGCTTTGTAGAGGACATCTTAGTCTTATGACTTAGGATTTATAAGTTAACTTGAATTTACTTGGGTCATTTCTTCAATTTACATTTTAATTGATTTTTTTTTAAATTTCATTTTTCAACATTTACTTGATTGAGAATTAAGCTTTATAATTTGTATTAATTTATATTTTATAAGGTTATCCTAATCTCATTACTTAGATCGTGGGTTTGACACATTAACATGAATTTTTTTCCTCTATTGATTAGGTTGATTGAGAATTGAGTTTTATAATTAGTTTTGATTTATTTTATATGAGATTATCGTTGTCACATAACTTAGGATGTAAATTTGACAGGTTAACTCATTTTGACCTGAATTAATCTATTATATTTTTATCTCATTATTAAAAAAAAGATATCATTTTGAATTATTTTTAAGAAATTAAAAAACTTTTCCACATTTTAAAAAAACAAGTTTTGTTCAAACAACTTATTGTTTAAACATTAAAAAAAAAAACTCTTCTTGTTCGGACATACTCTGGGAAGATTTTTTTCACTTATCAGGTTTCAGGTAAGATATTAAAAAAACATAAAATGACTTTTTTTATAATGAATTTTTATTATATTATTAGGCTGACCGAAGAAAAACTTAATATTTTAATAAATATAAAATGTAATTATAAAAATAAAAAATGTTTGACACATGTGAGAGACACCCATGCTATTTTGTAGTGTATGTAATGAGTCTCATGATTTGAATCACGAGTTTGACAAATAAATTCAGGTTGACTTTACTTTTATTATGTGAGTTATAAGTTTGTTATGCTAACTTGGTTGAAATAAACTAGATTTTTTTAAAATTTAATAATAACTTTTCATATTTAATGAGTTGAAAATTGAGACACACTGTTTACTCTATTTTTAAAAAATATTTTTCTCCTAACTATATATATATATATATATATATATATATTAATCTACTTTATTTGCTATCTATTTTTATTATTATTTAATTAAAAAAATTAATTTATTTGACCCAGTGAGGTCTGTGGCAGATTTTTTTTGTGACACAAAGAAAATAATAAACAAGCCAAGGAAAAGAGAAAGATGAAGTGCAAACCCTTTGTCTTGTGAATGTTAAAACTGTAATAAATCACCTAGTAAAACCTAAATAATTCCTTACAATAAACATCGCAATTGCTCGACGACTCACTTCCACAGGAAGCCCCTGCTGATTCCCATGTAACCCTATTTGCCCCCTTCACAGTGAAGGATAGTTGCACATCGAAGGCCGCACTTCCATGTTTATTATCAGACAGAATGGCATTCGCAACTGAGCGCCGGATCTTCTTCGACGAGGCAATCACATTGGCCTGAAGCAGTTTCGGTTTACTGGGACGAAGTTGAACAGGTCCAAGAACTATCCCTGATATAAACTCATCTTTATAGTACACGAAAACCTCTAAATGATCGTAGTTTTCTATCCATTTAGATGTTATATGAAATTCGATGTTCCAATTGGCAGTGATTTGACATTCAGAAACATTGAAGGACGACACAGAGATGGAACCGACTTGGACTTTTGGTAAACTCATGGCCGTAACAACTGCTAGTACACTTACGCCGGCTATGAACAACGCAGCAGCAAATGCTATGCCATAAATCTGAGACCATATAGTTGACGGAGCTCTTGGAAGAGAGTTGCTGTTGGTGGTGGAGGGTTGCTCTGAAGCATAGCCTGAAGCCGTGCCCCGATGACGGGAGGGTTGCATAAGGCCATGGCCTGAGAATGGATCATCGGATTGCCTTGGATCGCTGCCCGTATTTTGAGACAAGAATTGTAGTTGAGGGTAGCCTGTGACATAGTCTGTGGAATGATAAGGATCACGATCTGCCATTGATGAATCAAACAGTCAATTACCTAGGAAGACAAGATGAATAAACTCAAATAAACTAACATTGGTAATTAACTTCGGTCCAAGTTGATGGATCCAACAATTACGTTGATAATAATTATAAGTAATGTCTATCAAAGACAAAACGTCAACACCTATCATCTCGGTATTGAAGCCCTGCTAGACGGTGATTCCATAAAAACTTGCCTGTGATTGGTGTGTTATATATCCTAACGGTGATTCCATAATATACATATATGCTAACATGCAAGCAGATAAATACCTCCCCTGTAATTGCGCATCCCCCTAATAAATTTGGCATCTTATAACACGAAAACCTGCCCTGTAATCACAAAGTAATTGGTTCTATTTCCTAAACTTCCAGACGAAATGTAAAATTATAAGAGCCAGGAAGATTTTAGATTATATATAGGAAGTGTTTTTAAAATGTAAATAGTCTTTCCATGTTAGCATTCATTAACTTGCCGTTCCCAAGGGGTGTGGTGTGGTGCCAAAGAGGTTGAGATTTGTACAGCAGGTCTCGAGTTTGAGTCAGGACGTACACTTCTTGTAAGAGTATGGGACAGTCGGGGTTTCATTCACTCACCTAGACCCACAAAGTACGTTTTCCATGAGGCGTTGTTTCCTCTAATTTAAAAAAAATAAAAATTTCGTAATCCAAAATTCTATTAAAAATTAAAAGTCGAGCTCTGATTTGATCTCAAATAAAAAGCAGTTCATTATAAGTATGATTTTATTTGTTATATTATTTTTATTTCAGAAGATTTTATTTGTAATAATAAACACAATTTTTTTTTACAGATCATTCATTAGATGGCCCATTTTGAAAAAACAATATTTTCTTTCATTAAAAAAAATAAAAAAAATCAACTTGTATAATTATCAGCCTCGCCAAGAAAATGTTCGTAGCTCCTCTATAGAGTTTCAGTACATTTTCATACAAGGACAATTCATGCTAGGCTATTATTCAATGGAATGAAAAGGAAGTCCTAGCACATAATAAAATCCAATTTATAATACACATCCTTCCTCCTTTAAAAGAAAACTAAACGTATAAGTCAAATAGACGAGGTACTTGATTTATATCAAGTTACTCTATCTATTAAGTTACAAAATATTAAGAAATAGATGAAGATGCTGAGACAAGCTAGCATGAACTCAACGAAGAAGATATTATGACTGAACATGTTCTAGTTTATCCTTGACAGAGGGTATTCTATCATGCTAGTTTTTTTTTATTTTTTATTATTATTATTATTATGATTGAACATGTTCTTTATTATTTTGCTTGATTATAAACTTAACTTTTATGCTTATTTATCTGATTTTTTGTACAAGAAGTAGCAAGACGGCGTAAGGTTGAATTGAACCACAACCCAAGCCATTGCCCCGATGACCGGAGGACTGGCAGCATAGGTTGAGTATTGATTACCTGACCGCATCGAACTGTAGGCGGGGATAGTGATTCATGGATTGTAGTGCAGAGGACCCCAAATACATAGTTTGTTCCCTTCTCAAGTGGGGTAAAATGTCTTCATCTTCCATGTTCTTCTACACCACACCAAGATATTAATATAGCTGTTCTTGCAGTTAATGAACTCCTGTAGTTTGTCATTTCTCTACTTTAATGCCTCTTAAGACTTGGGGTCTCAACTATCTTTTTTTTTGCATAAAACATTAGTTGCGTATCCTCGTACTGTTGCAGCCTCGTGTTCTGTTTTATTTTAAGGATGCACCTGTCTATTCATCAGGAGGTGTAAAATCGGATTGGCTTAAACACATTCAGAAGTGGTTTAAATCCTGTCTACCGGCCAGCTAACCAGTGGGCATATGACAGTTTCAATGGTTTATTTCCACATGCTGCCTGTGTCATATCAACCAGGAAGTTGGGCGTCAATACTGCATTAAAAGTCTCTTGGCAGTTTGGGGAACGCAGCAGGCTAACCTTTTTTATTCCCCTATTTCCTAATTACGCAAATGCATTTACTGGTTGTTTTTCTTTCGTTTTTTGTTTTCGGACAACTTGTTTACTCCAGAACAACTATCTGATCTCGGATTCCGGTAAATTCTGAAGAATGCATATATACTTGTGTGTGTTCGTGTAGCAGAGTTGTGTATATTCAGTGTCGAACATTAAAAAAAAAGAAAATTCGTATTCAACATGTTTAACTTTCTGAATCTTACCTGCATGCATATATTTCAATCAGGTGTACGCCATAAAATTTGTTTCAAAAACAAAAGAATATAGGAGATATTACATAGCGGGAAAGAGCTGTACATGGATCAATAATTGCAGATGATCCAGTAAGATGTGATGATTCTGCAGCGTATAGATGGCAACGAAACATAATTTTTCCTTCACTATATATATCGGTCAATCCCGCCTGCTTGCCAGTGGAACCACCTCAGTCAGAGGGGTCGCTAGAGGTGAAGGCAATGGAGATGTTCTACAGACCGGACAAGTTGGGTGCTGCCTCAACCACCGGTCAACGCATTTGAGGTGGAAGAGATGTCCGCAATCAGGCAGCAACCGGAGCTTATCGGCGTTGCTGTAATCTGCCAAACATATGGAGCAGCATGTGGCGGTGGAGCCTGTCTTGTGCAGCCTGGCCTCCGAATACAGCAGCGTAGGATAGCTCTTTAGAGTGGCCTCATCAAGGCCTACATCGACAACAAAGCTCTGCAGGTTCAGCTGCTGATCCGCCACATTTCTCGCCTGGCTCGGCACCGCTGCCGGCTGGTTTCGCGTGCAACAATAGGAAGTCAAAGTGATTGTTGTAATCAGCATCAGGATTCCGACAGAGACACCAATGCCATAGCCAAATCCATCAGTGTTGTTAGAGTCAAGAAATCCATTATACTCTGCTGTGCTATTCATATCCTCAGGGAATATTGAAGGGAGAAGCTGGAAATGCAGTACGAACGGCGTGGTCAGCCATGGCTATGGCAAGAGAAATGGTTTATCTGGGGCGTGATAAATTTAGCAAGTCAACGGTTAGCTGGGATAGATAAAGAGTATTGATGGAGTTTTATCAAGGGAAGATGTATTCGGGCTTTAAAGTAAAGAGAGGGCAATCCGTGGCAAGCAAGGCATGTGAATACATAACTTTTTTTTTATTTTTTTTATTTTTTTTTAAAGGTCAATGATTCTGAATCACAGACTTGAATCTGAGCTAGTTTCTTTATGTGATTAGTAAAGTCTTTCTTTCAACTAATCAAATCACTTGTACAATCTTAAAATAATTATCTTTATGCGTGCAAAGCATATATATATATATGCATTTCTTGATTTCTGTTTTATTCATGTAAGGTCAGCAATTATTTGCCCACATGAAGATCGATATACAGAGCCCAAGAGTTGTTTTTTCCTTCCTTCCCTCTGTTGCAGGAGATCTCAAAATACTTTTTTTGTCAAGTTAAGGTTGTCACAAGGGGCCGGCCGGGGTGATAGCTTGTTTGATGATGCGGTGTTATTGTTTTTAAAGTGTTTTTATTTTTAAAAAAAATATATCAAAATGATTATTTATTTTTAACATCTATGTATTAAAAATATCTAATTTATTTTCAAAAATATTTTTAAAACATAAAACATTCTTCTACACCCATATCAGTAAAGTTATTTTTCTGTATGGTTGCAGTTTGCCATATAAACATTCATAATAATTATATTGACTATCGTTAAATTTATATTAAAAGATGGTGCGAGAATGTTTAGAATTGGAAGACACTTGTTTTGGCGTTTGTGCTTAAGAGTATGCGTGTGATGATTTTTATTTCATTTTTTATATATAACTTATTCAATGTAGAAAATATTATCATCAAAAGCAAGTGTTACATATTTTTTTTTATTTTTATGTGAGTGACATATAAAAAACTGCAACACACCATATATACTTTTAAACACTCACAAAGCATAGAAAAATTGGAGTTATGATTCATTCTTGGCCATGACTTAAATATGAGGTGTTTTACTAACCATTGTGGTCTACCAATGAAAATATTATTTTTTTTATTAAAAAATGGTTATAGTTTAAATAAATTAATTATGTATCATTTTTATTAAATTCGTTACTTGATATTCATGATATTCAATCCTATTCTTAACAACACCTTAAAATATTTTTTACATGCCAAAATTTTCAAAGACTAAAAACACGATAAATATAGAAAGACTCTTAGAATATCTAATTTTTCATTCATGTCTATACTTGTCAAAACTGTAGTACAATTCTTATATAGAAAAAAGCTAGAAAATAACAAAACATTATAATAAAAAATAGGAAACAAAAATACAAAAATATATATTTTTATGCATCGGTTTTCTCAGGTTAGAATGAACTTGTCTTCAAGTGTAGTCTTCAGCAAAAATAAATAAATAAATAAATTGTTCTCCGTCAATAATATTTTTGTGTGGATCAACTCATCATAAATCCGTAACATACACATTTACGAGGTGTCCCATTATGGATTTCATTATTTATATTTTGAATGACAGCAAATAATGTAGATGAAACGTTTTTATCCTAATGAGATCCTTCTCATCTCCTTCTACACAAACACGTCTTTGTTCTATAATATTTTTCAGCCATGATTTTTCTGCAAAACAAAACAAAACAAAAGAATCATCACACTGTCCTCCAACCATGATTGTTATGTAGCACAAAAAAAATAATTTAATTGAACTTTGATATTAATTGACACAAAGAGGAATGAATCATAAAAGTGTTTGTTACATGTAAAAACTCTTAAATATAAAAAACACTATGAATTAAAGGACTCTTAAAATATTTGATTTTATTCATTGATGTATTAGTATATCAAAAGATTATTAAAACTTTTTATATAGAAAAAAACTAGAAAATTCTAATGTTATTGAGCATGGTGAAAATAAACTAGGAAAAATATCATTTTCAGATAAATAAAAACTGGAAAAACATCTTATTAAAAAAACAAGAAAATACAAATAAGAAGAGATATATTTTCGTAGAAAGCCACTGCATCACCCTCAGAGGGGATAGTAAGTTTGGGGGAGGGGGGATGCATGAGACCGACATCCAGGAAATTATTAATAGACCAAACACAAAAGCTAAGAAATTCCTTGTAAATCAAGGATTGAAATTGTTACTAGGCCAGCTTTTGGTAACATCAAATGGCCGCTCGATATGATCACTTGAACCAGCTCCAAAAGATCCAGGCAGCCCCGAGTTGCTTCCGCTAGCACTGCCTGCTCCATCTCCACCACCGTCGCAACTATGAAAATGATTTCCAGCAGTACTGCTTCCTGCAAAATTACTTCCAGGAAGCAGCCCCAGTCCTAAATTCTCTCCACCCATATCTCCACGAGCTAGCCAAGTATCAACATGATTCATCACAGCACTATCGCCCCCCATATTATTTTCATGAGGCAGCCACAGGTCAAAGTTGTTTCCACCGGTGCTGTGTCCTTGATGCAACCCCATATCAAAATTGAGTTCAACACTATTGTTGCCTCTTGGATTAAATCCTAGGTCACCAGGCAGCCAAGGATCAAAACTATCTCTTAGGTTACCTCCTGCCATATTACTGCCAAGAAGTAGCCCCAGATCAAAATTGTTTCCACCTGTTGAGTTGCTGTCTCTTAAACTTTCATTTTCACGAGGCAGCTGCCCCAGATCAAAATTATGTCCACCATGGATGTCTCCCATGTTTCTGCTATGTGGGAGGCCCAGTCCAAAAACGTCGATAAGGCTGTCATCACCACCATTATGCCCAGGGTGGAACCCAATATCAGGTCCCCCTCCACCAGTAAAGTTAAATGGATATGGCTGCCCCAAGTCATTCCTTGCACTTCTACCTCCAGCAACACTATCCTCAGGGTTGTTTATTTTATCAGTGAACCACTGGTCCCATGATGCACCACCATCTGTTGGATTCGTCCTCCCATATCTTGGTTCTCCTCCAGCTTGGCTGCTAGTTCCATCATCGTCGCCACCATCATCCTTGTCAAGGTCTTGATAATGAAAAGGAAAAGGAAAAGGACCAGGTGGGAATGCACCTAACTGGAGTGAAGGAATTTGTTCAAGGTATCCAATCCTTTTCCTTATTTCCTTCCTTTTCTCTTTCACCAACCAAGCTAAACCACACAACTGAGTATGGTCCAAGTCATCGAATCCTTTATCGCGGTGAACTTGCTGCATGAGACCATCCATCTCCAACTCCCTGTTATTCTTTCGGTGCTTCCAGGACTGCTCATTTAGTTTTCCCATCCTCTCTTTCAGATAAGTTTCTTGATTCACCATCTTCTTGTACCGCTCCATGTCGGGCATGTTTTGGAACCTTGTAAGAAGTTGTAGAACCTCAGGGCGTGATGGCCAGACAGTTGGTTCGGGGTCATCGGAACTGTAGATGATAACAAAGGCCTCGACGCCACACAGTATGGTTAGTTCACTCATTTTTTTCAGTAACCCGACTCTCCTTTTCTTAAGGCTAGCTCTCCTAGCAGAATCATTCACTATCCATGTAAGCTTAACCTTCTTTCTCGTCATGTTTGCTTTTCGCTCTTGCTGTAAACCATACCCCCAAAGGAAAGTTTATATAACAGACGACAGAAGCGACTAGGGCTAAGAAAGCATTAAATACAGTGGCCAAAATTGGAAAAAAAAGAAAAAAAAAGGGTGAAGGCCTTATTGGATATTAAGAGGTTATCTACATATGGTTAAAAATCCAGAAGCCAGGATTCTATAATTATGCATTTTAGGTAAGAGTATAAACTTTCTTTACTTTTTATGGTAGGATAAGTCGTATATCGATAAATTATAGGTTTTCAAAATCTGGGTAGACCATTGTTGTATACCATACCCCTAATGGGAAGTTTATATAACAGATGACAGAAGCGACTGGGGATAAGAAAGCATTAAATGCAGTGGCCAAAATTGGAAAAAAAGAAAAAGAAAAAGAAAAAAGGGTGAAGGCCTTATTGGATTTTAAGAGGTTATCTGCATATGGGTTAAAAATCCAGAAGTCAGGATTCTATAATTATGCATTTTAGGTAAGAGTATAAAATTTCTTTACTTTTTATGGTAGGATAAGTCGTATACCGATAAATTACAGGTTTTTAAATCTGGGTAGACCATTGTTGTATATGTCTACTATCTAATCTTTCATGGTGCAAATCTGCACTAATTAAGTTGCACAATTGTTTTAATGATGGAATTACAAATTAATGGCTTCAATTTAATTATATACGGAAAACCCTTCAAAGATTAAGTTTTTTTTCTAGGTTGATAGATTGGAAAGGTTGAGAATACTAGATTTGGGTACCACACATGTAAAACAAGTCCAACAAGACTCTTCGATATTTAGATTAACGCCTAATTGAAGGAAAAGGTCTCGCAGACAAAGACTGTGGAGATGATTGCTAGGTTGAACCTATATATAGAATCTACTAGTTAGATTGTTCGCTCTACGTTGCGGGTTTTGTAATGAATTTCTATAATTAATAGGATTGAAGCAATTAACATGTTTAGTAATTTTAAAATAAATTGAACATTTTCACTGTATAATACAAGGTTGATATAATTAGACGATAGAATGCATAAAGTGGTAATTGATGCTCCTGGAGTACATCAATACACCCAAGTATAACATTATTAACACAAAGCCTCATCATTCAAGATATGAAAATGGATAATTGCTTTGAAATGTATAACAATATTAACACAATGATTGCTAGGTTGAAACTACATATAGAATCTACTAGTTAGATTGTCCGCACTACGTTGCAGGTTTTGTAATGAATTTCTATAATTGGCAGGATTGAAACAATTAATATGTTTTGCTAAATTTAAAATAAATTTAACGTTTTCACTATATAATGCAAGGTTGACATAATTAGACGATAAAATACATAAAGTGGTTGACATAATTAGACGATAAAATACATAAAGTGATAATGGATGCTGCTGGAGCACATCAATACACCCAAGTATAACAATATTAACACAAAACCTCATCATTCAAGAGATGGAAATGGATAATTGCTTTGAAATATATAACAATATTAACACAATGGATAAGCAAGGTTTGAGTTGAAAAAAAAATCATAAAATACCTCAAGCAAAACATGTGGAACAAAAGTCAAAACAAACAATACTCCAACACGGTGCATAACCAAAACAGAGAGACCAAATAAAACAAATGGAAAAAGCAACCAAACTATTGAAATTCATAGTGAAAAGCTCTCACATGCCACAATAAAGAGTTGATCTCTTTTAGTATAGTTTATAATTTAATATTGTAGTGGTGGTTCTTTTTTAAAGTATTTTTTGTTTGGAAATGCATCAAACTAATTTTTTATTATTATCAGTACATCATAACAATTTTGAAATAATTGTGTTCTTGTGTATATTTTAAAACATCTCCTGCAAATTTAAAATTGTTTGTTCTTCTAACACATAATATTATACTAGTCAGTTACCCTATGTTTCGTTGTGAGTCGAACTGATTTTCTTGAAATCTAACCTAGCTCTTTACCTATATTGAGTTTTCAACTAAATGGTGCAAGAGCTAATTGAATGAAATTGATTGATTTCATGGCTTCAAATGCAATATTGATGAATTGTAAAAACATAACTTAATATTTTTCAAAAAAATAATAATGAGACGATAATATAATGATTCTTGATCCTTAGGCAACTCGTGTCATGAATTGCATTGGGTTTAATAATGTTTTTTCTAAACTATTTTCTTAAATTATATTCAGAGTTTATTTCTCAACCAATTAATATTGAAGAAAAAAATCAAGAAAAAAACTATTAAAAACAATAAAAGAATACAAAAAAAGAATATTCGGATAGTGGGTGAACACATCAAACTTATGAATCGGGTAACCCGGCTAACAAGCTATACTTGTGGATCGGGTTATTGTCTAGTGGGATTTTTGTTTTGAAAAACTATATAGATGCATGATAACAAGAAAAAATGATCACAAAATCAAACACTAACCTAATACTAAGATGCAGAAAACAGTACTGAGAAGAAGAAAGGAAAAAAAGAAGCTAAACTCACCAAATCTTTTCTATGAACTTGAAAACGAGAAAAAAAAATTAGAAAATCAGTTCAATATAAAAAAGAAAAAGAAAAAGAAAAAATGACACCTTTTAAAAACCACTTTGGGTCCATATTTGTTTTCTTTATTTGCTTTTGAAAAAATTGAGTTACTAATATAGATTAAGATATTTAATATTGTAACATGACTAATTTACTTGGTTGTATAAATCAAATTGAAATATAAATCGGCAAACACATCATATATATATATATATATATATATATATATATATATATATATATATATATACTAGTCATTTACCCGCGCCTCGTCGCGGCCTGAATCATATTCTTTTCAACGTAAAAAATATTAATCGTGTAAGATTTTTTTACTATAATATAAATTTTGGCAAAATAATAAATCCGTGTAAAATTCTTGTGGAGTGAGAGTTTCCTATAAAATATATGAATTTTAAATTGATATAAATTTATATATTTAACAAGTTTTAACGAAATCACCAGCATAAAATTATTATTGCCATTAAAAAATCTAAAAGATTTGGATACCATCTTTATTTTTTAGTTAATGTATTTATTAGATTTTAAATTTTTTAATTGACTTTTGAAATTTATTATTTTTCTTGTATAAGTATGTGTTTTTTATTAATATTTGATTAAAAATCAAATTATATTATTATTAATCAAAGCTTCTAATATTAAAAAATTAGTTTATTCTTATTATATCTAATTAATAAAATCGGTTTTAAAAGATATATATATATATATATATATATATATATATATATATATATATATATATATATATATAATAACCCTTTGCAATGGCTCGCTCCATTATTAAAATATAATAAACACGAATATGATAATCAAACTTACATGATTCATCTAAAAAAACCTATTTTTTAATGGAGGAATGACATACAAAGCTGACATTGATAATGGTAACATAAAATAGGAGTTGATTTTAAAATTTATCCTTATTGTTTTCCAAAATTATTTAAATAATTCCTCTAGTTTTAAAAATAAGTTATATTTTTAAATCTATTTATAACCTGATCCTTTGACCTGCTTTGTTTTCTTTTCATTTTTATGTGTTTTTAAAAAAAATAAAGAAAGGAATAAAACAAATGAGAGAAAAATTGATTCCAAAAAAAGGATATTTTTTAAATAATATTAAATTAAATATGGTTATCAAGATTAATTAATTATTTTTAAAATCAAAGAAGTTAATTAATTCATTTTACAAAACCAGAGAAAATAATTTATAATTTATTCCAAATTGAGATGATCTAATTTAGGTAGAGGGGACCCTCAATTTGACTCTCGTACTCTCTTAAATACAAAATAAGACCACAAACTTTTCTGCCCACAAACTTCACTATTTTAGCACACCATGCTACAGTCCACAACTCTCCCGTTTTGTTTCTCGAGAAGCCAGAAACAAAAGAAAATGGAAAACCAAAAACGTCCCCCGGCCAACAATTCCTAACCCGAGATCATAAAGGTAAAATCATCGGTGTAAGGTAGCAATCCACAGTAAATCACCTCACATGCTACAGTGTACTACACAATAAAACACCCACACCTTTTATATTTTAGTAATATATATATATATATATATATATATATATATATATATATTATGGAAATGTAAGCTAATAACATATTTAATATATTTTTCTCCCTTAGCACCCATCGCCACAAGTACTTAAACATTTTAATCCCATATCCTTAAAGCCCTGCTAATACCGCATGACAGCATCATTCGACTTCAAAGTTAAAAATACTTTTGAGGAATCACAACTAAAAACACAAGCAATCCCTGACTTCACTGTCGTTTCCACAATCTGGGCAGTCAGCATTTTATATTGCTCCCCAACAATTTCTCTTGCTTTAGTAGTCAACCTTTCGAGGATGGCAAGCCATGTAAGAAAATTGTGTTTAGGGATATGAAGGGCCCCTAAACAAGTTTATGCAATCAGAAGTCAATCTATTGAGCTTCTTTTCTTAATTTATTAAAAATATACATATACAAAATCACATCAAAGCTGCCTCGATGACTCGTTAAACAAATAGATAATTTGAGTTTAACTCAGTAATTTACAATGATTTTAGTAATTTGAAAAAGACAGACTCTAGATCCCAATCAACCCGTCAGGACAAGTTTGTTTCATAAGTATAATTTTAAAGTTCATTTTATATAAACTCAAATTATTCTAAATCAACATATATATCCGAGGACTATTTATTTCAAATAAACTTTTAACGAGCACAAATTTTTTATTCACTAGCACCATAGCCCATGGGCCAATAAAAAGCCAACAGCCCACCACAAAGGTTCAATCAGATCCAAGCTCCTATCCTCAGTTTGAGAGCTTCCCTCCAGGCAAAGCAAGAGTCACTCGAATATTTAACAAACCATAGACTTTTCCCTTTCAGCTAAACAACAACAGAAAGCTGATTGAGGTTGTCTTTTCAAAATTGTATTAAAATGATGTCTTTTTTATTTTTCTTTAAATTATTTTTGACATCAACACATGAAAATAATCTAAAACACCAGAAAAGAATTAATTTAAAATAAAATAAAAAATTTCAATTTTTTTAGAACGTTTTTGAAAAGCTATGTAAAACATGTAGTTACTGCATTTCTGGGCCCTTATCCTCACCAGTAACCGGGCCAATGTAGATGTAGGCCCATCATACTATCTTTAGAATTCTCCGGTGCCCTTTACGAGAGGATAAATCTCATGAACCTCTCCTCTCTTTCCAATAACAAGAGAAATCTCATGACCCCGTTCAAACTTTTCATCTTCTTCTTTTTTAATTGTTTTTTTTTTCTCTATGTATCATCCAACTTTTTTTATTTTCTTTTGAACGTCACTGCAGTTTTGTTTTTCCGTAAAACAGAGAAAAAAAAAAAAACCTGATCTCGTTGTTATGAACTCGGTTCAACTCTTAAGAATTCTACTGGAGCTAAGATGATGTAAAATGGAATATAAAAACATCTAAATATTAATCACATAAAACACAGTAGCCAAGTTGGACTTGAGAAACCTTTTTCTTCATTTTTTTATTATTTACATGAATTTTCAGGTCAACCTGCGTGTACTTTAACTAATTCTATGAATCTTAAAATTAACGATTACATAACCCTCCAATAATCATCATATTAGCCGTCTCAGAATTTGAACTTACGATGGAAACAAAACTCTTAGTTTCAGGCTTATGGTTCCTTTTTGTGCATTCTTTAATCAGTGTGTCCGTACGGCTATGGTCGTCAAGATTTCCTGCCTTCAAATGATTGATTAGGGTATTTCTCCTCTTTAATAATAAGAATGCCTCGCTACCACCAAATGATTAGGCCATCTCTTGGAGCTCAAGACAGCTCGTTTCTTGAGTTGAGGTTTTTCTTTTCGATTTCTTTAAATGGGATCTCATGCGCATAGCATTTGACGACTGCTGATGTCTGTCGTTGCTACTCCTATCCACCTATGTGCATACTTATTGTATAATATCTGTATGCATTAATCAAATTATGGAGTACAAAAACAGCGATAACATGTTCGATTAAAAAAATAAATGTATTTCTACCATAGTTTTGAAGTAAACTTATATTCTTTAAAAATAATAATGGAAAACGTCTTTCATATCCTAATTGCTTTCATACCCTGATGTTGTAGCCAATAAACTTATTGTAATCAATTAAAAAAAATTAAAAAAGATAATTAAAAAACAATGAATCTCTCCACTTGCTTATTATGAGTGGCTCATCACAGGAAAGAATCTAATAGTGGTTATAAAGTTGGAGAAGATTCTTATAAATTTTTTTGTCAAAATAAAATAGACTTCATGCTGAGTGTAAAGAACGAAAGAATGTAAATCCACTTCCTTAGTGGCGATCCCATTTATAACCCACCCTTGTATTGCTTTCTATAAAAAAATATAATTCTATCTAGCGTGACAAAAGCGTTGATTTTTCTTCTATTTATAATTCATGTTAGATAATGGTTTGGTTTGGGATAATGGCTTGGGACGACATTATATATATATATATATATATTACTAGATAGTTTTCTTAATTTCTCCACAGTTTAGGCTTGTAATTTTAGAGCTGAATTTTAAGAATTCTAGTTTTGTACATGTTATATAGCACTTCAATAAGTATTGAAACAGGTTGATCTCTTTGTTGGACAGAGATTGCAGGAACTCACTTCCATACTGTTTGGAAATGTGATTGTGATTATTTTTTAAAGTATTTTTTGTTTAAAAATATATTAAAATTATTAATTTTTTATTTTTTAAAAATTATTTTTAATATCAGCATATCAAAATTATTTAAAACATAAAAAATATTTAATTTAAAATAAACAAAAAATCAGATTGTTTTCTAAAAGAACTCCACACATCCCCCAAATAGTGAAGGCATTGTGAGGTTTTGTTCGGGGTCAGGAGCAAAAACTAAATTATTGAGAATAGAGTCTTGGTAGGACAGCAACTACGACAAAAACAATTAATATGCTTGAGAGATAATTATGTCCATGTAAACTCGGATTTTTTTATTTTATTTTATATTTGGAACATTAAATTTGAAGATGTTAAAATAATTTTTGAGAGGAGTGTGACTATATATTTAAGGGAATGTTGTACAGTTAATCATTAATTACTGGTGTTCTCTATAATATATTTCTTATCTCACGTCTACCAATTAAATTAATTTATTTTGTATTGGTGCGATGTGAAAATCAAGTTAATGAGACCTAACTGGATATGACTTGAGTAAAATAAAGCAAATTTGAAATAATTAAGCTGTTTAATACTTCCATGTCACACCCACCATCTCGCGGGGAGAGTTCACAATTTACGCACATTGCTTACCTACTTTTTTTCTTGGTTACCCACCTTATAATGCAATTCCCATGAAACCTTTTTTTTTTTTTTTTTCGAACTATAAAAGCTAGGCATGATCTAGTAAGGTTAATGAGACAATTAATATTACAATTCTTGTTTTTTGAAAATCCCCATTGAATTCAAACCAAGAAAATTGACCTAATTAGGGTTTGAGTAATAATAAAAAATAAAACTTCAGGCAACCAAATAGAAGAAGAAGAAGAAGAAATGAAGGACATTGACAACTTTAATATATATTTGATTTATTTTTATACTTGGGGTGGGCAGCAGCTAATCAACGAAAAAAAGGAAGAGAAATCTTGACGGCGATGCTTGCCAACTATCAACGGGGATTGAAAAACATGCATCGCCGGATAAGAAAATGTCCCAAGAAAGAACGACAAATATTGTCGGAATACTAGCCGGCATTTCTATTCCAAAAGCAGAAGACTTCAATGCATCATCATTCGTTCCTTTAACTTGGGTTTTCACCGGTCTAATCATTCTACAGACAAATGATTATGACCTCAAATCTGACATTTGACAATTAAAAAAAAAAAAAAAACAGTACCAATTGGCCATTAATATATAGCAAGATCCATTTAGCCAGCCGATTCTGCCTTAAAGCCGAAGTATTCTGATGACAAGGAACGGAAGATGGCAGAAAAGCCATTAATAACTCGGGAAAAAACAGCGACAAAAGATCATACTCCTGGATGTAATCCTCTATAAGGTAATGATTGAGGTTTGTCGTCTCACACTGCGCTGTGCAGAAGCAAAGCAAGAAAGATGTTAATTTTGTTTCGTTTTGGTTAAAATATTTTAAATATTTTATATCATTTAAAAAAATAAAATAAAATAATAAAGTTTTTATCTTGTTTAAAATTTTAGTTTATTCTAGAAATTTTACCCAAATTTCAGTTCTAACGTTCTGGTTTCGTTCTGCCCGTTCCGTTTTGTCCAAATAGTATTTTTTAAATAATAAATAATTTTACAATATCAATCATATCTTTTAATCTGACTATTAGATTGAAATGAAATTTTATAAATAGTCTCTTGACATATTTATATATTTTATGTTAAAATTTCAGAGCAATCAGAGAATATAATGATCTCGCGAGATTGATGTTGATATTTTTATAATATTATACATATTAATAATTTTGTTCAGAAAAATTATTTTATTATATCTTTTTTTATATTAAATTGCACAATTCTAAATAATTTTATCTTTAGATTTGAACTAATTTTTTTTTTGAATTAATATATTTAATTATATATATGCATAAATAATACAACCCTAAAACAACGTGCTGAAACACTCAAAATCAAAACATTTTATTTTAATTAAAAAATAAAGCATTAACATAAACAGAATTGATAAACTTTCTCACACGCACAGCTCAAGCGTCCTTGCCAAGTAAAGCGAAGGAAAGCCACCGTCCAACCACCACAATTGCCTTTGAAAGCCACCGTCCGTAGCCGTAGTGTTAAGTATATACATACAGACAGTACTGTACTTCCGAGCAATGAATGCTGGGCGGGGACATATGCCTTCACTCATAAACAGGGAAGGATTTCAGATTTAAATACTATGAGAAAGTCGTGGTCAACGGATGCCATCGTTTTATTTATGCTGCTCGATACTTAAACAAATTTCATAATTATTTGATACCATCAAATGGCATGTAATTTACATTGTTGACTCGGAACATCAATGTCAACATGAGGTGGTTTTGCTAATTATTTTATTAAACATGATATCTATTTTGCAATTAATGCATTCTGGAATATAAATATACATTTTTGTGAGCTTCTCCTTCTTCACATATTAAATACTTTGCAGCATATAAATATTAAACATTTTGAATATTCATCTAATAACTTAACATTTTGAATTAAATGATTTTTTAACATGATATTAATTTTTTTTTTATAAAAAACAAAACAATTTCAAGCATGTCTTATTCATTAACCTTAACACTAAATGTTGACAATTTTGTCTCCTTACGTCTTGTCCTCTTGTTGAAATTCAAGTGATCTTCAAGGCTTTTTTTAATGGAAAAACATGCACAATTTATTTCAAATGCAAAGATCATCGATGCTAGATCATATACTTTTAATCCTGATTACATGGAATGGAAAAGTTCTAATCATCTCATATTTGGTTAAATCTCAAGAAAACTATTAGAAAACATTCTGAGTATTGTAACACTTCACTCAAGACTCAATTGAAAATGAATTAAGTTTTCTCGTGATCTATCAAACGTTAAAAAAATCAATTCATTACATGAATATTTGCGATGCTTCAAATATATACGTGATAATTTGGCTACTATAAAAAAAAAATCCCATATTTGATCGAAGTAAGGTCTTCTTTTTATTCAAATGACTATGTATCTTTTTGTAACAATCATGTTAAAGCCACATGTTTTTTTTATTTAGAAGTTTGGCATCTTTGTTGCAAAGTTATGAAGAGCAACTTTAACTTTATGGTACTCACCTTACACAACTCTAAGTTTCTTTCTTGAGCCAATCAGCTTTAAATAAAATGAGAACCAACTTTTGATATAGATTCAATTCCAAAAGACATAGGTTTAATCAAGGGAAAGGATAAGATAAAAGGATTAGATATCAAGGCTATCATTTAAATAATAATAACAAATAAAACATGTCACGAGCAACTCTTAAGAATAATCAACATGGAACAAAAAAATTGAACAATAGTGATAATGATGGAGCTTGTCAAGTTTATAATAACATGACCATACTACTTTCAGCGACTTTGAATTATTTAACAATTCCTTTCAAGCTAATGATATCCCACAAGCATTATCAACTCTTGCTATTATAGATAATTAAACTTTTAAATGGTTCTTCAAGACTACATATGATTAGAAATTAAGGTAAATTATATAAAATCAAACCTTACATTGGTAATGGATCTTTCATGGTTGAAAAATGGTCTTTCTCTTGCAATAAAACAAATAAGTGATGCTAAAATTGATGCAACTTTGATACTAATCATTTAAAAAATGTTCTTTTTGTTCTTGATATTGAAAATGATTTAATCTTTGTTCGTAAATTAACTAATATGCCTTACTTTATGATTTTTTCTCTCAAATGGTCATTTCATTAAGGATATGAAAACAGGAAAGATGGTGGTATGGAGTAGAAAAGAAGGACTATATGTTTTTTTTATGATCAAAGATGATTTAATTTTCAACTTGTTTTACCAAGGTGACAAAAGATAAATCATGCCAACATCTTGGACATCCTTATCTTAAAACTGTTTAATTTTTTATTCCTATATGTCTATGAAGTCTAATTTTTCAAATAAATTACACTCTATTTATAAGAGTTGTAAAACAAAATAAAAAAGTCTTGTTGACTTTCATTTATTAGTTCAAGTAGTCATTTATAGAAGCTCTTCCAAATATTTTAGGTCTTGCAGTTATTTGTTCCATGTAAACTTTTAATATAAAATTATTTTTATTGATTAATTCATTCAATTTACTTGGTCATGTCCATTAAAGAAGAAGTTTTATGTTGTCATATGTTTTATTCATTTTCATAAACATATGGAGTGCTAATTTGAAGTAAAATTAAGATGATTTTTTTTTGTCTCATAAGCAAGTTGAATATTTAAATGCTATATTTTAAGAATATTTCAAGGGATCGTTCCCCATGTTTAATATTCTAATGCTCAGGAAAAATGATTTTGTTGAACAAAAACATAGGAATATACGAGAACTTAGGTTTATTATGATGGTACATGTAAATATTCCAAAAAGATATTTATGTTATTGTTTTAGTATTATTATTTTCCTGATAAGTAGATTATTAACACCGATACTTGAAATGGATTCCCTTTTTGATAAATAACCAAATTATTAATCTCTTGAAGTTTTTTTTGTTGCTGTAATGGTAAGTATATTAAAACCAAGTTAGATCCAAAGTCATTTTCATGTGTATTTTTTGGATATAAAACAAATATAAAGGATTAAAACATCTTTATCCACCTATTAAAAGAATTTACATATCTCATCATGTATTATTTGATGAATTTTCCTTTATATATGTTAAATCACCATCATTTTATAATACAAATGGGACAAAAGGGAGTTTTTTACTTATTAAAAATGGGCTAAATAATTTATTAATTTTAATACATTTGATAATTATTAGAAGGGAGGAATAAGGTCATTTCTAAAAGAATGAACATTATGAATGAGATGTTCAGTCCATCACTTTGTATTATTAATAAAATATCATAAAAGTTCATTATGGTTTATTTATCTAAAAGCTCGAGTTCTAATTCCATAAACCTCGTATTGGATGACAAAAAATTAAGACCATTATAGAATTTTCATATATGTCATCTCTTAATGTTCACTTGAAGATATTATATTGTTTATGTTAATGTAAGAAATGAGACCAAACTCTTCACAACAACACTTATCATTAAATAACAATGATCATGAGCCATTTATAAATTCACTTATAAGATTATATTGCTTTGATCTAAATGTTGGTTTTTTTTAAAGACCAAAAAAATCAAAGTCTAATAAATTCATCTTAAAACATTCAGGTCACCTTGATTGTATAAAAGAAAGACTTCACGCGTTTCATACTAATCAAACTTTAGATCTTGTTAATATTGTAAATTACAAATGGGTGTTTAAAAATAAGTTGAAATATAATAGTAATTAATATTTAATAAAAATAAAAATTAATTTTGTATGAATATTGAATTTTATTAAAACACTTATACATAGTTAAATATAGGTTATCGATAAATATACAAATATTTATTTTTTAAAGATTATTATTCATGAAATATTGATAAAGTTACTAATAATAATATATATAATCAATTAAAGGTTTAAATTGGGATACTTGTATGCTTCCCGCTCCCATCTCAGTTATTTATCTGGAAAACAACACCTCTCATAAGTCATAATCGCTTCCATCAAGTTAAGTTTAATTGAGTACTTTATTTGGAAAGAAATAGCTTGTTTACCTCCAAAGAATTTGCCACAATTTCTGAGTTTATACAAGTTAGTGGAATTGGTATATAATTTATTAAATTTAAACTTCTTATTAATATGAATTTCTAAAAATTCATATAAAGCAATAGAAGTCCACTTAATATTAAATGCTACACTTCATTTTCTTTTCTCATTAAAATAAAATTAAACATCCAATATATAAAATGCCATGCTATATATATATATATATATAGTAAACACATATAATACTATATGTATATTATTATTTCTTTTTAAATGAAAGTATGTATAAGAACAACACTTTTTTATTTACATTCACGTGAATAATTAGATCTTGAGTATATCAGCCATATAAAAAAAATCAATTGTATATTAAATTATTATGAAGTATGCTTTGTAATACATTATATTATATGTTTAATTGAAAATATATTAAAATAATATATATTTTGTTAATATTAACACATGAAAACTATTTATATATATATATATATATATATATATATATATATATATTTAAATTAAAAAACAGTTTGAAAAGAAATTTTAAAAAAGGATGTTTAATCATAAAAACAAGCAATTTCATGCAAGGTTGTCAAAATTGCCAGTTGACTCTTAAAATTCTATGATTTTACGAGTCAACATGTATTTATGTGTTAAATCAGACTAAACTTGAAAACTAGTAAAGTCGGACTTGACTCATTCAAAATTGATAAATTCAGTAAAATCGATCCGATTTTACGAGTTTACTAAATTTGTGATTTGAACAACCAAGTTAGATTTGAATTTGGCCTTATAATATTTGTTGACAATTTTGTGAGATCAAACATATCTTTCAAACTATATATTGGATCTAGTTGAAATTTATAGGAAAATATTAGATACATGAAAATATATTTTGTAAAATAATTAGATTAAACAAAGTTTAGAAAACTATTATTTTGGAGAGTCAAAGTTACAAGATAAATCTTGTCAAATATGTCAAACTAAACATTCATATATTGTTTTGACACATCCGGAGTTACAAATAACATTTTATTGCAATTCTAGCTAGGGAAAACTAAACATCTCAATATTTTCAAATATATATGATAAACTAAAATTCATATGAGAGAAAACTACATGTTTGAAATTATGATTGAAATGTACCAGGAATTTATGAAAATTAGAGATTTAGACTACATGGAAGAATTTTAGAATGAAAACTTTGTTTTTATTATCATATTTTATTTATTTATTTAATATTAAAAATATTATTTCTAAATTAAATTTTTTATGGCGCATTAAACATTGTTTAATAATTTATTTTAATTATTAGACTTATGCTAGTTAATTACTAATTTAGACTCATTAACTTACAACCTAAAAGAGGTTCATTATGACTTGTTATGATGAGAACAACCAAGTTCTCACATAGTTCTTATGTACTACCTATCATTTAGTATTTGCCAATATTGAAAATTTTGATTTTGAGTTTTTTTTATGTCATTGATTTCTTGATTTATAATTTATCTTTTTTTATTTATTTAGATCACTAATTAATTATAATATTGTTAACTCTATAATGTAATTTAATTTATTGGTTGAAATTGTCGGTACATAATAAAAAAAATATTTATAATTTTATAATGATTTTGTATTATATTTTTCATGTCATATAAAAAAAAGCAATTTTAACACTTTTGCTACCATGTGGATAGATAACAACGTTGGCACAAATAGACGACAGAGATCAGTAGTATGCCTCTCGTTAAGCTACATGGCCTCAACTCCCATCACACCCATCTCGGACGCTTAAAAAAAGAAATGGAAATGCGACCTTCAATGTGGGATTGTAAGTACATGGTCAAAAATAAAGAACACAGGGAGGGAGAGAGAGAGACATGAGGGAGAGAGAGAGACATGAATGAATAAATTATTGCATTAATATACTTGTACAGTGAATGTACAAAAGACTTGCATGAAAGCTGATGCTCATTGGTTACTGGCGTGGAGTTCCATTACACATGGGTGCATTTTTTACCCTTTCCTCTCCCTCTCCCTCTCCCTCTCTCTCTGTTTGTTGATTGATTTTTTTTACAAAAAAATGGCTCATAACAAATTAAAAGGGGTTTCTCTGGTTTCTGTGTGAGACCTAGTTGTTGCTACTTCTTCTGCTTCTGCTACTTCCTCTGCTACTGTTCTGTATGTATGTATGTCATCCTCTTTGTCTCACAAAATTCTGTCCTTTAATCAGAATATTTCAGTTTTGACTCTGTCTTGAGTACCTGTTCCTTCCCAGTTTTATTTTCTTGGTTTCTTCGCAGTGTATCTCTGGTTTATTTGGTCACTGTCTTTGTACTCTAAGATGGGCTCCTTTTATGTCTTTTTTATTTATTAATAAAGAAACTGTCTTCCATGTATGAATTTTCACCTCATTTTCTTGTATTTTCCATTTTATTTGGTTGGTGTTTAATTGATCTTTATAGTAACTTGGTGATGATCTTTTCTTGAATAATTTTTTTAAAAAAAACTTCTCTGCTTCAATCTTTCTTTACTTTGGCTAACAAAGCTGATATTTTTTTATTCTTGGGGGGTTGTGTTTTACAATGGAAAGTCTTTGGTGATGTAATTTATAGGAATTCTGTCCTTGTTTTCATAGTTTTATGAAGTTGAATTCAGCAGAAAAATTGGCGAGAACTTATTTTAAATCTTTGAACCTCCAGGAATTAGTTCGAACTACTCTTGAGATAAAGAAGATCAAAGCAATCAATCAGTTCATTTCAGAGGGAATTTAATGGCTATGAAAACTTTTTATGTCAAAGATCATGAAGGAAGTGTCCATAATCCAATTGGGCAGCTGTCAACAGTGCCATGGTGGACTGCGATTGGGTCTCAGGCTGTTAATGGTGAATCGTGTGGCCTATTGAAGGCTTTACCCATAGAACAACCTGTCGGTGGAGGTGAAACTGCTACTATGCACGCCAGGATGGGTGCTGAGCGAGGGCTGGATAAAGGGAATATCAATCAATTCACTATATTTCCAGGTTTGTCACTATCCTTTTTATGGTTTAGAAATTTGCATGGATGTCTTTCTTATTGATTTGTTTCATTTTTTTTTGGTGTAATTCTTGTCATTAGTTACGAATTTGCAGCTTCAAAAGGAATTGTGAAACTCTGTATTGTGCTCTGTATAACCTCTGGATAACAGCAGTTTGAACCAGAAGGTTTTAGATGGGGTCTTGAATTACAAAATCAATCTATTTTTAAACACTTTTTTTGCCACAAAATCATTGGTATATGATTGAGGCTCGAGAAAACGGGAGTTGTTTCTGCCCAGATGAGGATTTATAATTTAGCCAGTAATTAAAGGTCAATAAGGATATAAGAGAACTTTAAAGTTTCATTCACAGTAGTGGATGTGCTCCAAAACATTGGAAGCATGCAGCGGCAAGTATGAGGTTGGAAGCATCTTTGAATCAAATTAGATAAACTAGAGTGTTGATTGATATGGTAGATCGATCCATATTATTACTAAGAAGAGCATTTGTTGGTTGTGGGAATTAATTTTTTTTATGATTTCCCTGAATATGCTGAATACTAGTTTTATTGAATATAAAACAATAGTAACGATTTAACTCTTCATTCAAGGCACTGTTTATAGAAGCTTGAACCAACCAGTAACAAGTCTAACATTAAGTAGGAAATCATCCTTTAATAGGACTAATAACATAAACTAGGTCTAGTAGGAAACCGATACCTATTAGGAGATCAAATCCCCAGGATATAAGGATTGAAGATTAATATCTGCTTGGTTAATTTCCAACATGATTTCTGTTTAGGGAGTGGTAGATAAGGAATAGATGTGTGTGAAAAATGAACATTCATCCTATAATTCAGCCAAAAAAATCCACTTGAGAAAGATAGATTATGAGAAAACTGGAACATTCACTGCTCAAATGTGTTGCGGCCATACAGCTCTGAACTGTGCCCAAAGACTTGCACTGTTTCTGGAGGATTTTTACACTGAAATGGATAAAATCATAAAATTAGCTCATATATAATCTCGGAGCCAACTATGTCTATTCTATGCTAGATGCTTGATGAACTTAGGGATAAACAAAGGCTCTTAAGAAGATTTCTTTATCCTATTTATCACAACGGATAAACTGAGGCAACATGAAAGCATGATTGTTGCTAAACTAATCAAACGAGTGCCAGAAAAAAACTTGGACTGTGATCTGATGTAATTGGATCCGTTTGCATGGAGAAAACATGTATCACCCGTTGGAAGAAAATTGTGATCAATGATGATTGCATCTCAAAGTCATTTCTTGGCATGTAGATGCAGAAAGCAGCGCGGAAATGCTGCTTCAGTCATTCTGGATAAAGGTAGCTTGAAATACGAAGTGCTCAACTGGTCTGACATTTCTTCATCTGTCATGGCTCAAAAGACCAGGTGATATCATAAGGATGAAATATTGCTTCCCAGCATTTATATTTTCCAGAACCTGTTCAAAGACTAATCTTCTTCCCATTTGATACTCTGAGTAATTCATCAGAGAACTAGATAAACTAGGTTATTTTGATCTATCGCTATAAAAGTATTACATGAAGTTCTGGTTCCTAGTTGATAGATCAGCCATAGATCAGTCCAAATTTATCGACCAACTGTTTTCTCTAGGCACTTTCAATATGACTATTTGTTAACCATCCAGGAAATTTCTCATTCAGATTGCAAACCTGCAGGTGGTGGACAGAAATCTGTTCAGGGAGGCATTTCACTTCAAACAGCTCTTCCGGAATATTGTGCCCATTTTGAACTGGGATTTGGTCAGCCTGTGGTGAGAATTTTATTTCAATTAAGGTTTTGTACTGGCAGTATTCAAACCTAGTGTATAGTGATTGATGGCTAATGGTTTTTACTTGGATAAACACGAATGTAGATCTGCGCAAAGTATCCTTCCGTGGACCAATGTTATGGAGTATTCTCAACTTTTGGTTCTCAAATTTCGGTAAGTGATCCTTCTCACAAGTGAAAATATATCTTTCGCAATTACATTTACCCGTGTGAAGCAAAACAATCTCCATTCTAATAATCTGTAGTTTCCTGAAAGTAATGTGGTCCGCTACTCCCCTTCACCGAACAACTCCTAACAAAAATTTAAAAAATAATTGTGATAGAATACCCTTTTTCATATTTGAGTCCTCTTTTATGCTCGAAGAGAACCAGCGACAAATTGATGACTAGAAATCTAGCAACATCAAGTAATTCCATGTTTTTTCATAATAATTCAGGGCCGAATTATGCTCCCAATGAGCATGAGCACAGAAGATGTACCGATATATGTAAATGCAAAGCAGTACCATGGAATCATAAGACGCAGGAAGACCCGTGCAAAAGCTGCAATGGAGAATAAATTGCCCAGAAATCGAAAGGTATGATTTCTTGATTTGGATCGTCAATCTAGCACTTTCTCTAGGACATAAAGCTTCATATCATTCTAGATTGAAAATATGGTCAGACAAATTAGACCTCATAAGTATAGTCCAAAGACACACATTAGTTCAAGTTTGTATGTTTGGGCAAGCCTTTGTCTTCTTCCCTCTAGAAAACATTTGACTCAAAGTATCAATCTAATACTTAAGCTTCTTTGTTAATTAGCGACCACAATTATTCCTTTAATTGATAACATGTTTAGGACTTATGGTGATTGCTCCAATTATGGCATATGAATTCTTAGGCTGGGTGAAATGAATGCTTGAATCAGTAGCATGGTTCTTGGTATGGTTTTTGTATTTGAGATTCAGCCATGCCTTCAATCTACCACTTAAAGCGAGTGGAAAGACTCTTCTTTAAAGTAAATTCCCCTCCACATTCTGGCTCAATATTTAAGTTTTTATTGTTGACAGCCTTATATGCATCGTTCACGCCATCTCCACGCAATGCGCCGACCAAGAGGATGCGGTGGCCGTTTCTTGAATACAAAAGAGTTGAATGATGCAAAAGGCATAACAGATGCTAAGAAAGCTGGTGATTTTCAGCTTTCGCAGCCAACTGTTTCTCAGAATTCTGAAGTCCTGGAATCAGGTGGTGCAACTTTGAACTCCTCAATGGAAGCAAACTGTGGTGGATCAAATCTTTCCGGGTCAGAAGTGACTAGTATGTACAGCAGGGTACATTTTGATCGCTTCCCTTTCAATCATCACGGGTCAACTGTCCATGGTTTCTCAGGGATGGACGGAGGGCATGGCATTGCTATGCCCAGCAGCAGGTGACAAGTGCAGCAACCTAAAATAGCAAGGGAATGGATTGGTTTGGTGCTTGCGACCAAACCACACCTTTGCTGGAACCTGACAACCAAATTCTGGCTTGAAGATGGACTTCACAATTTGGTTGTAAGGGCAAGTCGTTCTTGGCTCCAGTGCGTTGTGGTATCTCTGCCATTCCATACAACCTTGCTGTCATGGGATGGTTAGAGGTGTTGAAACCATAATTCACTGAAAAAAAAAACCTTTGGGAATGGAAAACTCATAATAATAGGGGTGTGTTTCCATCAATGAAACAAAGACTCCCAGATTTGTGTGCTTGATTTGTAATCCTAAATTGTGTGAGAAATGTTTGATGCTCTTGAAGTTTGATATCTACTCTTATGTTTTCCTGATGGCTATAAATTTCTATATGTCTGTGTTATCATCATTATTTGTAAGATTTAAAATATTGTCCCTTTTTCTATCTGCGATTACTTGATGGGAAAGTCCCATGGAAACACTTTTTCTTGGACAATCTCACCAAGAAAGTGCTATGCCATCAGAAGAACTTGGGTGTTCGTCGCAATTTACGAGGCCAACCCAAAAGAAAGGACTCTATGTTCTTCCCATCACAACTCTAACCCAAGAGTCCATACTACTCCTACCCAATGGACCTAAACCAAATTGAAAATAAAAATAACATAAAATAAAATTCACAAACCTTATCTTTCTTTCTCTTCCAAAAAATATATATCACCAAAGCTTTCCTGCCCTCCATTTTCTTTTCAATTTCTCACATAATTTCTAAAAGAAAATGGCAGCTCTCTCCATGGCAGCTTCAACTGTAACTTCCTCTCCATTACACACAAAGCTTTCAAACCTCTCCTTCACTCACTCTCCACTCCCACTCCCTTCCCACTTCTCATCAAAACCCTTACATAAACCTCTAAAAGCCCTCCAACTCAACAACCAAAACTCCAATTCCCTTTCTCTCCTCTCCCTCCCTCATTCCCGTGGCATTTTTTCTGCCACTTCTGACAGTTTTGAAGCTGGAACAGATGAAAACATCACAGCTCAAGATGACCCACAAAGTGAAACGGACGGATTTGACCACGAAGTTGTAGAAGAAGAAGTAGAAGACGGAGAAGAAGACGTGGAGGCCATAAAAGCAACTGAAGAAGGCAAGCTCTATGTGGGAAATTTACCGTATTCAACGACTTCTTCGGAATTGACTGAGGTTTTTGAGGAAGCTGGTCGTGTTTTTAGTGCTGAGGTCTCACTTCTTTTGTTTCCTTACTAAATGGATTTGGATATTCTTCTTTCTTCTTTATTCGGTGTTTTATTCTTGGGTATTCGACAGGAATTATCCTCATGGTTTTTTTTTTTTCCATTTGGGTTTTAAGGTTATTTACGACCGGGTTACGGATAGGAGCAGGGGCTTTGGGTTTGTTAACATGGGAAGTGTTGAAGAAGCTAAAAAAGCGATTCAGATGTTCAATGGAACAGTAAGTGACTTTTTTTTTTGGATTGTTGAGCTATCTATGATTTCGAGTGCAATGACTTTACAAAAATTTTAGTTTTGCACTGATGTGATCTGTTATGAGGCTGTTTAAAGTGTGTATTGCGGAGGTGGAGAATGCTGATTTCTCTAATCAATTGCGGTTTCTGAGTTCTCTTTGCCAATAAAGTTAGCAATCCATCTTGCTCGCTTACCAAGTGTCAGCATTTCGTATAGTGGTGTTGTTGTTGAGCTGGTGCGAAACCAATCACATGTTTATTGCTATCTCTGCATTGCTAAAAAATGAATTGCAGGTTAGTTTCAAATGAAGTTTCAGATGGTTAGCAACTTGTGCTGAGGTTTGGTCGAGTTCTAACTATGATTTTTGCTGTCAACTGGATATGTACTAGTTCTTTATTTGAATCCAATTATTGAATCCAAACTCTAATTGGTGGTGTGAGAGAATGCCTTTTTAACTAAAGAGTTTCTTTATGGAAATCTTGTTCTGAACTTGGAACTTAGCATAACTTGCTCCTATCCTCATCCCCAACTATATATTGTATTCCTCATGGGCTCGCTTTTATGGATGCATGTTATTGAATTGTGTTTATATTTGATTGCTGCTAATTGAGCTCTACATGAGAAGATGAAAAATGGTAATGATGATGTTGGTGATGGTTGACAGCAATTTGGAGGTCGATCCGTGAGGGTGAACTTCCCAGAAGTGCCAAGGGGAGGCGAGAGGGAAGTAATGGGACCAAGAATACAGAGTGGCAACAGGGGGTTTATAGACAGTGAACACAAGATATATGCAGGAAACCTTGGCTGGCGCCTCACATCCGAGGGTCTTAAAGATGCATTTGCTAACCAGCTAGGGGTAATAAGTGCCAAAGTTATCTACGAGAGGGACTCGAGAAGATCACGAGGTTTTGGTTTTGTCTCGTTTGAATCTGCTGAGAATGCAGAAGCTGCTTTAGAAGCCATGAATGGAGTGGTAAAACCGGATCCTGCTATCGTTTTTGCTTTCTTGAATCATTTTGCTTGTTCATTTTTTTTACCAGCTGGTGTGTAATTATACCAGGAGGTGGAAGGGCGGCCTTTGCGATTGAATTTGGCCGGAGAAAGATCACCTCCTCCTTCAGCAAAGGAAAATAGCACAGAAAACAATCTTGAGAGCGGTGAATTGCTGTCCAGCATCGGAGCCTAAGAGGACCATGTAAATTCCACTCTCGTTAAGATATGCTGTTAGATGGAGCAATGTGAGAATATATAGCCATCTAACTTCCAAATCTTGACTCAATATGGGACCTCTTTTGATTTTTTTGTTTTGCTCTAAATTTGTATACAAGCTGGTTCGTATAAATTCCATAGAAGTTGATCAAAGTACAAGCGTATGGGCTGCAGTCATTTGCTGTGCAATTGGAGTAATGTAGCTCGGGATTGTAAAAAATAAATACTGTGCCAATTTTAATACTAACCCTTGTTGTGGCGTGGGCAGAGTTTTGATGGTGCAGCAGAAAAACAAAGAAAGTCGCCATGAAGTACCACAAGTTTTGGTTAAATTTTATCTTTTCGCTGGTCTGGATCCCTCATTTCTTTTGGTTGAGTTGATTCGCAGTTCAAATTAGCCATTCATATACAGCAACATATTGACGTGATGATGTCCAGGGTCGCTGCAGGTAACATGAACTGCGACAGGTTTCCATCCATGAAGAATCGTACGAGGGTTTCAGATTCCTGCCTGATTTCTTTTAAGGTTTAAGGACCATTAGATGATAAGATTTATAATTTTTAAGAAAGAGATTGCAATCAATGCAAGAACAGGTATTAAATGTTGAAGGAAAGAGTGTTTGTTAGGGTAAATGCTATGAGGTTTTAAAGTATTAGTGTCTAGAGAACAAAAAATATGAACCTTTACTTGGATGCTTTTAAAGGGTATTTTTTAGCCCCTTAACCTTGTTGTTTTGCTAGAGTGAAGGGGTTGTAGAGTTATTTTATTCTAATAACATTAATAAAATAAATAAATATCTTATATACAACGTTAATGAAATGAAAATATGATAGATCTTTGAAAGATTTTTTATATACACATATGGTTGTAGAGTATTTTTAGACCTTTAGCCATTTATGCTTGACACCATACCAAGTCCACGATTAATGGGTATGGCAACGAGCTAAATCCTTGCTCATCTAGGCTTAAAATATAGTCGAGCCCAAGAGTAGGGTTTGACAGCACACAAAGCTCCTGGCTAATTGATCTTGACACTTAGTCAGAAATCAAGTTGTGGGTTGAGAAAATCATCAATCTCATGTCTAATTGGACCTTATTTTGACAATGAGTCTAATAATTCGCTAAACTCATACATAATTAGACCCGGCTTACAGTCAAATCTAAAGATATTGAATCTGATAACTTATGATATTCATATTCAATTGGGCTCGACACGGTGACAAGCCCAATGACTATGTATACCCATTTTTGCTTGGGATGACATATTCTATGTGGCATATACTAATTCAAACTGCTTCTCAAAATTCCTGTTTGCCATTATGGATAAAGAAGGTGCCAGTATGTAATAGGAGTGGATGCAAATGATAAGCAGCTACATAATAACGAGCAAAGAACTCCATAAGGAACATTTCTGTCAGAAATGGCTTACTTCTTCTGAATTATCTAACGGGCAAAAGTGAAGGTTGTCATGATCATTTCATTAATTCCTGAGATAGACTCTTAAGAGCCAACCATCTCATGGATAATTGTAGACTTGGCCTAAAACGAGTACACAACTCTTTCACTCCATGAACATAAAACTAAACTTCATTCCTGACTCAATGCTGTGCCAGTCAGTATTTAAGCAAAGTTGAAATTTAGTTTATATGGGATGTAGCCTAAAATGTGTAATCAATGATCAATTGATTGATTGATTTTGTGCAAGTTTATAAGATTCTGCAAAAACTAATCAGACCATGCTGCGTAGTTCACCAACATTACAAGGAACATAATTAATTAGCATAAACATGAAACTTAAGAAACATAAAACAACAGTGCTATGATTATCCTCTCACCAACATTATAACTACTGCTATGTATATCTTGACTATTAATTTCCTATTGTTCCCTCAACACAAGCAAAGAGTGAGTTTCTAAACAAAAGCACAGAGAAAAAGGGTTGATATTTCTAACTAGAAATATGAATATGATGTCCCCCGACCCTAAAAACAACTGCCTGCTGGTACAGTAGTACTGGATGCATACTGTCTGTCCACCACTTCAAGCAGTTTGTTGGCAATTCCACTAGCATAAACACATGACCCTTCATTTATCTGCAGCATCAAGAGTACATGTCTTAATTAATGCCCATAGAAACCCCCATTTTAGTTAATTATGTTCATAACATACGAAATTAATTAATTAAAGCTGCTAGCTGATATATGATAAAAACTGACCTTGGTGTTGAACAGAAAGCTGTGGTAATCTCCGATAAGGCCACCAGCAGCATGTTGGAGATCAAGCTGAAGCTCGTCAAGGACTTTGGAAACAGATAACAAGCAATTAACCTTCTTTCTCTGAACAAGTTTGATTGTGACTTCATCTTCGATTAGGCGAACATCTACCTCAGTATGCTTGGATTTCCTCTGAAGCCAAGAACTCCTTAATGAACCATTGTTGTATGCTGACTGATCCTGTTCAATCTTCATGTCGGAATTCTCAAGAACGTCTACCCCACCATCTTCTTCAGTCTTGTGCCTTTTGATTCTCTCTCTGCCGTATCTCTTCTTCTCCACTAGTAATTTCAGCTCCTCGACCGTCCGAAGCAGTTCTTTGATATAGTTAATTGCATCTCCAACCACAGATGCCCTATCATTCTACCCCCACCAAATAATGTATAGTTAGTATCCAAATATATGAACAGGATCATTAAGAGGCAAATGAAACCAAATGAGTCTGATTTATATATAGTAATCAGGCAAATATGATGATAGAGTTGATCAGGTGATGTGTATTAAGCAGTACCTTGGAAGGATTTGGAACCAAGTTCCTCAAGGAATCGTACTTTCCATTCAAGTGTTCTCTCCTTTGGCGTTCTGTTGCAAAATGCTTAGTAACTTTGCCAGTTTTCCTAATGCCCTTGCCAATACAAGCCATTTCTGCAGTAAACTCAAAAACCCCATCTCCATGACCCCCATCTTGGTAGCTTAGACCTCCTCCACTTAGTCCATCCACTTGATCATCCCCTTGGCCACCGCCAAACAAGGGTGCAGGCAAACTATAGCCATGTGGTGGTAAAGACTGAACCAATTCCGTAAACTGTGGAGCAAGTGGGTTTGAGTCGAAAAGCACAGATGTACTGTCCACCCCCATAAAGCCTGAAGGAGTCTTATGGGCAGGGTTTGTGAAGGAAATTGATGAATTTGGAAGCAAAGTGGATGCTGATGTGCATCTGGGCAAGCTGAAAAGACTGAGAAGGTCAGGTAGCAAGGAGGATGGTGTATTAGCAGTAGCATTAAAGTTTCCATTTTGATCAAGTACTTGGTGCATCTCTTGGAATTGAATGAAATTGGGATCCCAATTCGAGGAGTGGTCATATGACAGGACTTGATGATGATTTGTAGGGTACTGTTCCATTAAATGATGGCAGTTGTTGTTAAAAGCCATTTGATGTTGGAGTTGAATTTCTTCCATAGAAGCAGCAGCAGATTCTCCTTGGTGGTAATGATTCGAGAACTCTTCCATGGAGATTTTGAGACTTTCTTCAAAGCTGTTTGTGGTACTGCTACCTGTCATGAATGGTAAAACTTGACAGAACCCATCATCATTCCCACCTTCTACTACGGTGTTGTTGGGTTCAAAGCAGGCTGTCTCTTCACACATGTTTAGGATGATCAATCTACCTTGGTGCCCTTTTATCTCCTGCAATATCAGTTGGAAACCAATAATGAAACACCCAAAAAGGAAAGCAAGAAATGAAAGCTATGAGTTCATGATAAAAATTATATATATATATATATATATATATAAAGGAAATCAAAGAAGCTGAAACTACTAGCCAGTACTCCATCGAAGAGCTTACAAAGAAAAAGGATTGCTAGTTCAGAGAGAGAGAGAGAGAGAGAGATTTGGAATTCAGTACTCCTATATATGAAGGGGGAAGGAGGTGGTAGGAGGGGAAAGGGAACTGAAAGTTGTAACTGAATACTCAATATATTATAAAAATATTAATAAATTAATGCTAATAAAATGGTTTAAGCAAGTAATATACGCTCTTCGTCGTCGTCACCATTATTTACTTTACTGTTAGAAAATCAAATTTGTTGGGGTTTTTTGAGAAAATCAAATTTGTTGGGGTTTTTTGAGAAAATCAAAATTGCTCTTAATTTGTAATTGGTCGCCGGTTACAGTTTTTTCATGGGAGGAGTTCCTTGTAATCAGTTAGAGAAGGAAGGTACAAGTTACTATTTGCTCTTGTATTCTAATTTTTTTATGTTCTTCAAATTAAATATTTTCGATCATTTTAATATATTTATATAAAAATTAATATTAATTTAATATATTCTAAATAAAAAATAGTTTAAAAAATAAACGCTATTATACTCTGAAACAACACTCGCATGACATTACCTACCTATTATAAGACAACATGGAGTCCTTTTTGGATAAATTTTTATTAGGAAGCCAAAAAAACAATTTCTACAAAATATTGTGGCAATGAGAAATTCACACAATTTGTGGGGGCATAGAAGCAAAAGGATGGCTGATAGTTCAGGTCGGAGTGGTAGATTGAAGGTGTGTTTAGTTAATTAAGCATAGGTGGGTGGGTGGTCCCCACAATTCAGTAAATTATGTCATCCCTCCCTTCCATGCAAATCGCTAGCTCAAACCGTTTATCCTTCGATTCTTCAATATTATATAGGGTGTTCGGCATAACATCTGTCTTGAAAAAATTTGAATTTTTTATTTTATTTTTTTATTTTAAATTAAATATTTTTAGTAGTTTTTGATCATTTTCATATATTAATGTCATTTTTTTTTTAATTTTTAGTAGTTTTTGATCATTTTCATATATTAATGTCATTTTAAAAAAAAAATCAATTTGATATATTTATAAATAAAAAAACACTTTAAAAAACTAACTCAATCATGTTTTCAAAGTAATATTGTTAGTACTTAGTAATTTCTTATCCCTTATATAATACTTTCTAACCATAGTAGCTAAAATGGGATTTCAAGCTTCTTTTTTTGTGTTTTTTAATGTGTATTTAAAAAAAAATATTGTTTATTTATTGATTCAAATTATTTTTTTGGTATTTTTAGACTAAATGATGTGAGACATGTTGTTTTAAAAAATATATATGTTATTTTTTTTGTCTTGCCCTTTTTAGACGAAACAGTAACCTCTCTGTTACAGAATCATGGAAAGCTTGTGCTCTGTTTCCAAGTCTTGGTTTTAGGCTTATTAATTGCCTAGTGTATTTCTGTGTTCAACGACACCGTTTGAAGAACAGCACACCCCCCACTGTAAAGAAAACAAATTGTAACTCGAAAGTCGAAAATCAATCCCAGCCTTTTGTTTTCCACGAAAACAGCATCAGGCAACCCAGCAAGAAAATCTCAGTTGCCAGCGAGCCGTTTGCGTTTTTGATGGGCCTCAGATTTGGTTCTGGGATTTTACATTCAAACAAAAGAAAAAAAGTTGCAGAAAAAAAAAAAACTGGCACCCCGTGCCTATGTTCATCGTCATCCATCCAATAAATTTTGTCGTCGCTGCTTTTTCTAGCCCGTAAAAGAGAAGAGGACAAGAAGGTGGGCTGTTTTATTGTAATCACCCTGACATTTTTAAGATTGCAGTAAAGCTCAGAATTTATCGTTTATAATGATGGAGTTTTCTGTTTTCTGGTTTCGAAGGCCTGGAAAATTAGGGTTAAAAATAGCGACTGGTAAAGATGACAACGACTAGCAAGTACTTGTGTCAGGCGTATCAGCCACACTTTTCCTTTATTTCTCTGCCGTCAGACTATTATCAGGGCTCTGCTGTTCATCTTCTCCGCAGTCCACAGTACAGTGGCGTTGCCCTGTACTCATTACATTTGACTGCCTCATGGATTCCAAACCCTTCACTGCGTACCCATTCCTCACACAATCAGCTTCTCGATGAAGATTGGCCTTTTTTTCCCGGCGGCGATCCCAATAATGATCATTATCCTTTCAGTACGGGTTCAAAGTAACTGCATCTTCAAGTTCCAGTAGACGTGTCATGAACAGTGTTCTAAGAAATGGTAGACCCCTGTTTAAGTATTTTTTGTTTAAAAATATATTAAAATAAAATTTTTTATTTAAATTATTTTTTACATGAAAAAAAAAAACAGGTTCTAAGGGAGATTTTCACCAAAATTAACACACAATCCCTTAGAGATCCAATGGAAACATTGCTACTTTGCGTGCCAAAAGCTATCGTAGTTGAGGTGGATAATAGCCCCAAGAAAACTCCAATCTAGATAGGATGTTTTGTTTCGCTAAGCTTTGTGGAAACGGGTTTGATTCATGTACATGTTTGTGTGCATAAACAGGTTTCTCTTAGGCTTTGTCGGAATAAGGGTGGTAATTTAAAAATAAAATAAAATTCATTAGTATTTTATTGTCGTAGGGATATATATATATATATATATATATATATATATATATATATATATATATATATATCTTGCACTTTATTATAACCAAACAAATAGGCTTTCTATGGAAAAATGGTATAGAAAATTTATTTTTTAATTTTATCTCTCAATAATTTATTTTATTTATTTTCGGTCGACATCCTTTTAATCGCTCTTTGTTTTTAGTTTTTTTAATCTCTCAACATTTAATTTCACTTATTTAATTTTGCTCCTCGTCCATTTATTAAAGGGTATCCCAATTCCATATCTTATGTATTTATTGAGTTAGCTTAAATTATCAATATATTTTTTACCTTAAATTTATTATTTATATCAGCTCTTTAAAAGGATATATGATTTGATTATTTCTTTTTAAAAAAAAAAAGAAATTGGTCTTGCGAATTGGTCGTTCCAAAATCACCAGTCATAGAATTTAGAGAGCCTTCAATTTTAAGCCCGAAGCACTGCATAGCAAAGCGAATGGAACCGAGCCCAGTAGTGCACACTTGAGGTCAACAACTTCTAGAAAGGAGGCCTCAGTTTTCATATGCAGGTGGCTAGTGCTATGTCGGTTCATTTTTTTCCAGATATGAAAAAATATATTCAGATCATACCAGTATTTTTAAAGTGAGTATTAAAGAATTTTAGATACTTGACTAAATTTAAAAAAAAATCAATTTTATATTATGATAAAAAGAAATATCTATGGTAAATATAGGAAAAACAAATGATTAACTATAAAACAAGATGTAAATATCATAGTATGGATGAGAAGAAGAAAAGGTTGTTGGAGGCTCATCGTTGCTATGTTATGGACATCATTGTCTCCCCACCTGTAAGGTGTTTTATCAAGAAGATTCTAACATCATTGTGAAAGGTTACAAAACGACACTGAAAAATATCGCCCATGCTATTAGAGTAACGATCTAAAAGGCAAACCAAATAAAGAATCTCATGTTTATATTTAATTAATTAATTTAATTTAATTTAAAGACAAGATTTCTTTAGAAGCTCTAAATTTTTAAAAAAAGAAGAAATAAAAAGACCCGAAATAGCCCGAGTCATTTAATAATTAGTGAAAAATACTATAAAAAGCAAATAAAAATCAATCTCCAACTAAGTAAATATTGAAAGATAAAACTAAAAATACATGAGCTTAAAAAAAGAGAGGGGAAAGTCTCTCAGACTCATAACTATGAAATCATAAACCTGGACCCAATCAAGAAGGTTAATTATTTACTAACTTAATATTGAAGGATGAAACTGGAAAAAAATCAATTTAAAAAAATTGCCAAAGTACAGTACAATAAAATAACAATAAAAAAATAGGGACCAAATCTAACATGAAAAAATGGAGGATAAAATTGAAAACTCAGATTTATAAATTATTTCAAAATAAAACAAATAATAGTAAAAAAAACAAGGATCAAATAGGAAGGAATTTTTTTTTGAAGGGTTTCTTTAAAAATTCAGGTTTGGTATAAAATCAAGAAGGGAAAAGAAAATGAGGGAAACAAATAATTGTCAATGCCTAACCAATTGTTAACAACACGCGCTGTCTAGGGATAGAGAGATCGTTACGATAATTCTAACACCGTTCTAGAAGTTGCATTTGGTCGCTTACTAACGCCACACGTGTCGCTTGAAGAACATGGTGATTACCCCTACAATGATGCATTCACATACCAATTTTTTTTTTATAACAATATTCATGTTTTTAAACTACTAAATACTTAACTGAACTTGATTAAAAAAAAACTCATGAATGCAAGAAATTTTACTTTTAAGAGTAATTTTATTGAGTTTTGAAAAAATAAAAATACCCCTAGACTCTAGTTAATTAAATCTTGTTCTTAAAGATAATTTAAAAATTCTATTATGCTAAAAAAGAAAAGAAAAACTATATAATATATCATGTGAAAAGATGGTAATGTTTTGATGAAGCACGTTGTATTTCTCTCTCTTGATTTTAGGTGAAAGCAAATACTGCACAGACGTGATTCTGGGCGGCAAATCTTCTACTAGTCATTGGAAGATTCCCTCTTTCTACACCTCGGAGACAACATTGACCACTTCCCATGTTTTGACCTCTAATTACATGATTTGCCATTCACACTGAAACGAGCCGTCTCCCATGTATCCTTCCATTTCTCTATCTAGTCAAGGTCTCGTGTTGCCTAGTGGGAGTCGTTGAAACTCCGAGGCCACCATCGTTGAAGCAGACAAGATTACAGATAGTTGCTGAGGAATGGCCCATGATCAACAAAACATGCCAAGAAGAACTGAAGATTCGTACAGCTAAAATCCCAAGTATTAGTTACAGAAAAAAACACTACATACAAAACGGGGTATGCGTCTGCCTAGACAGACCAGTACAGGAATCCATGGCACTCACAAACATGAAATGGCCCATGAATTTCCATCTCACTGGATCTAATCATCTGCTAGACTATGCCCCCTGAATATCAAAATTCAACTCCCAAAAGCAGAAAATAATAAATAAAGGAAAGGAAAAGGAAAAAAAAGAAGAACAGTGTATGGAAGAAAAAGCTAAAATGAAGGAAATGAAATGCATAGCAGCAAGAGATGATATTTGTCACATATCAATCCTAGACAGCTTCACTTCTTCTTATTCTCCCACGGCCGCACAGAGAGTAGAATCACCAAAATGATGATCAGCACTATAATAATGGCAAAACAAGTCCATTTCCTGGTATTTTTCTGTAGTTTCCTGGCAGTCTGCAGCTGCTGGGTGCCTCCCCGCACAAAAGAATTAGCTCTTTGAACATGGCTCTCAATGTCATCCAATTGTTCACCTTGGTGTTGAACCAATACTGCCATGTCCATAAACACTTGGTGAAGCTCCTTCAGATTGTTTTCCAAATCTTTCACTGCATCATGCCTTTCCTGAATTTCATTTATTGTGTCCAGAATCCTGCCTCTCCCCTGTTGTTGAATTGCTTTCTGGAGAAACGTCTCACTCTCACCTGAATCGTACCAAAATTCTCAATCCATTAGACAAATACAACAAATTCACCCCATTCTTCGATACAAAAAGCACTGGAAATTTATTTGAATGGTAATTTAGTGCCGTCCCAGACGACCAAAATCAAATTCCATGAACACCAAGACAAACTAATTGAGAAAAGTTTTAGATAGAGTTTGCATTTGCATATGGAAAAGGCTATCTACAACTCATCATGGTTTGCCACCTATAGGAGATGAACAAACATTGCTATTCCCTCACTCATGTTTGAGCAACTGTCTAAATTATTTCTCCTTTCAATCATTGCAAATCAATTTTGTAAAGGGTTGAAATCAATTTTACTATGCAAATAAATTTTGTTTCTTTAGGGATATATCCAAAGTCAACCTTTTAGAATCTTGAATCGAATCCCAAAATTGAACCAAAATTAAACAAAGATCGATCACTAACCTGTAGAGATTAACAGATCAAGAGTCTTCTCATCGGGATTTTCACCAGTCACAGTAAAATACCTTCTCTCCACAGTCTCTCTATACTCCGTCGATATCTTCTGTCTCAACCCATTAAAACTCTCCATCAAATCCTTCAACTTCTTCCTCAACCCATTCACCACCGAAGTCCTAGTCCTATCCGAAGAAGACCCCGGCCCACACCCAGGAAGACTCCGGTTCGCTGCATTAGACCGGTCCAAGGCCTCTAGCCGGACCTTGACCAGCTTTGCCTTTTTCAACGCCAGAGCAACATCGGCATCCATCTTGGACCTCAAGTCCTTGACAGCCCTGGCGTTGTGCAGAGTCTTACTTTGCTCATGTGCAGACTGAAGATTCTCATTAAGCCTTTCCAGCTCTTTGAACTCATCTTTGATCGACTCTACATCTTCAAAGAACTTGTCAAGGTTAACCCCACCGCCGGTGGATTGCGCTGCGGACATCTGAATCACATGGTGATCTGGGGAGGCTTCTTCGCTGCGGAAGCGAGAGAAGGAGCCGGAAAATAGGTCATTCATGTTTTACCGAGAAAATTGTGTAGAAAGAAATGGTTTTGCAGAAGGTTTTTATGGTTATGGATAAATGGCAAGCTAGCTGAGGAAGGAGGGACAGATCAAAGGGTTGCTGATTCAAGTTCAACAACTCTTTTTCAAGAAGGAAGAGGAGGGAGGTGATTTATGATTGAAGTTAATCAATTAATGATGTAGACAGATAAGTTGTGGAGGAAATGGAAGGGTATAAGCTATTGAAAATTTAGAATTTTCCTGGAAATTGAGAGGAAAGATCGTATAAAAAATAGAGAAGGAAGGTAGCCGTCTAGCCGAGTAGAGGGTTTCAACGAGGACTCCTGAACACATGACGTGTTGACTTTCGATTTTTAGGAATTATTTTTGCGTAAAAGAGTGGACTTGGTCGTATTGATTTTGTAGTTATCTGATCGCTTTTGAGATGCTGTTTTCAATTTTTTGGATTCGAAAGACAGATTTTGTAGGGATAACTTCGGTTTCATGGGTTTGTTGTTTGGATAACTTCGGTTTGTTTGTCCAAGAGCTTGGTTTAATCTTATTCATCACAAGAATCAATTTAAATCTCTTTATAAATTTTAAGAAAATATATTTTACAAGGCCTGCGTTTTTCTTTTTTCCCCTTATAAAATCATTAGATTATTTGAAACCAAGTTTTTTAAATATTACACTTTACAATTTGAGCTTTAAAAGTTAGTAACAATTTACATCCTTAGTAGTTAGCCTTACAAACATCAACAAAAATATGTTTTTTTGAAATAATATCTAAAGAGTTACAAAGCTTAAAATTAATAAAAATACCACTAATTTCCCTTTAATATACACTTTTTTTTTGAACAAACCTTTAATATACACACCCATAACTCAACCACATAATTGTTTTCTATTGGGTTGTGGGTTTTCTTATGGATCAATTGGTTTTCTTGTTATTGATGAGGATTCATTACTAAGGACTGAATTTATAGGGTTTTCTTTTTGGTTTGCTTGGTAGCTAGTTGTTGAACTTTTAGATAAGATAATTTGTTTTTATTTTGTGTAAACAAATTTGTCAAGAGAGGTTGACAATTACATTAATCTTTTGGTGGGGGAGAAGGGTGAAACTCTATTTTCTTATTTCACTCTTTTTAAGGTGTATGCATGACAACTAATTCTTTTTAAGTTTAGATGAACTAGATATAAAGAGTAAATTAACTAGTTTTCAAAGCTGATAAATAATAGCAGACAAAAAAAAAAAAAAAAACACAAGAGTTAATATCTATATATATATATATATATATATGGGGTTTGGGCAATATGATAGAGAAAAATATTGTATAAAAGGAAAAAAAAAATAATGTTGACACAAATCTAAAAAGGTTGTTTAGAACCAACAAAAGTTATTCTAAAGAGATTCAATTTTTAGATTCTTAAGAGAATTACAATTCACACTAATTTGGCTTTAATTCAAGTTTAATATGTTTGTATTGTTTATTTTACAATAATTTTAGGTTATTTGGTTCTAAATTGGTTTTAAGTTTTATAGTTTTTTTCTTGAATTATTTTTTGCTTTTATTCCATTTTTATTTTCATATTTGTTTATGTATTTTTTTTTCATTTTTGTATTCATTTGGTTTTGTTTTCCTATTCATTTTTATTATTCTTGGTAGTATTTTTTATTCTATTGGTTAGACTTTACAAACTGAAATTTGTGATTGTTTTAATTGGTTTCTTTAAGAATTGAAGGAGAGAGTATAAGAGGTAAAATGCATAAAGGTTGTCGCACCCTCCGCAAGAGCACGACGACTCTCCCTGCGAGCCGGGGAATTCATGTCGAGGTTTTATATTTATTTTTGTGAAAAAAAAAAGAGTTGCCACCTAGTATTATGGTTACTAGAATACCTAAACTGGTCTTTCAGAGATTCTAAGGCAAGAGACTGTTTTCGTAAATAGAAGGTTTTAGCACCCCTAGTACGCCCTACCTGAAGTAAGTTACTTGATGTTTTAGTTTGTCTTATGATTGCTATGTTATTGATCTTTCAAAAAATATTGGTTAAATGATGATGACGTATTATTCCCGTAAAAATATTTTGGATATTTACCACTTTAAAGTTTCTTTATCCAAAATATATACGGTGAATAACAACGAATTATCCCCGCTAATATTTTGGATATTAACCCCTTTAAGATTTTTTAATCCAAATATCAACAGTGAATAATAACGAATTATTCTCGCCAATATTTTGGATATTAACCTTTTTAGAATTTGTTTATCCAAATATCAACAGTGAATAATATCAATCCCCAAAAATATGATTTCGATATTTTTGGAATATTGGGGAATACCTTTTGGATTTTACAAACATGTTGTAAAATCCGAAAATAAGAGAAAATGATTTTTTTTGCTTACGAAATCCATGCTAAAATCTTTTTTCTTTAAACTCCGAAATAGTATATATTTTTTTTTAAAAAATGAATGTTTAAAATATATTAGTGTATTCGCCGTATGCATAAAACAACACATTTTTGTTCTAGATATTTTTTCTCAATTTTTTTTTATTTGCAAATCTTTTATTTTTTTATTTTTTATTATTTCTTTTTGGTGGGCTGGATGTCAACCCACCTAAATTTGGGCTGGGTTGTTAGCCCAGCTAACTTTGAGTTGGGCCGCCAGCCCAGCCCAACCCACCTCGGACTGGGCTTCCAACCCAGATGAGTTGGGAGCCCGCGCCCACTTAGGATGGGTTTTAGGCACACTTAAACTTGGGCTAGGCTTTCAGCCCATTTATTCTCTAGCTGACCCTCGACCCATTTATTCTCGACTGGGTTCTCGGCCCCCTATTCTCGGGTTGGGCTCTCCAGCCACTATTCTCGGGCTGGGCTTCCAGTCTAGACGGGTCGGAAGCCCGCCTTCTATCGGACTGGGCTTTCAGCCTGCTCATCTTGGGCTGGGCTTCTAGTGGTCCTTCTAGAAGTCCTACCTTCTTCAAATGGTCCGGCTGGGCACAAAGCCTGACCCAAACGAACCCGCGGGGAGTGAATTAATTCACTCCCCCGCATGTAAGAAGACGATGAATAATAATATGGTGAATTGAACGATATACCTGTTATTACCGTTGATAGAAGAGGTCGAGGTGGTTCTTCCTGTCGTGGTGACGTCCAAAATGGTGGCTAGAGTGGGCGTTGGAAAATGAACGGGTCACGTTGCAATCGCTGGGGCTATTCTTGTTGCTTCATCGAAGAAGGTGGCTGGGCTGCTGGCGTGAAGGGGAGGCTGTCGGTGGCAATGAAGGTGGATATGGGCGGTGGAATGGCCTCTACTGGTGGAAAGAGAGAGCTCGATCGAGCTGGTTTTAGAGGGAGAAAGGACCTGCAAACCGAGAAAGAGAGGGAGCTGGTTGCCGAGGGAAATGGTGTGATTTTTAAGACAATTTTGTAACGTAAATTTCTCCTCGATCATAGTTTTTTTCACCCGTTTACTTCTCTGTTTCGTGATTTTTTTCCCTCTATTTCTTTCTTCTCCACTTTGCTCATCATTTTTATAAGCAGTGTAGGAGGTAACCGTTGCTTTCAACGGTGGGATACCCCCTACGACAGTGTGCAGGTGGTTTGTCGGCGGTGGTGTAAGCGGCTGGTCGGCGGCGGTGCAGGTGATGGCGTGCGCCCTGTCGGGGCTGTTACTTTTGGGAGGCGTAAGTGTAGTTTAGTCCCTCAATTTGTAATTGTTCTAATTGCACCCCCAATTGAATTTAAACTTGTGATTTTGTGCAATTCTACCCCCGTCAGAATTTCAAAATCAGACTTGACTTTGCACGCCTTTTTATTTTGGTCCTTGATTTTTTGATTTGCGCGATTTAACCCTCAATTGATCATTAAACTCTCAATTCAGCCACTGATTTTGCATAATTGATTTGGAAAAAATTCAAATCGGTCTCCGAAAATTCCTATCTCATCAATTGAACCCGAATTAAATTCAAGAACTTGATTTCTCATTGACTAAGCCCTTAATAAAATTAATTTGACCTATTTAAAGTGTAATTAAGTTATTGCACTTAATTAAACCCTTCAATTGGACCCTAAATTAATTCTCAAACATAATTATACTTTTAAATTGGTCAATAATTAAATCAAATTGGTCCATAAAAATATAATTATAATTTTTAAAATTAAATTTTACACAGATTTATCCAATAATAAATTACTTTAGCCTTGAATCTGTGTTTTCTTTCATTTATAGGCACGAAAGAGGTACGATCAAGCTCTTGTGTTCAAATTTTTTGCCTTGATTTTTCTGTCAACAACATTCCATTTATTTTATTTTATTTTCTTATTTTTGGATAGATTTGGGGAATAAACCAAAATTGTGTTATGATAAAAGTGAGCATATTATCATGAAAAAAAGGCAAAATTTGAGTGAAACTCAAGTTGAATGATATATCATTGAGCGTAAACATGTAAAGGAGTGTGTGGGGATATTTTTGTTACTAACATAAAAATTTAGATTGGATGTCTTTTAGAGGTATGCCATCTCTTAAGGAAGAAAATATTTTTTTTCATTCAACTTGAGTTGTAGATATAGGCTATACAAAAATAATTTAAGCTTATAAATATGATATTTGTAGATGTAAAAGATCAAATGGATAAATAGATGTTATGATTACTAATTTGGAAAAAGACAATTCCAGTGGGTTCCTAATAACAGAAAGCAAAAGACATTAGAGCTTTAAGCCTTAAAGACATTCCAGTGGGTTCATGTAATTATTGGATCAGATTTTATATTAATCCTAGTTTATCTCTTTATATTGTAGTTCTTTGGCTGGACAACTTATTAGGGATGGAAAAAAAGAAGAGAAAAAAGATTTTTTTGGACAATTTAAAGTAGTTCCCATTAGAGAGAGATTTATGTCCTTTGTTTATCGTTCTTAGATTTTGACATGAGGTTAAACCAAGAAATTTTGTATCATTTTGGTATCATAAAGTTCCATGCCTGTAATCTATAGTGGTAATCATATAATATATTGAACAATCACATTCCTAACAACTCAAATCATGAACAAGTCAATCTACAACAATAAATCACCTACATCACTATCATTTGGAAAAAACTTTATCGTTGATTTGATATTATAGATGAGTGACAGGCTCTAAAGGGATTTAAATCTCCTAATAGGAGGGGACGTGACCAATTTTATAAGGAGTCATTTGATGAAAATAACAAAGATGATGAAGAGAATTTAAAAGATAAAGGTGACACATAGTTTGTGAATTACGAACCTCAATTTCAATGTATCAGAATAGAATTTTCTTGAAATCATGATAGTAATGACTTGAATTATCGGCCTTTTAATGAATTCACTAAGAGGATAAAACGTGGACATGACTAATGTTTATGGAAAATCAGAGCCCAATACTTTTAAGGATCGATTAACAATTATTGAAGATTGTTTTAAAAGATAAAGATTTGAGTCAAAATGTTTTATTATTATTATTATTATTATTATTATTATTATTATTATTATTATTATTATTATCAATTTCATTTTTTTGTTGTTAATTTTGTCCCAAATTGTTTTTTACAGGTTGGTCAAATTGCTTTTAAATTAGGCAAGTTGACTAGGACATAATATACCAACTCATACATAATTTATTTTTAAACTCGGGCAAATTGAAAAGTTAGGTTTAGATATTTTCTTTCCTTTCAAATTCATCTTTTATTCCCTCTCAAATTTCATCTTCCAAATCTTTAGTTGTTTTGTCTTTGAACTAGTTAAGTGATTGACCGAGTTAGATCATTGCCACATAATTTAATTTTAAATTTAGTCTAAGTAAAAAGTAAGATAAAGAAATTTCAAGAATAATTCATTAAGCAAATCTAAATAATAATATTAATAAATAATTTCCTATATTCCAAATATTTTTATGCTGATTTTTTTTATCTAACACTAACGTAGTGTATAGTTCATGGAAAAGATTAAAATAAAAATCTCCCATCCTGAAATAAAACAAAAGAAAAGAAAAGAAAATCTTTCAATTCTCTTTGTGCTCATTACAGAATCCTATTTTAAATGTAACTGTGACACGACAATGTTTTATAATACTTTAAAATAGGGGTGATCATTTTTAGTTCGAATTGCTTTTTACTTGTAAAAACAACTAAATCTAAATTTTTGATAATTAAAAAAAATTGCAACAAAACAGGTTCTGATTTCAACCGATTGATTCAGTTTGGTTTGATTTTTTATGTTTAAAACCATAAAAACTAGTTGAGTTCAGGAGTGAAATATTAGAGGTTCCATAAAGTGACTACGTGCAAAACCTGAGTTAATTAATGTACACAAGTCTATAATAACCACAAACTTGCAATCATTTATCAAAACATGAAATGAGATCACATTCAAAATAGAAAGATATATTCTCAACAATATATCCCACTGTATTACAAAGTTGTGTCGATTGAATATCAAATGCAAACAATGAACATCCAAGTTAAACTTAGAATAATAACCAAATCGTAACAAAATTCCATTAGCAGATAAACAATTACCTATCATTAGATCTCACTGCCCCAACGATTGAGCATTTTGTATAGTTGACTATATAATTCTTGATCATCACAAGCTACTAGATCATTCTCGAACACAAAAGTGCAGGGTTTATTGGTGAATGAGAGATGTGAAAGAGAATGACTGCAGCAAAGTACAAACACAGTGAAATAGCTACCCAACAACAAAATTATAAAACATATGCTTATTGTCGTCTTTGTGGGTATGAAAAGTGTCTTTAGTGTATTGGTTAATTAAAAAAATCGATGAGAAACCTGCAAAATCAAGTAAAGATAGCACCATAAAGATGAATATATTATTGGTGACAACTATTATTTCTGATAACATTATATGGTTAAGTACCGGTTAAAGGAAGAGGGTGGCTATAAGGATGGGTTGAGGCGACTGCTGTAAGTACTATGGTTAGGATGAATATGAGATATAAAGTATATATATGTAAATTGTAAAGTGTAACCTTTGGGTAGACTGTAATTTGAACCGGTTTATATTGGTTTGGTTTTGACAAATAAAACTGAGACCAAACCGAACCGAACCAAAAGTTTATTTAAAAAATTTAATCAATTTAATTAGTTTTTTTTAATAACTTAGTTTTTTTCATTTTTTTTTCATTTTTCTTGATTAAATCAGTTTTTTTTTTCTTTCATCTCTACTTTAAAAAGTTAATATTAAAAATTATAACTTGAATTTTTTATGAGCCCATAACTATAAATGCCACAACGTCTTTATCGAAGTCCATTTAGCAAAGCACTATGTGGTAACCTAGCGGACAAAACCGTCAACTGAAAAAATCTATTCACCAATATATATCCCAAACCCTAAATAACAGCCCGCCCTGTGATCTCTCTCACCAATTGTTGGGCAGCCGCTCAAGAACCCTAAACAACAGGTCCCTCTCCTCCAAAACCGTAAATGACAACTCGCTTCAAGAAGAACCGGAAGAAGAGAGGTCACGTGAGCGCAGGTCATGGTCGAGTTGGAAAGCACAGGAAGCACCCTGGAGGTCGTGGAAATGCAGGAGGCATGCACCACCACAGGATCCTCTTCGACAAATACCATCCTGGTTACTTCGGTAAGGTTGGTATGCGTTACTTCCACAAGCTCCGCAACAAGTTCTACTCTCCCATTGTCAACATCGACAAGCTCTGGTCCATGGTCCCACAAGATGTCAAAGACAAGGCAACCAAGGATAGTGTGCCCATGATTGATGTCACCCAGTTCGGCTACTTCAAGGTACTTGGCAAGGGGTTTTTACCTGACAAGCAACCCATTGTTGTCAAAGCCAAGCTTATTTCAAAGATTGCTGAGAAGAAGATTAAAGAGGCTGGTGGTGCTGTTTTACTCACAGCCTAGGTGATGTGCTTTACAAGATTTTGACTTGCCCTTAAATTAAAGAGCTTAGTGATACTGTTGGATCATTTTATAAATTTAATGATTTCATGTTTCATGTTTTTCTGCTCGTAAATTGGGATTTTGCTTATTACATTGCATTGTCCTATGGCTGTATTTGATGCGTCCATGTTTGATTAGTTGAATCGATGATTGGAAATTGTTGACCATGCCTGTTTTAGCTATGAGCTGTTCTTTATGATGACTCGTCATGATACTCTTTTATACTGTGTTCTTGATGGCCTGAATTTAGGTGTACAAAAAACAAATTATAGTCCTGGAGTTGGAGATTTTTTTTATAATGGTTAATTTAATCATTTAATTCCCCTATTAGGTGTACAAAAAACAAATTATAGTCCTGGAGTTGGAGATTTTTTTTATAATGGTTAATTTAATCATTTAACTCCCCTATGGTACTTCTATCACTGGGACAGTCAAGCTGTACCATTGTCCTTATCCTGTGCTGATAGCTAGCTAAGAAAGCCATTTCCTTTTAGATTAGATTATTTGTTTAACACTAGCCTACTTTTATAATGGTTCTAGTTGTGGATTCTTTACATTTTATCTTTGGTTTCTTGTAGACATATGCTTTGCCTTTTGCATTGGATACATGGAGATTGAGGGGGTGGTAGGCGTTGAGTATAATCTACAAATTTGATAGCAATAGGGTTGTTGGGTTTGTCAAAGATTTTTGTTCATTGTTTTTGGAAATGAGTTGTTAAAGTTGAAATTCGACAATCCTTTACTCAGAGATGGAGCAGTCAAAGTTGCAGATTTTATAGCCGAGGGCTTGTTAGGTTTGTCAAAGGTTTTTGTTCATTGTTGGTGGAAGTAGTCGAACTGTTCAAGTAAACCACAACCATTACACAGAAAATTGAAGAAGAACTGGAATTGAGGCAACATGAAAAATTAATGTTGGTCTGGTCTATACCTGTAAGACAACATCATGTCTCTTGTACATAGAAATTCACTCCAAATCAATTCATATAAACATTTTGTCTTTTTTCTAACCAACCAAGCATGAGGTTGTTTTCTTTGGGGAGAACTGGGATTTCGTCTCAGGTATTTTGGTGAACTTTTGGAATTCACTTTCAAGGCTAGCCATGGCTGGTAGGTGTTAGCCATCTCCATAGAAGAATAAATCTTTTGGAATTCCCCTGCATGGAAATCTTTTCTCCTGCTCATCTGAAATCAATTTAAATCAAAATAGAAAATCCTTGTATTATCAAGAGCTGTCTAGTATATAACTATCAATATCCTTTAATTAAAATCTTGGCAAAGAAGCTCAACATGATATTCTTTCTTGATAAGCAAACTCTTTTACAGTACTATCTCCATTGTCAATTCGAGAGCTATGGGAGATGGGGGTTTTCTCCCAAGTTTTTGCTCTGGGATTCGAGTGCACTTCCAGCACCATTAGACCCTCAATGATAGGCTGTGAGCATCACCATTGGGTTTGAATAGGTAGACCCCACTTCCTATTTCTTCACCCACACCATTTATGGAACCACTAGCCATGGCACTCGTGTCTCATCGTGGCCAGAACTATATTTTTTTTCAACGTAAAAAAATATTGATTATGTATGATTTTTTTTTATTATAATATAAATTTGGGTAAAATAATAAATTTGTGCAAAAATCTTGTGAAGTGCAAGTTTTCTATAAAATATATGAATTTTAAATGGATATAATTTTATCTGTTTAGTAGGTTTCAATAAAATAACAAATATAAAATTATCATTATCATTAAAAAAAGCAAGAAGATTCGGATATCTGAATTATTGAATACATTGTATTAAGAATAGTTCATTTTATAATTTAATTTAAATTAAACACAACAAACAAAATATAAATTGTGAAAGAACATGCATTAATCAAAAAACAAAAATAAGTAGTTAATTTTCTATCTCCAAAAGAAGAAAATATAAATTGAAAATTCATCCTCATATTACTGTCATTATCATTACTATAACAGTTAAAATTATTATCAATATTACTGCCTAAATAGTGGAAATCATTAAATTGACCCGAATAATTAAAAAAAGTAAAATATTTTGCGAAAAAAACAATGAAAAAAATCACTAAAATTATCATTATTATTGCGCATACAATAAAATCATCTGATCCGAAAATTAGATAAAAATAAGAGAAAACAAAAAAAAAGATCAAAGAAAAAAATGGAGCAATATTAAAATTAAAATGACTACCAACATAAATTAAAATTTTAGAATTGAACCGAATAAAAATAAAACCCCAATAAAAAATAAAATGACAAAAAAATAATATATATAATTAATTCCAATTGAATGACAAAACTGCAACAAATCAAAACCTTGGGACAGAAAAACAATAAAGGAATTTTTAAAAATAAAATTCAATGTAACCAATATAAATTAAAATTTCAGAATGGAACGTAATAAAAATAAAACCCCGACAAAAATTAAAAATAAAATCTAAAAGCACAAATGCATAATACATGGACAAAAAATAAACATTGTCCAAGAAAGACCAAAGAGCAAAAGAATTAATATAAAAAACCAAGGGAATTATATATATATATATATATATATATATATATATATATATATATATATATCAACCCATTTGCTTAAGTGTTTTCCTGTGGTTATAATTTAACATAATTAATATAAAATAATTTTTAAAATATTTGAGCAAAAACAATCATAATAATAATAATAAAAACTTCCGTGCTTGAACCTTTTTACTTTACCTAACGGTATTTTTGTGTCTCATAATAACAATTTTTTTTACAGCAATTAATACATAAATCCACCAAAACCAAATAATTATCTCTGATCTAAATAGTACAGTAAAAATATACTATTTTTTCCATGTCATTTATATTATAATTAATATTAATTTAATTTAATTAAGTTAAAAAATAATAAAGGTAAATTGCAAATACAAAATAAAAATCAAAGAACGTAGGGAAATTCCCATGAAACCGCCTCACTACTGCTCCTTACTTCCTCTTTAATCTTAATGGCGTAGGAAAAACACTGTGGATTGCTACAATGTTTTTCCCACGCCATTTATATTATAGACTAGCTATATTGCCCGCGTGTTGCTGCTGGTATTTTTGTGTATATAATTTTATATAATTAAATAAACAACGATAAATTTATATGATATAACTAAATAAAAATTATAGATCAGGAGATAAAATGTTAAAAAATTTAAGTACAGTTTATTGCGCAAGCATAGATTACATCTTTTAGAATGTAGATATTACGTTATGAAAGATCACAAAAAAGCGTGAACTAACATTTTCAAAACCAGAGCAAAATATTTTAATAAGGGAAAAAAATTAATCACAAAATCATTATTGTGCAAATAATTAAATTATTATTATTATTATTATTATTATTATTATTATTATTATTATTATTATTATTATTATTATGTTAGTAATGAAAGGAAAAAAAATAAATGAAGGACTAAAAATATCCTAGAAACTTTAACAAAAGATAAGAGAAAAAATAAGAAAAAATAAAAATTATCATTGCTATTACTGTAAAAACAATAAAAATTATCAAATTATCCGGAGGGAAAAAAAATATTAACAAAAGAGTAAGAAAGAAAAACAATTAAATTATTATTATTATTATTATTATTATTATTATGAATGAAAAACCAGAAATAAATGAAAGAACAAAAAAATTCTAATAATTTGAACAAAAGATGAAAACAAAATAAAAATTATCATTGAGTAAGAGAGAAAAAATATTATTATTATTATTATTATTATTATTATTATTATTATTATTATTATTATTATTATTATTATTATTAGGATTAGGATTAATATAAAATAGAAAATTAAAAGAATAAAGACCAAAATGAGAAATGACATATATAAAATTAATTCTAATTGAAGGATAAAATTGAAGAAAAAAATTTATTTGGAGGACCAAAAATAAATAATTAAAACTGCTGTCATTTAAAAAAAAATCAGAAGAAGAGGGACTGAAATCAAACTTTGTATATATTACTAATTTCAATTGGAGGACCAAATTACAGAAATCAAAACATCCGGACCGGAATAATTGAAGGAATAAGAAGTAAATAAAAAATCAAGACTATAAGGACTGAAATAAATATTCTTCTATAATCAGTTTTAATTGAAGGGCACAATTGAAAACAATAAAACTTTAATTTGAATAAATCAGTAATGAAAACGAAATCAAAACCACAGGGACCAAAATCAACTTTACACACATATCAGGGACCAGAGCTGACTTTGGGGGCGGTAGGAGAGAGAAAAGCGATGTCCGTGAGAAAACCGGCCGCCGTGGCCTAACCGGACATATATGACGGGAACGCGCTGCGACGGAGGAGAGATGACCTTCAGGCGCATCTTCTGGCACGGCGGAAGCAAATTTCTGAAGCCGGGAAGCATGAGCACGCGCCGCCTAAAAGGCGCGTAAGCTGGGAACCCCGCTGGCGCGGGAAGGCGACGCGTCAGCCGCCCGCGCGTAAATATAATAAAATAATGGGGTAATTACTACGACGCCCCTGTCCCCACCTCTATTTACGAAAAGACCTGCGTGGAAAGGACGCTGCTGCCCCCGATTACTGTTCACTATCTTGTCGTTTTCGGGGCCCTTTTTCGTCTGCGCACTGTGCAGACAACGATGGAAAATCCGAGAGAGCCCCTGCCCCCCTGTGCACTATTTTGTCGTTTTCGAGGGTCAGAGGCGTCAATACACTGTACAATAGCTGAAAGTAAAAAAAAAAAAGCCAAAAACCAAAAACACTCTCACAAAAACAACATAAATCGCCTGATCACCAAGCCCATTTCCATCCCTACACTGCTCGAGTCGACAGTAATCTGTGAGAGGCGCTACAGGGATTTGTCCACAACGTTTAGTTGTTTTGTAATATAGATAAGGTAATCTTTACGGGTTACTTTCCGCCACAGGCCATGCTTGATATCAATGGTGAGAGTTTGATGTTGATTCTGAATTTCAATCACGCCACCTTCAATTTTATTGCAATCATTTGGAGCAGGGCAAGAAAATAAATTGGACATCGCGACAAGTATTTAAGTATTTCCTTCTAGAGCATTGATTTCCTTGAGCACTGGTTGAACATCGTATTTAACACTCACCTGTTCTGACTCAGGCTGGGATGGGTTCTGGTCAGATTTATCATGGGCAATGCCTAGAAGTACTTCACTATTTTAATATATTTTTAAATAAAAAACATCATCTAGAAGAAGTAATTATTACGCCATGCTATCTTGACCACCCGGTTAGGTCTAGGCTTGAGCTCTAATAAATTATCATTCGCCACTCTCTTTACCACCGGGTTAGGTCTAGCGATGAGTTCAACCAGGCATGCTAGTATTTGTATAAAAGATTATAATATTTTTTAAAAACTACGATTTTAAAATACTTTTATTATAGAACCATGGCATATTTTAATTAATTAATTTAAAAATATATGATTGAGACAAAACGCACATGCACTACCTAAAAAACGAAGCATGATGGTGGTGGGTTAATAATAATAATAATAAATTTTCTTATGAAGAACTCATGAGAAGTGTTCAAATCTTCTTTGAAGGTCTAGCCAGAGCAAAGCAAGCTCTTCTAAAAAATAGAGAATCATAACCCAGTCATAAATTAATTAAATAAATTTTATTCTAATTAGATAAATAGTATTAATAAATGATTCCCATTTTAAAATTAAAACTAAAATTGTTAGAATAACATGAGAAAAAGTATTTTTCAAAAAAACTTATTAATTACAGAAGAATAAAATTAGTTAAAAAAATAAATAGTGGTGATGATTATGAGTTATGAGTTAGTACTGATTAATAATACTAAAAGAAATCAGAAAATATGAGATTCCATCGGAGTCTCAATTTAATTTAGAAGATTCAAAATATATTAATTGCGAAACTTTAATATTAAATTGGAAAGTAGTTTTAATTGAGAAAAAATAATATAAATAAAAACGACACTGTATCTGGTTTCACTCTACCAAACAGAACTCTCTTTGTTTGTAGCTGATTTTTGACTGAAGGCTACGTTTCTCATCTCTCGCTCTCCAATTTGCTCCATGAATCCCGAATCCTAGCTTCCTTAAACTTGGTAGCAAAAACAAAACCCTCTTTCTTTTTTCCTTTATACATACATACATACATACATACATACATACATACTTGCTTGCTTAAATGTTTATGTGCCTTTTCTTCCATTAAAAGTAAACAAAAAATCGATCATTCTAGAAAGTGAAAAAAGAGAAAGGTTTTAATTTTATGGTTGAATTAGTAGTTAGAAAGTGTATTATTATGTTTACCAATTTCAGTATTTGATTATGGGAAATTTCTGAATGTGTTGACTAAGCCAGCATGGTCAAATTTATTAATGGGTGAAACAAAACCTTTTTTCTGCACAAATCATAACCCCCACTCCCTATTCTGCTCATAAGAAAATAGCAAATGGCACCATTGTTGATTTGGTTTTTCCAAGTGAATTACTAACTTTCAGTCTAGTGGATGTGCTGAAACTTCAACTCTTTCCTGTTTTCTTTCTTTCTCAACATTGCTGTGGTCGAGGCTGAACAATGGATTCATTCATAACATTAGGCGGTAGAAGATGATCCATCAGAGGTAGAACCAGAGGGACGGCCTTCAAGGTAGTATAGTGTTAAAAGTATGAATTCGTATATTTCCAGAGTTTTCTTTCATTACAATTGAGAATGAACTTATATAGTAATTACAAAACTAAAAAACTACTTTACAACGGCTATATTCTAACGGCCATATTAACGGCTACATTCTAACGGCTACTTTACAACGGCTATATTTTAACGGCCATATTAACGGCTATATTCTAATGGCTACTTTACAACGGCTATATTTTTAACACTCCCTCTCAAGATGGAGCGTAGATATTTATCATGCCTATCTTGCTAATAGCGTTATAAAAAATTCTTCCTGAAACTGCCTTTGTGAGGATATCTGCTAACTGATCTTTGGACCGAACAAACGGAAATTGTATAATCTTCCGATCAAGATTTTCTTTGATGAAATGTCGGTCTACTTCGACGTGTTTTGTACGATCATGTTCTACCGGATTGTGGGCAATCTCAATAGTCGCTTTATTATCACAGTGTAGGTTCATAGACATCTCATAATCGATTCCCAAATCCTGCAATACATGTTTTACCCATAATAATTCGCACACACCGTGAGCCATACCTCGAAATTCTGCTTCTGCACTTGATCTAGCGACTACTTTCTGCTTCTTACTTCTCCAAGTGACAAGGTTGCCTTCTACAAATATAAAGTAACCTGATGTCGATCTCCTATTAGTCTGGTTTCCTGCCCAATCTGAGTCTGTATACCCTTCAATCTCGTGAATATCTTTTTTTAAAAACAGTAGTCCTCTTCCTAGTGTACTCTTCAGATACCTTAAAATCCGATATACTGCTTCCATATGTTCTTCTTCTGGTGAATGCATGAACTGACTTACCACACTCACTGCATATGCTATGTCTGACCTAGTATGTGATAAGTATAATAATTTTCCAACTAACCATTGATAACATCCTTTGTCCGCTGGCGTTTGATTTTCTGCTTATCCCAATTTGTGATTCATTTCCATAGGTGTATCTACCGGTTTGCATGCAAGCATTCCAGTTTCAGCCAATAAATCTAACACATATTTTCGTTGTGATAGACATATCCCCATCTTTGACCTTGAGACCTCAATCCCTAAGAAATACTTCAGTTGTCTGAGATCTTTCATTTCGAATTTAGATGCCAGAAACTGTTGTAGTGCCTTTCTTTCTTCTGGATCATCTCCTGTTAAGACCATATCATCCACATATACTATTAGTGCTGTTACCTTCCCTCCTTTGTGTTTTATAAACAAAGTATGATCTGAATTACTTTGTTTATAGCCAAATTCCTTCATTCTAGACGAGAACCTTCCGAACCAAGCCCGGGGTGACTGTTTAAGACCGTATAATGCCTTCTTTAGTTTGCAAACTTCATTTCTACACGAGGGTTTTTGTTTAGCTCCTGGTGGCAAATCCATATAGACTTCTTCTTCAAGGTCTCCATTTAGGAAAGCATTCTTGACATTGAATTGTTGCAGGACCCAATCTCGATTAACTGCTAAAGATATGAGGATGCAGATAGTATTGATTTTTGCAACTGGGGCAAAAGTCTTTTGATAATCTACCCCATACTTCTGTGTATACCCCTTCGCAACTAGCCTTGCTTTGTACCGGTCAATACTACCATCTGCCTTGAGTTTTACAGTGAACACTCATCTGCACCCAACTGTCTTCTTCCCTTTTGGTAATGGACACATTTCCCAAGTGTTATTCTTCTGAAGTGCTTCCATTTCTTCGTTCATCGCCTTGGTCCATTTTGGATCTGCTAATGCATCCTGTAAATTACTAGAAATAGATACAGTGGATAATTGATTAACAGAGAATGCATACAATTTAGACAACCTATGGGAAGACATATAATTACTGATTGGGTATTTAGTCTTGGTATTTGGATCAGGTTCATATTGTTTTCTCGGAACTCCCCTATTCGATCTCTGTGGGTATCTGTTGATCATATTATCTTCTAAGACAGGGATTTCATTTATCTCATTTGGAATAGGATTTAGAGATACCTGAGGGAACTGAGGAGAGATATTCTCGGTTGAATCTTCGATTAATGGTGTAGACATTGGCAGCTCTGAAGACAAAGGGGGGTTGTTGCTTGGGAGATTTTGATCGACATAAACTTCCAAATCTTCACTGTCATGAGAAGCTACATCAGTTTTCCTTGTTTCCTCAGGTTGACTCTCAACTATTCTTCCATTTTCCTCTAATTCAAATAGATCGTCATTCTCTTCATTGTTTCTCTCCCCCTGAAGAGAAGACCCGGGAACTCCCCCTAGATAGTAGGGTTCAGATTCTCGAAAGGATGCATCCAAGGTTATATGTAGCTTTCGATGGTGAGGATCATAGCACCGATATCCTTTCTGAAACGCCGAGTAACCTACAAAAACGCACCGCTTTGCACAAGGATCCAGTTTGCTTCGCAGGACTTTCGGGATGTGGACATATACCGTACAGCCAAACACCCGTGGTTCCAGATTTGGTAGATGAGGAACAGAGAGAAGAGATTCCATTTTCTGTTGAGGAGATTGAAAGTCAATTGCACTTGACGGTGTTCGATTTATTAAGTAAGCAACTGATTTTACCGCCTCACCCCAATAGTATCTTGGCATATTCATGCCAAATAGCGAAGCACGAAAAACTTCCATAATCTGCCTATTCTTCCTTTCTGCTAATCCGTTCTGCTGTGGAGTATACTTGTAAGAGGTCTGATGTCGAATTCCATGATGATTTAAAAAATTACCTAACACTTGATCCATGAACTCCATACTATTATCTGATTGAAGTGTACGAATGTGTCATTGGTATTGGGTCCGCACCATTGTATGAAATTCCTGAAAAACTGTACCAACTTCACTTTTATTCCGGAGAAGAGATATCCAGGTCATCCGAGTACATTCATCAATAAATGTAATAAAATAGCGGGCATTAGAAAACGACGAAACCTTTGCAGGACCCCAAACATCCGAATGAATGACTGCAAATGGTTCTACACTTTTATGCAAACTCGGCAAATAAGAAATACGGTGGCTTTTCGCTAGTTCACAAATTTCACACTGAAAATCCAAAATACTTAAACTTGAAAATAAGTGTGGTTGTAACCTCGTAAGGTACCTAAAGGAAAGATGTCTGAGTCGTCGATGCCACAACCGGACGAGAGCGTGAGCTTGATCCTTACTTCTGGTCTGATGTGCGTGACCCAACATTGACCCTCTTTTTTCTGTTAATTCCAAGAAATACATGTTGTCCCGTCTAACACCATAACCAAGAATCTTCCGGGTTAGATTGTCCTGAAAAACACAAAACTGAGGCCAAAACGTTACCGTGCACTTAAGAGTAGCAATAATTTGACTAACTGATAGAAGGCTATACGCAAGAGATGGAACAATAAGAACGGTATCCAGGGTGAGAGAATCATTCAAAATCACAGATCCTTCTCCAGTAATTGGAGAAGTACTACCATTAGCGGTACAAATAATTGACCGATAACAAGGTTTTGAGGAATTTAAGTTACCAGGGTCTTTAGTCATATGATCGGATGCACCTGTATCAATAATCTAAGAACAATTCTTAGAAATAACAGAGGCTGCAAAAGTTTTACCAATGATACCTAGATGAACAACGTTCGCCGTAGGTTGTCCTTGTTCTGCTTTCGTAAAAATTACCACATTTGTTCCAATATTTTTACGAGTTGATGCTGATGGTTCTAGGTATTTCTGTTTCGAATGACCCGATTCACCGCAATGAGTACATAACCATCCACCAGTTTTGAACTCATCCAAATACCTGTGATAATCTCCCTTCATCTTCAAATAGAAAACACTTCTAATTACCAGCCTTGGCCACTGGAATCACCTTTGAGTCGAGCACCTTCAAGATCCCGTCACAAATCGAAGACAATTCGGTCTCAATCTTAGCCCTATAGTCACGAGTCACAGACACGTGGTCTTTCGTTACCACGACTCCCCTCTTTATGCTCGATCGAGGAAATAATCCTCCATGAAGCACGTCTAGCACCGATCACGTTTTTGTAAGCCATGGAGAGGAGGTTTCGTTCTTCCATGGTGAGTTCCTTGTTTTCGAGAGAGACAGAGACTTTCTCCATTTAGAGCTTTGTGAAGGGTGTATGGATTTCTGGGATTAATTTCGAGATGAACAAATACGGTTCAAGAAAAAAATTCGAGATTCGAGAAAAAAATACGTTTCAAGATAAAAAAATTCGAGATTCGCTCTGATACCATGTTAAAAGTATGAATTCGTATATTTTGAGAGTTTTCTTTCATTACAATTGAGAATGAGCTTATATAGTAATTACAAAACTAAAAAACTACTTTACAACGGCTACATTCTAACGGCTACTTTACAACGGCTATATTTTAACGGCCATATTAAAGGCTATATTCTAACGGCTACTTTACAACGGCTATATTTTTAACATATAGCCATTTTTACATTCTCGATTAAGGCTTTTTCTGTGTCATTGCGAGCTGTTCGCAGAAAATCTTTGCATGGTTTCTTAGACTCGGACTTGGTGCAAAAGAAGTTCCCCACCTGTTTAAAGCTAGACAAAGTCAAATGACCCTGTCCAGAGGAGGTTACTTGCCAAGATGGAAGCTGGAAAGAGTCTGGCTACTAAAACTATTAAGGATTCCATCCAACGTGCTAGAGATGATAATGAGGACGATGATAGCAGTGAGAAAATAGAAAGCATAACTAGAGCATTTGCGAAGAAGAGACCGGCTCCTCTGGTTCCAACTCTACAACTAAAGAAGAAACAAAAATGATCAAAAATCAAATGCAACATTTATGTTTTTTTATCTGCTAAATCATTTTTTATGTGCAAATTTAATGATTGCATACTTCGTTCAATGAAAATATATTTCAGGAATACAGATACTTGTTAGAGTATAATATAATTATATTATGGGGCCTCACCTATCAGCTTTAAGCTGATAGGTGAGGCCCCAGAATATAATTATATTATACTCTAACACACCCCCTCAAGTGAAAGCCCTTTGGGCTTGAAACTTTCACAGGCCCACATTACCTTGTGCTTGATTTTTTTATCAAATAGAATGGGGGTGGTGAGATTCGAACTCGTGACCGCTGGGTCAACAAGGCTCTGATACCATATTAAGGAACCATCTCACCTAAAAGCTTAAGCTAATAGGTGAGGCCCCAGAATATAATTATATTATACTCTAACATACTCAACCTGCTAGTTCCTACTGATCTGAGAATTCCACCACCTTGCAGCCTGCGTAATTAACAATTCTTTCACTCTATCAATGTCCCATCTTCAAAATTCTTCTTCAGTCTTTTCCATTCAACGAGCTGCTTTTCAAATCGTGATACTGTCCATTAAAAAAGCTTTTTTTTTAAAAAGCTTTTTTTTTTCTTCTTAAGATAAACTGTACACCCGAGAAAGCTTTAAAAAATATTAAGATGTAAAATGAATTTCTTAATTTAGTATTCTGGTTAACCACGAGTTATAAGTTAACAGCTATATATGCTGCTACTGTAGCATTTACAGCTTTTGATCGTGGTTGCAAATTCATTAGATTTCAGATTTGATAAATTTCTGGTGTCCCGGATCACAAGCAGCATACTTGCAACGTCACACTGAAATCCTTGGATTTCTAACTAATAAAATATAGTATATAGGAAATATACAAGGTTTACATGATCCGAGGAGCCCATGATCCAAGAGATCGTTCTCAACTTACTAAATATAACTAGCCTCTCCTACTAGACATTCCTCCTTCAAGAGACACAACCCCGCTACGCTTATGCTACTCGCATGTGATGTATTCTTGCATCTTTTTTCGAGGAAATGAGAAATTATTTGGGAAAATAGAAGACAGGGGAAGAGGATAAGGAAGCACTTTTTGGCTCCGGGATTGATTCTTACTGCCACTCTCTCAGTTCAGATTTTACTTTCTTGTTAATTTCGACCGAGCGACACCAAGTGGTGCTTATCGTACAAAAAAGTGTTATAAATGTACAAGTCATTCGGCGTCGATCGCCAAAGTAATTATAGGGTTCTGTAACAAAAAGAAAAGGAAATATATAGGATTAATTAGATCCAGCCAGCTCATTCAGGGAAAAATCTAGTGATATCCAACCTTATACGAACAGCGTTTTTCTATGCAATATATGATTTACAAGGAGAGATTTTACTTGAGAGGAGGACATTGAAATGTACAAGATTAGACGGTGGAGAAACACTTGGAGTGTCAGTTTTCTAAGTTTGTGTTATTTTAATGTCGGATGTCTGCTCTTCCAAGAAATAAAAGTCAGTCTCTCGAGGCATTTGCTTCCTCTACCACCCTCATTGCCACCAGCGCAGCTCTGTCGCATGTAGCAAACAGCGACACCGAGCATTCGCCTCCGGAGCTGTTTCCCACCACCCAGTCGTCCTTAACGGCACCGGAACCCCTAAACATGCCTGTCTCATGTGCATGAGTGCATACACATGCATTTCCAAGATTTCAATTTCCTCAACAGTCGTGCACCTGAAACAAACGCGAGCCTGCATTCTTGCTCTTGGGGTGCACACAAATCTCCAACATTACATGATTATAACTAGTTTCCGTGTTCTTAATTCCTTCCAAACTCTACAAAAGAGAGAACCAGTGAGCGGTCAGGCAGTTTTATCAAGCCTGTGATCAAGTTTGACGCAATCTGCAGGTATGGAGACGGGATGGAAGGGAAGTGCTGAGCTGTCACCAAGTTGTCCTCGGTGTGGTTCCTCGAATACTAAGTTTTGTTACTACAACAACTACAGCTTAACACAGCCGAGATACTTTTGCAAAGGTTGTAGGAGGTATTGGACTAAAGGAGGATCCCTGCGAAATGTGCCTGTGGGAGGTGGTTGCAGGAAGAATAGAAGAGGAAAGTCATTGAGGCTATCTTCTAATGATCACCACTCTAAGAGTTTCGGCTATGGAGGTTTGCCTAATAACTCTGTTAGGCATCCATATATCCATAAAGGAAACTCCTCTAGCTCGCCAACGATTCCCGATGGTTCTCATATTGATCTTGCACTTGTTTATGCGAAGTTCTTGAATCCACAGCAAGATTCCAAGAGTGATTGTGAAGGGCCAGAATTTACCAGTGAGTTTGATCCATCTCTTATATTCCCTACCATTTCGAACACAAACTTGGGACCGAGCTCTCCGTTGTCAGAAGAGAACGATCTTGCTGGATGCCTCACCATCTCCGACTTCTCGACGGAAGCTCCGTTGAGTGACAATGACCACTTGATGTACTGCTATAGTTTAGACTCGGCACGCAAGCATCAAGATCACCAAGATAGGACCGAACATTGTACAAGTAATGACACAAGCAGCTTCAACTTGCCACCGTTGCCCGGACAAGAAACAGCCTCCCAAGAGACACTGTGGTCGAATTCTCACCTGATGGGTAATCATAGCCTGGGAATGTCTCAACAGCCTGTGCTTGGACCTGAAACTCAAGATCCTAATGTATTGTTTGGTAACTGGAGTCCCTTTGATTTGTCTAGTGATGATACTTTTTCAAGGTCTTGATGAAATAAATGTGTAACTTCATTGTTTCTTTTCCCTTGCTATTTATGCATATGATCACTGTATAGGACCAGAAATAATCTACACATAAACAAGTATATGCTACCCCTGTTTATAATAATGGCACCTTTAACTAGTTATATATCAAGCTTCAAAATTTTGCTCTAATAATAGATGTTTCCTTCTTGTTTTTTTTTTTTAAAAAAATATTAATTCAAAATTTTTTTCTCAGTTTAGTAGCCCAGCTCAATTTTACCTTTCGATTATACTCAACTCAACACGCGTCAATTTCAAAAGCCGTTGCAAAGTTTGCATTTGCAACGGATGTTCCGTTGCAAAGTTGTTGAAAATTAACTTGCAACGGACAATCCGTTGCAAGCTAATTTCTAAGGGCCTTCTTGCAACGGATGGCTTCCGTTGCAAGTGCCGTTGCTAATTAATATTAGCAACGGCTTTCTTTATTATTTGCAACGGATCGCTCCGTTGCAAACAAGCCTGTTTTTTTGTAGTGATTACCCTCCACCAAAACCACCATACACCCATCGATTATACTCAACTCAACATGCGTCAATTTCAAAAGCCGTTGCAAAGTTTGCATTTGCAACGGAACATCCGTTGCAAATTGCAACGGATGTTCCGTTGCAAAGTTGTTGGAAATTAACTTGCAACGGACAATCCGTTGCAAGCTAATTTCTAAGGGCCTTCTTGCAACGGATGACTTCTGTTGCAAGTGTCGTTGCTAATTAATATTAGCAATGGCTTTCTTTATTATTTGCAACGGATCGCTCCGTTGCAAACAAGCCTGTTTTTTTGTAGTGATTACCCTCCACCAAAACCACCATACACCCATCGATTATACTCAACTCAACATGCGTTAATTTCAAAAGCCGTTGCAAAGTTTGCATTTGCAACGGATGTTTGGAAATTAACTTGCAACGGACAATTCGTTGCAAGTTAATTTCTAAGGGCCTTCTTGCAACGGATGACTTCTGTTGCAAGTGTCGTTGCTAATTAATATTAGCAACGACTTTCTTTATTATTTGCAACGGATCGCTCCGTTGCAAACAAGCCTGTTTTTTTGTAGTGATTACCCTCCACCAAAACCACCATACACCCATCTTCTCATCATGAAGTCGCCACTACACCAGCCACCGTCTGATCCAGCCACCGCAAGCTCCCCTGACACTAAGAGCAGCCACGAAGCATTCCCCTCTCACCAAAACCTCCGGTTGCCCATCTGAGAACTCCTTTGACATCGCCATAACCATTTCATTTGGCTACAACCCGTCGTCAGCTCCCAAAAAACCAGTAACCACTAACCAACACCATTCCTCAAAGTGATTTGTTTGTTGACAATATTTGCATGCAGGGAACTCTTTCTTTTCTTTCCTTATGAGGTTGTGTTGCCAATTACTAGATTGTTGATTATTTGGTCTCCAGTCGCTTCCTTTTTCCATCTTTCCACTTTGGTTATTTCTGGAAAAATTCTGAGTGTGATTCTTTCCTTTGTAGACAGCAACAAGAGCATTCTCACTTGTTCCTTCTTGTCTGTAGGCTTGCCTTTGCTCCACGGCTTGTAGATTCACAAGCTCTTGAAAGCTCATTTCAGAAAAATCCTTTGAATCTTCTAATGAGCAAATCTTATGCTCAAACTTTCCAGGTAAGCTCACTAGCACTTTTTCCACAATTCGAGATTCTAGAAATTCTTCTCCTAACAATCTCACTTGATTCACCTGTTTTGAGATGTGTGAGGAGAAGTCTTTGATTGTGTCAAATTCCTTCATCTTCAACCCTTCAAATTGCCTTTTCAAATTCAAATTCAAAATCTGCATCTTTCTTGATCTCTCATCTCCTTGGAATTCAGCTTTTAGCTTATCCCAAGTTTCTTTGGTCGTTTTACAAGCCATGATTCTTGTAAAAATTTCTTCACTTACTGCATTATGAATGCAAGTAAGTGCCTTGAACCCTTTAGCCTTTTCTTCACTGAAAAATTTCACTTGAGCCATGGTTGGATTGTTTCCAAGAGGTATTGGTTGTTTGTCTTTCTCCGCAAACTCCCATAAATCAAAAGCCTTCAAATATGCCTCCATCTTCACTGCCCAAATTCCAAAATTCTGACCAGTAAACACTGGTGTTTTTGGTGAAAAAGATGCATAATCCATTCTGAAAAATTCAACCGTGATTCGTTGAAAAAGAAGTTTAACAATTGTTGCTGTGAAGCCTTTGTGCAATTATTTTAAAGGATTTGAGAAGAGTAACTAATCCTTCTACTTCAAGATTTTGCAGGAAAAAAAAAGAACTCTCGTTTTTCTCTCCCCTTCCCTTCAAAGTTAATAACTTTGAAAAATTTCACTTAAATTCTCTCGTGTTTCACTCAATCCCTTCAAAGATCAAAATCTGCTCTCTCAATTTTGTTCTTTCAAAAAACCCTTCAAAGCCCTTAGCTTTGATGTCCCTTTTAAAACATCACTTTTAATCTCTCATGTTTCACACGATCCCTTCAAAGATCCTAATAGCTCTGATACCAATTGTTGGAAATCAAAGAAACAAAAGTCTACATAATTCAAAACTGGAATTGTGCTAAAATAAAGAACAATGAAGAACACTAAGAAATAGCAAGAATGAGCAGAATCAAAGGTGAGGTTATTGCTATCCCTCTTCTCTTATTTATAATGAAAATATGAAGTGTTACAAAATAGGTTTTCCTATTTGGTTACAACTTCCTCTTCTATAATCTAAATAGGAAAATACTTAAAATGGAAACTAGAACTTTGATCAATCAATATCATCTTATTTAGGAAACATAATAATTTAAAGATAGTAAAATTCCTGACATTAATTGTAGGCTAGGAATCAATCTTTAGTCTTCATTTTTCAACACTGTCTTCCTCCTTGTTTTTGGCCAAAATAATACTTCTGGCATTTTCCCAATTATTCCCCTCATTTGTTTTTACCTATCGACTACTCCACATCAGTCATCTTCGGTCAGAGTAGCCTCCACAAGATAGAGAAGCCCCTTCGTTCTCGTTAACAAAACCAGTGAACCACCACAAACAAAACACCCATTATCCATCCTTTCCAATCTGCCCAAAGTTAAACATCACCCCTTTCCAAAAACACCCCACTTGATTTCTTTCATCAAAACCGAAGCCAACAGACCAGGGTTTTCCCACGGTAGCAAACTTGGACCAAAACCCAGATAAAATCGCAGTTGTAGTCCCCTGTCCAGTAGCCCAAAGCCCCGTCGCTAACAAGAAAAGAAAACTCTCAATTTACTAAGTTTTTTCTTTCACGTCTGGCAGCCATGCGTGTAGTGAACGTGCCGTCACTGCCAAGCCCTGCCAGAAGCACCACTGCGTGTAAAACTGATCATGCCTCCTATCTCCCTTGACTTCCAGATTTTTGTTGATCATTCTTCTGCATTTTTTGTGAATCCTTCTTAATTATCAAACTGACTTTTCTTAATTTTCTCACAGTAGATGATTTGTAAATGTGAATGCTTTGATGTGGGATTGATAATCGGTATACCCTTGGATTGATGTGTAGGGTGATATTGACTTGCTAGGAGTTAATTGGTTTAATATTCAAGCGCATGTGTTTTATGGACGTACGGGATCATATGTAAACGGGTTAATTAAATGTTAAACATGGAGAACTGCAAATTAATTGACATGCATGAATGATGGCTTGCAAAGGTGGTTTGAATCATCAACTGCAAATTTTTGGAAGTATGCTAGGGTGTTTTAGAAGTGAGAATTAAGTTTTAAGGCTAATTCATTTTCCCTCAAAATTAGGATGACAATGTTTTTCTTAAAAAAAAATACAAAGTCTATTTAGGATAATACCATAATTATTTTAGAGGGAGTAGCTATCCAATATGGAAAACTTTGAATTGGGATATGAAGAAAAGTCAACACAAAAGCATCTCGATTTCTCTCATGGCAAAGTTGACACAAAATTCCTCCCTCTATTAAATACTATAGAATATTCCAAAGATTTTAGGATATGAAAGATTCATGCTCTTGATTTTCATCCAACATCCAATACAATTTGTCACCTTTTATACAATATGATTATTTTATCACGCATTATGGCATTCTTAACTTGTTTTCTTTGTAGAGAGAAGGCGAAATAAAAGTTCCTTTGTAATTCATTTTCCGTCGAACTCCATAGCATAAAGAAGAAAAATGCAAAAAGAGCCGAATCGAAAATGAATCCTCATGTAAAGGTACCGAATCGAAAATGAATCCTCATGTAAAGGTAGCAAAACTTACATATCTACTCAGTCAAGTGCTACAAGTCATCGCATGAAGGAAAAAAAAAACACTCTGCAGAAACCAATAACATACTGAAAAAGAACATTTTCTGAAAAGCAATAATATTTCTTTAAGGTGGTGATATGCTCAATTGCGAACAACCGACTAGATAAATAAAGAGCTAACAAGTATAATGACTTAGACTATAAGTAGTGTGCAAGAAATGTCGATCTAGCATGAACTATGAAGAGTTAAGGGCAAATCTGAGGAAATTAGGTCATAACTTATGTCAGAAATCACGTATTAAGGAATGTATCACACCGCCAAAATCAATTAATTCTGACAAGAACATAAAGTGTTCTATAACATAGCACTAACTCATTTATAATTTAATAACTCCATCATGTCTACTTTATCAAGTAAGAGTTACTGTTAAACTCAGGACTGGTTACGCTCGGGATGTTGACTGCCGTAGCTTTTGCCAAGGTGTTGGACTACAACTACTTGTTATTGTTTTGTAATGAAATCAACTAAACCAGCATTGACCCCGTGGCTAATTTTTTGAAGAAAAAGAACACGCGATGACCTGAAGCCACCGGATGGGATGGGTCTGATTCAAACTGGGCGGCAGCCAGTTGAATGTGTTATGAATGATGTTGGACCCCCCATGTCTGAAAAATGTTTGCCAAATGCTAGTGGTTCTAGCCAATAGATTTGTCTTCTACCTTAGGCAAATCGCTCTTTTATCAAACAAGCTTGTAATTAATGAACGTGGATTATTATTTTTAGATAAATAAACAACATTGAAATTTAAAAGAAGTCACCGCCGACGACGAATTGAATTGACAGAAATCTATAGATGGCTTTTCAAAACACAAAAGGTTAGAATTTGAAATAAAAAAATTACATTAAAGGATAATTATAAAAATATTTTGATTGATTTGTATATTATAATATTACATTTGCAATAATAATAAATTAATATTGAATGCACAGTTATATTTCATTAATATACATTCATATTTTTGGAAAGAAATGTTTTTTACAAAAGGATTTATGTAATCACCCCTTCAATTATAATTGGATCAGCATCTTCATGATTAATTATGATGCTAAAATTGATAACAAATACATGATCGATTTACAAATAATCCTATGATAAAGAATTAAACATTATAATTATCAAAGAAAACTTGCAGTACTAAAGCTAATTTACATCTCTAGATCACACTTAAATAGGCATCGATGAGGAAATTTAAGGTGTTAATTACCTAGTAATTGAACTAAAAGCTTTCTATACTCTCCTTTTTATCATAATTCACAAGCAAGCCGGTCTATTTTCTGGTGAAATTTTACAGATTATAATTTTGTTGCCCTGCAATAGCATCAGCAACATCGTTTACAACCTTCACCGTCCCCTACAACCAATATCAAATACTTATCAGGAATCAGGATGGAACCATCAAAGAAAATAAATGTTTTGATTCTAGATGGAATCTTTGAATTTTTTTTTTTTAGATTCGAGAAAATTTCATCCTCCGGAAAGTGAACTTTGTGGGTTCAGGTGAGCGTGTAAAACCCTAAACCTTGGCTGTTCTAGGATTTTACAAGAGATGCACATCCTAACTCGAATTTGAGATCTGTTGTGCAGATATAAGGTTTTTTCCATCACGTCACGGGGACAAACATGAGTTTTAAAATGTTTATAGCACTGGATCATCAAGTTTGGGCAATAAAGGAGAACTAAAAATTAAATCCAACAACAAAAGGAGCTGGTTAGTGGGTCGTGGTGACTTGTGAAGATCGAAACTTCGTTGATAATCATTAATTTCCTCAGAATGGAAAGTCCAATTTGCCATGAAACATGCACTACCCAGTGGACGACACAATTTGGTGCCAATGTAAATCTGATTCTAATATATATTCTCATCAAGAACAAAGTATGTACACACAAGAGAAGACAAAAGTAAGCAAAAAGGGAAGTCAATATGATTCTATCACTTTCCCTGATCAGGCTGGATATGAAGAAAGTAGGTTTGCTGGTATGCAAGGAGAACTCATCCAAACTCTCGCATGAATTTTAAGCACCTCTCTGGCCTTATCTTTGGTCTTCCTCCCGCAATCCACTTGAAGCACCAAACATAGTTTGGCCACGATGCCAATCTGCAGCATCTCTTGAAGGACACTGGCTGTTGTTGAGTACTTTGAGATAGAGAAGATAATCCTCAGTGCCCTCTCACTCGCGACCTGAGAAACCCTAAGTATCTTCTTCGAAACAACTGCTAGGCCTGCACCATGTCCTAACAATTCAGCTCTTCCTTCTGCGCATTGGCATAGCAAGTCCAGCACCATTAGCACCATCTCACAGGTTCTTCTCTCTGGTGAATCGAGTAGAAGATCAATCATAACCGAGACTGCATTGACTTCGATGGCTTTGATTCTGTTTTTTCCCCAAGGACAGAGATTGATTAGTAGTTCCAATGTAGCTTTTGAGGCTTTGTGAGATATTTGATCACGTAAAACTTGGACTATTTCGGAGAAGAGTTCTTGTTTCAAACTGATGAGTTTTTGAGGATCAGCAACTTCAAGCATTGATTTCAACAACAAGACAGCATAAGCTCGAGACTCGTCGTTTCCACCTTGCATAACTTTCGTTAAGGTCTCAATGATCAGTTCACCATTTCTTCCCATAATAAGATTCTTTAGACCGGATTCGGATATCTGGAGACCATAGAGGATACTCAAGGCCTCATCACCTGGTCTTGTTATCTCAAACCCATCTTCTGAAGTTTCTTCAAATGATAGAGAATTGAAGTTATTCACCACCGAGACCAAAAATTCCACGGCACCTGCAGCCTCCATGCATCTTTTGTTTGTTTCGTTCTCGTTAGCAATTGAACGTAGCTTCCTCAGACACTCCACCTGTTGCTGTGGTGATTTAGCAGCATTGAGAATCTTAGAAACCTGTGCTCTGTTGATTGCAGGCTTTGGAGTTGGGATTCTTTCAATACCGTAAGAAGCATTGAGAGTGCACCAAGACTGCATCAACCTCCTCAGAGTGTGGTTTGGCGTCACCTCACAACCTGATATCACTTGTTTTGTAACTGGGCATGTATCATTTTTGCCTGAAAACAACCATTTTTCAATGCTCTCGCGATCATAAGTTATCCCGGTTGGGACGATAACCGGGTCTCTCATGATCTGGAGAGAAATAGGGCAGAGAAAAAACGAAGGGACTTCAATATCTTCCATTTTATAGGAAATAAACTTTGCTAGAAGATCTAAAACTACAACACTTAGAACCAACACTTGAGAGCTTAAACAAGATCAAGAAAGCAGTGGATTCCAGAAAATTTATCCCAAATGAGATATGAAAGTAGATAAATAGCCAAGAATTGAAGGATTTAGAGAATTTTGATCTGAGAGTAGGTTTTGAGGAGTTGTATGGATTTGGAGAGAAGATAAAGGGGTTGAGGTCGGGGTCGGGGTATATATAACGAGAGATGTTCAATATTTACAAAGTCAAAACACGGAAAATAGGCGTTGAGATGGAGAGCGGTAACTGGGTTTGACTTTTCCTAGCAATTGAAATGCTCAAGAACGGCAAACTGTACTAAGTCTATCTATGGATGCGTGGTGGCACTGCGGCTGGCACGTGGCTAAATGGATATACATCATATTTTTCCCACCTCGTGTTTCTTATGTTGAATATTGAATAGGTACGTGCCGACAAAAAGGCCACCATGGTGGGTGCCTGCAGCCTTCCGCACTCCATGGTTCTACTTCTACTCCTAAATCAATCATAACCAAGCCTTGAGTTGACCAGCTGCATTCCAGCTTAACTAACTATTGATTGGCATGTGGGTGGTGCACCATGCAGGTCCATCGATCTTTGATTTTTCAACTTGAATATTGGTGATGCACAAGTTGTGGCAGCTGGCTCTGTACAAGTATACCTCACCACCAATCCTCGATAAGATAGCGTTCAAGCAGCATGTATCTTCTATATTCCTCCATAGAGATAGTCTTGGCTACAAAAACTTTATAAATCTCTTCATTTTGATTGCCAAAGTTTCAGATTTTTCTTTAAGCGAGAAACTCTATATCCCGAAAAGTGTATTATATAGATCCAATTGATCGATTAAAACTCTAATTGTTTTAAATTTTTATAAAAAATAAATTTTCTGATTCAAACTCAAAACCTACTGTACAGATCACAAACTCTCTATTACAACGTCACGATTGTAATGTTATAAAAGGCTAGAATAATAAATCTTATTAATCCACACAATGCTTCGTGGGAAATAATATTATACGGATTATTAATTGTATCAATACATAACTATGCTGTTTTTTTTATATATAAGAAAAAATATATTCATATTTCACTTACGTGCATTACATTTGAAATATGGAAAAGCTTAATTCGGTAAGCACTGACGTGCATCATGATTGGATAACTCTTGACGAGCACCAGCACTCTACTCGTACGCCGTCATTTTGACTCGCCAATAGTTTGTCACCACGTTACCAGTCAACAGATTACTGATTTGTTTTATTATATTTTGATTATCGAGTTTTTTTTTTCTTTTTCATTTCACTTCTTAAGTTATCTTCAGCTTACGTCATTCTTTATGTTGAGTTTTGTGTTCTCTTTGTATGTTTCTATGCATGAAAGCTGTTTTACAATTTGATTAAAAAATAATTTTACAAAATAGAATATCAAATAGAAAAAACATAAATTAAAAAAAAATGAAGTGGAATCAGAGAGCTAATAAATACCCTTTCATTTTCATTTTAAAAAATATCAATTTGAACCTTAAAGTTTTAATTTGCATACTGTTTGGTCCCTATAATTTTATATTTTAGTTCTAAATTTTATATGTTTCGCATAGCATAGAGAGAATGTTGTCAAAAATTAGAAAGGTGAAAGAAAAGTTTTGAGCTCCTAGCTATAAAAATTTATATAATTTCAGTAAAACAAAATTTCATTCAGTTTAATTTCAAGTTTTCAGATTTATTAGATGGTGTTTTAGGATGCAAATTGATTTATTTTTATTTCTAAGATGTTTGTTTTAGCTTTTTTAAATAAAAATAAGTTGAATATGTTTAGATTAAAGAAACTTAGATCTTAATTTTTCAGCTGAGAACTAATAAAACCATAAAGTACTAATTTTTTCTATTCATGTTTTTTTGCTTATAGTTTATTTGATTGGGTTTAGGTTGATTTAACTGAGTTATTAAAAACGTAATTGATTTGAGTTTTTTTTTATTAATCCATTAAAAAAAAGTGTTTCACATCCATCACTAGAATTAAATTTATTTTTTTGTATGTTAAAAATAAAACAAGATATTCGTATCAAAACTAGAGAAATTATAAAATATATAAACGTACTCATCAAATTACATTAATAATTATATTTTAAACATAATGGTGTTTTGGAGTGGGATATTGAGTTGACTTTACACGCTATGAATATTCAACTCAAAATATTATTCAATGCCATATTTCACGTGGTAGAGAATTTAATGAGTGCGCTATTCATAATACTGAGGTGACATGTCGGCTATATTTCACGTGGTTTTGTCAACTTAGTATTAAATGTTAATGAAAAGTATTTTTTAAAAAATTAAAAAGTTTTTATTTTTTATTTTAAATTATTTATTATGTTTTTATATTATTTTTAAACGCCGATGTGAAAAATAATTTTAAAAATAAAAAAAGTTATTTTAATAAATTTATAAATAATTTATTTTTTAAAATAACTTCAATCATACTTCTAAATATATCCCGTCGAGATAACTAAGAATAGAGTGTTTGTTTGACAGTGTAGTTAAGGTTGTTTTTTAAAGTGTTTTTTGTTCAAAAATATATTAAATAATATTTTTTTAAAAATTATTTTTGATATTAGAACATGAAAATGATCTAAAATCACAAAAAAAATAATTTAAAATAAAAATATGTATATTTTTTAAAAATATTTTTAAAATATAATATGGAAAAAGTAAGCAATTTTAAGGTGGAGATTTGAGATAGGTGGCTGTTGGCTTCAACTTGGAGCCATGTTGTTTGGAAAATCTGGCCGTTTGACTTTAGCGGACTCAGTAGACAAGTCTAATTTACCTTAGTTTGGGGGCTACCGCTAAAAAAGAAAAAAGAAAAAAGAAAATACTAGATTGTATATGGCAAGTCATGGGGCAATATTGCAATTTTGCATTCTTGGGTCGTTAGGAGTTTGTAACCGCAAAATCAAAACATGAATCGGTGAACTATTTTAATGGTTGTTTAATAATGAATTAGTCAATTCCATAGTGTTACTCAAATGTTGTCATGACTTACGGCCACCGCCTCCTCGCCTCCCCTCCTCCTCCTCCTCTTCAATAGGGAAATAATTTTTATTTTTTTAACTATTGACCCGGTGACATTGAAGAAGCAATTCCACGTGGGACTCAACAAACTTAAACAATAATCAGTTTTCTCTTGTTATTTCTGTTACTCTTTTAAGCACACGTGTTTAGTGCTGTAGAAATAATAAACTGTTAGAAGTTAGTTAAACTTGTTAAGGGTTAGTTACAGTAAAGGCTATATAAGCCAAGCTTAACTTCTGAATACAAGTGAACTCAAAGTCATTCTCTTGCGTTTGCAATTCTCAGAAACCATTCTCTTCTCTGTTTCTTCTGTCAGACATATTTCTTTTTAGCATTAAGTAGGTATTAAAATTTGGATTTTTCACTTGAAAGTTTCAAATTTAAACCTTCAAACGAGTATGTTAGAAATTAAAGAAGAGAAAACCTGTCATATTATTATTAACTAAAACAACTAGGATTTCTAATAGTGCTTCATTGTTTCGTAGAATAGTGAAGCGTTTTTTTTCATCCTTTTATTTTTTTAATTTTACACTTTTTTTTTTAATTTGATATTTTTGTGGCCTAATTACATGAGATAAGACATAAATCATAGTAGAAAGATAAATTAAAAGATAGAGGACCACAATGTAAAACATGAAAGAAAATGCATGGTCAATCTCAAAGCTTTTAGAGTTTTATTTTGATCAAAAAAATTATTTTGTTCATTTTTTAATCCATGAGTTTGAGATACGAGAGATAAAATCATTGGAAAATGATAAGTAAGAAAAAATATTGTTAGTGAACCACATTTCAATAACTAAAATGAACGATCTTGGAGTCAATTAATTCTATTTAACTAGAGAAATGTCAATGATGATGTTTTTTTTTTTTTCTTTCTATAAACATGATTGAAATAAAAAAGGATTAGAGTCCATTTAAGTTTTTTAAAATTCAGTTAATGTTTTTTGGAGTGATTTTGATGTTTTTAAGGTTGATAAGTTGTTTATAGAGATTTGAATTTTGTTTTGAAGATGTCTTTAGATGAAATTAGTGGTAAATGTTTTTTTTTTTCTTACCAAAATCCCTTGATTTTATAATCACCACTGCAATAGTTTTCACTCTTGGAGAAAAAAAGAGATGGCGTGGTCTCTTTACTTTTTAGGCATATTTACTTTGCATTAATTTTTTTAATTAATAACTCATCTATCTAATCTTATGATTTTTTTGATATAGTTGTTATTTTTTAATTATTTTTTTAAATAGAGAAGGGAAATCACCATTGCATGATTATATAAAAAATTAAATAGAGAAAGAATGAATTAAAGGCTTTAAAACACCTGCAGCCAGAGGTCCTGCAATATGTTGAGTATTTTATATTTTATAATGAGCACCATGTTTATTTTTTCATTTTTAAAAGTTTTTTTTTTAAAATGATTTTTTAAACTTAATTTCTTTTACATTTTTATATTATTTGATGTGCTGACATAAAATAATATGTTATTTTGATATGTTTTTAAATAAAAACTATTTTCAAAGAAATCACTTTCATAATAATAAACATGATTGTAATGTGTTTTTCAAAAGGTTTTTAATTAAAAATATATTATAATAATATTTTTATGTTTTTAGATTTTTAAAATTAACACATCAAAATCACATGAAAAAAAACTTGAAAAAAATTAATTTAATATTTTTTTATAAAAAAATTATTTAAAAGCAGTAACGATCTCAATATCATATGAAAAAAGCACTTTAATTTCTTAAAGAGAAACAAATGTAGAGAATGGGTGAGCGTCCCTTTCCTATGAGCCAGGTAGGTTGTATAAATGTCAACAACCCATTTTCGTTCGTATCCCACGGACTGCAATTCTCTTGATAAAATAATTTGACCTAAATTGATGACATCGTCAATTATTATTATTATTATTATTATTATTATTATTAGGTGTGGTTTTGGGCCTAATAACTGGTATGTTTCATTTAAATTAAATCACGTGATCATATGTAATAGCAGCATGAGCTCCACGTGCTGCATTAACATCTGTGCGTTATTCTCAAAAGCTTTTTTGATGAGTTGGGGGCGAAAACATTTTCTATTGTTGGATTATGAGTGATATCAGATGGAAAAGAAGAAGAAGAAGACAGTCAGAATCTAAATTATTAATCTAAACTTTAAATGTGAAAAAAATTAAAGATAAATTGTAATAATATCTTTGAAGATTATAAAGTTATAAAAATTTCTCAAAAGATTATTAAATTAATTGTTTTTTTTTAAATCAAAATATTAGTATTTTTAAAAGCAATAAACTAAAAGAGTTTAAAAATGAGGAAGATTGTATTAAGTAATAATTAAATTATTAAAAATTGATTAAAAGAGAGAGGCTAGACTCTACTGGATGGGTTGGGCTTGACCACTTCGCTTGGTTCACTTATTTGTTTTTATTAAAAATGAGATGTTAACATGTCATTCAATTTATTTTTTAAAAGTTTTAATGGATCACTTGTTATTTGTTATTACGGGAACCCAAAAAAGTTATCTTGGATGACCTTTGATGGCTGAAAAATGAACACAAGTTTTTGGACCCTAAAATCTATTTTTAAATTATATTTTTGTTGAAAACACTTCAAAAATATCATAAGAACCTTAATAAACCCAACCCTCTCATCTGAATTTTTTTTTTAAATAAATAATAAAACTTTCATGGTTCTTGATATTTTTTGTTAGTATGGTTTAAGAGCAACACAACTTTATTGAACTCTCTTTGTAAAAACAATTTTATTGAAACTAAGATCATTTTTTTTTTCTTTTTCAGTGACCTTTTATTTTCTCTCTTAACATTCACGACAAAAAAGAGAGTCAAGAATGAATTTAGAATTGAAATGAAAAAAATATAAAATAATAAGGACCCAATAAAGCACACATTTAACTTTTAGAGATTAAACGAGCTGATTAGCCCGCTTCGCTGGGCATTTTTATCTATGTAGAAAATTAATTGATTTTATAAATGTTGTATTTTGTTATTTTAATATTTACTTAGTATAATTGTAATTGATAAAATATGTTAAAAATGGTTTTTTTAAATCAAAATGTGATTGAATATTGCTATTGCTAAATTTTTTTTGATAAAATTTATTAGAAAATTTGCTAAGAAGGTGAAATGATTTATAAGAAATTTGTTGTCATGGATACTCTGGTTAAAAAAACAAAACAACAAAAGATACCCGGTTAAAAAAAAACAACTGAGTTGGACAGTGAAAAATCAAAAATACATGTGAAAAAAAAGTCACCGTTTCTTAAAAGAAACAAACAAAGGATCTAAAATATAAATTTAAATTCAAAGCCAAAGTTTTTTTTATAAGATTTCTTCATCATATTATTATATTAAATATCTTTAAGACTGTTGATATTAATTTTTTTTTCAAGAAATCGTAGGTCATTTTTTTTTCTTCTTATATATTTTTAGGCGATAATATTAAATAAATATTAAACACATATACTTAGTCTCACATATTATATAGTGTGATCGAAATGGGAAGTGATTTTTATATTTTTTAATTGTAGATAACCTAGGTAAATTTGTTCAAAAAAATAATATTAGTTGCTTTTTTTCCCCAGTAATATTAGAACTGACATATTATAAATAAAAACATTTCAATATTTTTCAAGAAAGGAATATATATTTTTTGCGTGCTATAATTATTTATTTGCTGTCTAAAAAGAACAGTGTAGTCGAAACAGAAAGTGCCTCATATATTTTTTTAATTGTATATAATCTAGGCAAATTTGTTTACCTTTTGTTTTTTTGAGTTGTATTTTTTCCCGGGTAATATTAGGTCTTAAATAATAAAAATCCATTTTTTTTTCCAGAAATATACTTGAAGAAAAGAGCACAAATTAAAATTCGAAGCCAATTTTTTTTTTTTTTTATAAGATTTATTCTTCATATTATTATATTAAATGTATTTAAGCATGCTGATATTAATTTTTTTCTTGCAAAAAATCCGAGGTCAATTTTTGTTTTCTCTTTATATATTTTTAGGTGATAATATGCAATAAATTATAAAACATATAATAATGACTTGTTTGCCGTTTAAAAGAAACAGTGTAATCGAGACAAAGGTGACTTGTATCGTTTTTTAATTGTAGATAACCTAGGTAAATTTGTCTATTTTTTTTTCTTGACTTGTCTTTTATCCCTAGTAATATTAGATATAAAATGACTATTGCTATTATTGCAAAAATCATTAAAATTACAAAATTTTAACGGAAGAAAAAATACTCATAAACATTAACAAAAGCGTTAGTAAGAAAATATTATTATTATTATTATTATTATTATTATTATTATTATTATTATTATTATTATTATTATTATCCTAATGCATGAAAGTGGCAAAAATAAATCAAAGAAAAAAAAATCGATGGAAAATAAAACTATTAGAAAAAATGTAGCAATTATTTGATAAGCATTAAACATTTAAACAGGGATTTAAATCATAAATCAAAAGTTGAAGGGCTGAAATGAAAATCACATTTATTATCAATTTTAATCCAAGGACAAAATTGCAAAAATTCAAACCTGTGTACCGAATTTATTGACCAATTTGGACCCAATCCGGAAATAAAACGTTCGAGGACCAAAGTGAAAGGTGCCCATTTAATTAATTTCAACCGGAAGGACGAAATCGAAGAAATTTAAAACTACTGTAACAGAAGTGCAAGGTGCAGGGCAGCAAATTGCAAGTTGAGGGACCGAATTGAAGAATTCACAAACACGGGGGCCTCCCCTGCACTTTTACGTGCAGGGGAGAGAGACAAACGCTTCCGCCGTCTTCAACCGGCCTCCGCCGCGTCAACGGACACCGTGTGTCCCAACGCGCCGCGCCGGGAGGAAGACCAAGCGGAGACGCACCGGATTGGACGTCGATAGCCCATTTCCGGCCACCTTAGCATACCGCACGCGCCGCTTTAAAGGGGCGTGAGGGGGGGCACCGTCGACCGCGTGCAACGCACGCGTCTGACAGATGCTGAAAAATATATAAATAATCATGGTCAGATATCGTTATGTCCCTGACCGTAAATAAGCTATTTTGTTTTATCGGGGGCTATAACCGTCTTTAGCCATTTCAAATATATTAAAAAAAAAAAGAGTTGCGGCGGACCGGACCGGTCCGTACGCGTGCAATTACGTCCGCACCCCTGAGCCTAACCGGTATTTACCCCTCAGCCGACAACTATTTTGTCCTATTACCAGGGCTGATCTCGCCTCTACACTGTTCAAAATAGAAAAAAAAAAAAGAAAAGAGGTGGACGAACTCGCGCAACGCACGAACGCCAAATGTCCAGTCCACAGTCGATCTGAGTCACGTGCTACAGTGGCAAATGCGAGCTGTTTTAGCTTATACTGTAATAGAACTTTGTTTTGGCATTCAAACAGTGACTAAGAAAAAACAACTTGGTTTTTTTTTTATTTGTGTTGATTTTGATGCTTGTTCTTTTAGTTATTTTCTTAACTATGACCTATAGTTTTTTATTTTGTGGCATTGATCTTTAATTTAACACTTAGACGTTTCAAACTACAATTTAATTTATTTTCTAACATAAATCTTTAATTTAACGCCAAGACACTTAGTATATATAAGAGTGTGCAAAAACAAAATAAATTACTATATATAAAATTTTGTCAATATATCTTGCAAGGATAAAATTATAAAGAAATATGTTTGACAGTGTAACTAAAAAACAACTCAGGGAGGAGTTACTAACATATGGTACACTTCATACACCAAAGTTTTTAGTGAATTTGAGCTCTTCATCGCATTTCTAGTTGGTGGAATCAGCATATGCTTGTTCATCTTATTAGACAATACAAGAGGATATAAGGAAAAGATAAGAAACAACAGTGATTTTATTTTTAAAATTAAATGGCAAAAGGATTTCATGATATAACATCTTATGAATGATCTGAGACACTATGTAGAACATCAACCATGAACTAAGTTATGCTGGCACATAAATATTGACACCTATGGATCTCGCATTTTCACCAATATATTGATCTAGACCTCGACCACCGTATCTAGATTAATTTACATTGATCCATATTATCCTGATTTGTTTCCCAATCACCATGATTGTATATTTTTATTGTTTCGTGACTTAGTAATTTGCATTAGTGTAAAATTAATTAAAATTAAAAGTATATTATAAATTTTAATTTAATTTATTATTATTGTAAAGTTATTTTAAATATTAATTTATGTTGTTTATATATATTCTACGACTTTTAAATATCCATAAATAATTAATTAAAAAGTTATTTGGATAAAAAACATATAAATAAATTTTAAAAATCACATAATCAACATTGAGTTTTTTGTTGATGATTGTGAATAACCCATAAGTCAGCAATAAAAAATCAGTTACTGATTCAAATAATCAAGAACAAATCTACTGCTAATATTAATCAGTATTGGATTGCCCATTGCTAATTGCTCTTAAATTAGCAATGAAAAAATCAATTGCTCATACATTAGTAATGAAAAATCTGCATTTGATATATGTAAATCACTCCTAAGTAATTAATAAACATGTTCATATAAGATTTTGAGCCCGGTTTCTTCTAAATCGAAGTTCTCCGGTTTAATCGTTCAAAGTTTAGGGACACTATCATGCTTAAAAGTATTTACTATTTTGGATTTTTCATTGCTCACCACAAACATCTTCCATTAAGCCCCAAAAACGTCCACCAAAAAACATACCATTTCCGGCCCTACTAACCATTTTACTAGTTAGTATTAATTAATTGGAATGGTCACATGCCGTTAACTCCTATGTAGAATTTGTATCCTTAATTAAGCATTTGGAAATTATACAATTAGAAATAAAAAAAGAAGAATAATCACATGAAAGCTTTGTGCATCACATGGCAAAATTTTCCTGTGTTCCAAACATGGACCCGGAGCTATTTGCATTTTCATTACCGGGGTTCATCACATTTGTATGGTCCATATATAATTGTAAACTAATTAATTGTAAGAAATGGATTGGAAGGAGAAAAACATGCAGAATTCGAAATCAACTAGCTGGATACCTGCTACTCAAAACTCGAGAGAAAGGAAAAGGAGCAAGGAGAGTTCTTCCACTCGTCAGACAGTGATTTAAGGATTTCCCGAGCTTTGTCCTTCAAAAATGGTGCACAGTCAGCTTGTAGCAGCATACATAGTTTTGGAACAGCTTTAAAATCCACCATTTCTTGGATCACCCTACTTGTTCCTGAGAATTTGCATATCAGCGAAAGGATCTGAGTAGCTCGATCATCCACCGCCGGAGAAACCCTCAATATTCTCTTTGCAACCACGGCAATGCTACCTCCATGGCTTAAGAATTGATCCCTTCCCTCAGCACAGCAACATAATTGAGAAAGAACACCCAAATTGAGCTCTGTGGTTCTTCTTTCAGGCGATCCCAGTTCTAGCTCAATAAGCTCAAAAACCACACCGGATTCCACCATCATCTTCCGATTTCTTCCCCAAGAACAAGCATCTAACAACACTTGCAAGGCGGCATTAATTCCTTGATGAGTGATTCCCTCTCTCAAAACTCCAGCAATCGTCACAAAGAATTCAGGTTTAAGCCTCTCCAATACACTAGAACCCGCTTCTAGAACTAGCATTTTCAACACCGAAGCCGCATGGGATTTAACGGTGGCAAAATTCTCCACTTTGCACCCTAAAACCCACGTCAAGGACTCGATGATCTTATAATTTTCACTGAAAAACACCCTTGATTCACTTCGAGGAATTTTAATAAAACATAGTATACTAAGAGCTTCTTGAATACCGGAAACTTGACCTTTCTTGAAACATGCTACTATGAGCAACAGCATGGCCTTGGGCAGGCCAGCATCCACCATGCACTTCCTGTTTCTTTCATTCTCCGCCGCAAGTGATTCCAATTGTGAAAGTGTTTTGATTTGCAACTCGTGACGCGAAAGATTTTTCATGAGTTTAAGGACAGAGGCTTTGTCCAGACGAGGTTTAGGGGTGGGGATTCTATCAACACCATGCGATGCATTCTCGGTGCACCAAGCTTGGATCAACCTGCGTAAGGTGTGATTAGGGGTTAAATCGGAGTCTTTTTGCAAGGGCTGTTTGGTGACTGGACAAGCTGTGTTCTCACTAGTGGATAACCAGTGCTCGATGCTCTCTCGATCATATGTGATGCCAGTTATGGCTGTAACCGGGTCTCTCATGATTTGGAGAGAGATTGGGCAGATAAAAAACTTCGGAACTTCGATTTCAATATCCATGAAAGGATGTCGAGAGTAAAATCTGTGCAGTGAAGGATTAACTAGGTGGGTGCGAAATAGAGAGGTCGATGATGATGAACAATGTGAAGATAAGAACCTCTTTTTGTCAGACCGATTGGTAAGAGAATGCGGCCAATTTATTGAATAAGAGTTTGAGAGAGAGCGGGCTCTAGTCGTCGCTCATATTCTCACGGGGAATTTTAAATACAGTATATATTGTAAGGGAGTATTCGAGGGGTCAAAGAAAGAAAGTTGTTGGCTATATACGTAAGTAATAAGGATTCCACGTAATCGCCGTTATTACAACCATATATAGAACATTATTAATGATTTCTTAATAGTGTTTTCTTATCTTGGTTTTATTTGTTTTTTAGGTTGATTTATTGAGATATTTGTAATTATTTTGTATATTTAAGTATTTTACAGCATATTCCTAGATAATTTTGTTGTACTATATAATACATGATTCGTTTGTGTGGGTTTGTTTGGGATTCGAAGAAAATTGATTTTATTTATCATTAATTTCATGAAATTAAGTTTGACATATGTACACTTCATAAGCCAAAGTTAAGTAGGAGTTCACTACGTTAAACCATCATTACTAATCTTTTACATAATGTTAAGTAGGAGTTCCGTCGTATATCTTCTAATAGAGTAGAAATAGATCGATGCATGCATTCGAAATTAAAGCAATAGATGCATACAAATTTCAAACAAAAATGGATTTAAAATCACAAATAAATAATCATTTATCGACGAAGAAATTCTTTCCTTTATACTATTTTATTGGTAGAAATAAATGAATTCTTTTGCTGAATCAAACACAATTATCGACTTTTCCAATTGTCACCATGCCTAAAAGAGAGAGAGTCAACACATTCATTTTGGTCCAACATACATAAATTGGATAATTTTAGATGCATGCATGTATTGTCTCTAACAGAAAAATTTAATTCTAACATACCATGCCTAGTAGTGATTGTTTTGAGAAATCTTAAGAAGTGAAAAGGTCAAAAAAATGTACATATAAGAAGTGGGATTCTCATCTCATTGTACAAACTCTAGCGCAATTACACTACGCACGTAGCTATTAATAGGAAAAAGGATGATCTTTTATCACTTCCTGTTTATTCTTTTCATATCTATACATTTGGTTCTTTTTTTTTCTTTTTTTAGCAAAAATTCTATTCACATCAATGAATGATTTAAAATACCTCTTGAAATTATGTTTCTTCCGGTGGGATGAGATTGATGATTTTTCATCAAAAGTTTATTATTTTTTTCAATCACAAAAAAAAATGAAATTAGCTATGAATCTTGAAATTATGTTCTTTATATTATTTTTCCAAAACAATGTTTAAAGCATAAAAGTAAAAAATATTTTCTCTAGCATTTGATTTTCTATGATATTTTCACCACGCAATTTTAGCTGTGAGGTAAATTTAAAATAAGAAGAATTATATTCACTAAATGGTATAAAATCTGAATTAATTTAAAAAGTATTCAAACAACTTTTTATTACTATTATAAAAATAATAATAGAAACTATTAATCTAATTAAATAAACTCTTAAAATACACTAAAAAAAAAGATCCCACAGAATTATTATATACTTTCAAGTCAATCCACGCGGATTCCGGCAAGCAATTAGCTACGTTCTCGCTAGCATTATTCCTAAAAAATCAATAGGCTATTCAAGTCAAATTTCTAAAAGATACAAATTTGGAGTTTGCAAATCACCAGTCAACCCATTCGCATGCAGGTCCCCGCCTCTCTCTTTCATCTATAAATAATTTATTTTCTTACATATAATAAAATAAATATGAATAACATACCCATGAAATCTTACATACTTATCCAAACACAATGTATCGATAATCTGCATACAACAGTTCAGTTTCATACTTCCAATTAATGGATCCCCGTCTTGATTTTTTTTCTTTTTCATAATGTTTATCGTGAAGCTTCTGAAACATGATTATTTAACAAGTCAATCCGAATACAAAGTACCGTGCTTGATTGATTCCTCCTACATCAGATCTGTGGTCTGGCCTAAATTGTCGGCTGGTCCTGGAATCCTTTACTACTTTGAATTCCATTGCTTCTAAGTCCACCTGCTTTGTCCGTCTTCTGCTGCTTTTTCTCTTAAATGCCAACCTGTTCATCCATGATCTGTAGACTTTCAACCCCCCAAATCGTTCTCATCGTTGCAGGAGCTGCAACTTTTTGAATATGGAATTCAAGTTCGCAGCCCTTTATAACCAGCCTCTTAATCAAGAAGAAGAGAAGAAGAATACTTGCCAAGAGTAAATGATCGGGCCCTGTAAAATTTGCCAGAAATTACAGCTTCAAGAACAGAGATTGACCCATTGTAATTCTTCAACGTTATTAGCAATGGGTTTATATTAACATGTAATTATAGGCCAAATCATAGATATTTATTAGTTATCTTAGAGTCCAAGGCTCAAAGAAGTAGCTAGGGTTAGCTGTTTACATCCATATATGTGCGTTTGTGTGTGATAAACATGTACATGTTAATCACTAAACATAATACAAGACAACAACTGCAACATTATAGCTCACAACAATTTCTTTCTCTCAACCTATTTCTCTTTATTATTTTATTATCTATCATGTTTTTGGATAAATTCAAAGGCATTAGTTTACAGTGCCTTTCATAAAAAAAAATAATTTTCCCAATAATATTTATGATTTCTTTAACAGAAGAAGAGATTGTATTGTTGACTCAGCAATTGCATATCCTTGTAGATAAAGCTTATCAGCTGGATGTGATAAGTTTGAAATAGAATTACTAGCTTTGTAGATATAGGATTCAAATTTTGTAATATTCCTAGTCTATAGGATCGTTAGTTATTCCCAGATGTATATATATATACCACTGAGTACTCAATAAAGATTATCAATTCTCATTCATCTTTTATGGTATCAGAGCAACACCTAGAAGTAACAAAATTCAAAACACTTCCTTAAATCCCTTGTTTTTTTTTCTCTTCCTCACGTCATGGCCACCTCTTCATACACAAACACTCCCACTGAATCTCAAAACACACTTATTAGTTTCAATGTTGTTGCTCAAACACCCCTCAAATTAAATTCCAACAATTACCTTTCATGGAAACTTCAATTCCATACTCTCTTCATTAGGTATGACCTCATAGGATTTATTGATGGCTCCAAACCATGTCCTTCTGCAACTCTCATATCTGATAATACAATCACCACCAATCCTGCGTGCACACTGTGGATTCACTAGGATCAGCTTATCTTGAATGCCATAATTGGCTCCATCTCTCCACAAATCATACCATTCATTGCTCAATCAAAAACTGCCCGTGAAGCTCCAACATCCTAGCCACAACCTATGCAACTCCATCTCGGGGTCGCATCAAACAAGCCAAAACTCAGCTCAAAATGATCACCAAAGGCTCTGACAATGTCACAGTATTTCTGCAATCTGTTAAAGCCAAGGCTGACGAACTTGCTCTTCTAGGAGCACCACTTCACACTGAGGATCTCACTGACAAGATTCTTGATGGCCTTGGTGATGAATATAGCGAGCTCACACGAGCTGTTCAAGCCCGAGATATGCCCATAAGCTTTGAAGAATTACATGAAAATTGCTCAATTTTGAAGCTTCTGAACTCCAAACACCCATAAATTCACTTCATTTCCCTGCTACTGCAAATCCCACAAACAGAAACTCGCCCTCTTGGTGATCCACAATTCCTTCCAATACCCATAATCATGTCTGGCGTGCTCCCATCCTTAATAATCCCAAGTCCTCCTCTGCTCATACCAACATTCCACCCTCATCCTAGGGAAATCGCCCCTCAAGGCCATATCTGGGTTACTGTCAAATCTGCAAAATTCAAGGGCACACAGCAAAGCGCTGCCCTTCATTTCGATTTGTTCCCATATCCAAACATGGTACCTCTCCTGCTTCGCAAGAACCCAATGCCACTCCTTGGCAACCGAAGGCTCATTTTGCCTCAACCAGTTCCAATCCTCCCTCTTGGCTTCTTGACAGTGGTGCTTCACATCATGCTACTGCTAATCTTCAGAATCTAACGATTCATTCTCCCTACAATGGCTCTGATGATATAATCATCGGTGATGGCTCGGGTCTCTCTATAACCCATACTGGTTCTATATCTCTGCAAACTCCTCATAAAACATTTTCCTTAGACAATGTCCTTTGTGTTCCTGCTATGAAAAAAAAACCTCATTTCGATTTCTCAATTTTGTACATCGAATAATGTCTCCATTGAATTCTTACCCACTTCTTTTTTTTGTTAAGAATCTTTGCACATGGGCAATATTGCTGAAGGGCACCAGTAAAGATGGCGTTTATGAGTGGCCGGTATCCTCCCCATTGTTTGCATTTTCCTGCATTAAAACCGCATTGTCCGCGTGGCATCAAAGATTAGGACACCCAGCATTCCCTATTTTGAAACACATTGTTTCCCACAATAAACTTGATTTTTCTGCTTCATTATCAAATAATTTCTCCTTTAATGCTTGTCTAAGTAATAAAAGCCACAAATTGTCTTTTTCTCAGTCCTCACCTGTTTCGTCTAAACCACTTGAAATAATCTTTTCTAATGTTTGGACGTCTCCAATTTTATCCACTAATGCTTATCGTTATTATGTCATTTTTATGGATCACTTCACCAGATATATCTGGTTCTATCCTCTTAAAAGAAAATTTGATGTCAAAGACACCTTTATCAAATTCAAAGCCATTGTGGAAAAATATTTTGATAAAAATATCAAAACACTTTATTCTGACAATGGTGGTGAATACATCGTCCTTGCTCAGTTTCTGTCCATAAATGGTATTTCACACCTCACCACTCCTCATACACCTGAACACAATGGTTTTTCTGAATGTAGACATTTGCATATTGTTGAAACTGGGTTAGCCTTACTTTCAAATGCATCGATTCCTCAAAATTATTGGACCCATGCTTTTGCTGCGGCAGTCTATCTTATTAATCGTATGCCCACAGCTACACAGCCCTCTCCATATGAGTTAATTTTTTCCACACTTCCTAATTACTCAAAACTAAAAATATTTGGTTGTTTATGTTATCCTTAGCTACGACCGTATGTCGCCAACAAATTAGAGTCCAAATCTCGGCCTTTTGTCTTTCTTGGTTACTCGTTGACCCAAAGTGCCTACTACTGTCTTGACACATCCACTTCCAAAATTTATGTATCTAGACATGTTCGCTTTATTGAGAGCATTTTTCCATTCACCACTCTGCTTGTCTCCTCCTCTCCCTCCACGACAAGTACCTCTGCAACTTGGCTCCCACCTTCAGTTACTGTGCTCTCTGTCCCTTCCACACCGCCACTCAATTCATCATCTACACTGGATGTCGCTCAGCAAGTAACCCATCTCACCATAATTTCCTCAACTCAAGCTCTATCTCAGCCAACCTCATCATCGCCTTCATCAGCACCTGTCTCTGCATTACCACTTTCTGCCACAAGTATTCCAATCCCACCCACAAATCACTCCCAACTGCCCCCTCCACCGACCCATCACATGATTACCAGAGCCAAAGCTAATATCAGAAAAACCTATCACCAAAATGAATCTTCTCACTCAATTAGCCAGAGGTGATGACTGTGAACCTCAAACTCTCACCCAAGCTCTCTCTGATCATAAATGGCGTCAAGCCATGTCTGCTGAGTATGATGCCCTCGTGGTTAATGGCACATGGATCCTTGTCCCACCCAATAGCAGTCAAAACCTAATTGGTTGTAAATGAGTTTTTCGCACTAAACGTAAATCTGATGGTTCAATTGATAGGTTAAAAGCCAGATTGGTTGCCAAGAGTTTTCATCAACGGCAGGGCATTGATTATCACGACACATTTAGCCCAGTTATCAAGCCAGCCACTGTCAGACTTGTTCTCAGCATTGCGATCGGCCGTGACTGGAACTTACAGCAATTGGATGTAAACAATGTCTTTCTCCAAGGCAATTTACCTGATGATGTTTATATGTCACAGCCCCCGGGATTCATTGACAAATACAATCCATCCTATGTCTACAAACTCAATAAAGCCATCTATGGCCTTAAACAGGCTCCTAGGGCTTGGTACACTGAGCTCAAAACATTTCTTCTCTAAATTGGCTTCACAAATTCTTACACTGATACATCACTCTTTGTCTATCAAACTAATGGTCATCTCACGTACATACTTGTATATGTTGATGATTTGATACTCACAGGGGACAGTGATGCTGAACTTAACAAGTTTGTGGATATTCTTGCAGAAAGATTTTCTATCAAAGATCTTGGACATTTAAATTATTTCCTTGGTGTGGAAGTTGTGCCCAACCAACATGGTTTATTACTCTCTCAGCGACGCTACACTCTGGATCTTCTTCATCAAACAAAAATGATGGGCGCCAAGCCTGTCATCACTCCAATTCCAACCAGCCCAACACTCATGTCCAACTCAGGTTCCTCCCTCTCAGACCCTACAGAATATCGTCGGGTTGTGGGTAGTCTCCAGTACTTGCTGATTACAAGGCCAGATATTGCCTTTGCTGTCAATAAATTATCACAGTATATGCACAATCCTACCACTGAACACTGGTCGTTTGTAAAAAGGCTACTGCGTTATCTTGCTGGAACAGTTAATGATAGCTTACAACTATACAAAGACAAGGGTCTCAGTCTACATGCATTCTCAGACAACAGTCTCAATTTGCATGCTTTTTCTGATGCGGATTGAGCAGGTGATAAAGACACATTTTGTTCGACGGGTGCTTATGTTGTTTATCTTGGTAGAAATCCTATTTCCTGGAGTTCTAAAAAGCAGTGAACTGTTGTTCGATCCTCTACTGAAGCGGAGTATCGCTTGGTGGCCAACACTGCTGCGGAACTTAATTTTATTTGTTACCTCTTGATTGATCTTCGTATTTCGCTTCCTTGCTGCCCTGTTATTTATTGTGATAATATAGGGGCAACTCAGCTATGCTCCAATCCTGTCTTCCATTCCAAGATGAAACATGTGGCTATTGATTTTTATTTTATAAGAGATCAAGTTTAGTCAGGATCACTTCGTGTTGCACATGTTTCTTCCGCAGACCAGCTTGCTGATGCACTCACCAAACCACTTCCAAGGCAAAGGTTTCTTGAACTTAAAAGCAAGATTAGAATTCTCTCCCGAGCTCCATCCTGAGGGGGCATAACAGAAGAAGAGATTGTATTGTTGAGTCAGCAACTGCATATCCTTGTAGATAAAGCTTATCAGTTGGATGTGATAAGTTTGAAATAGAATTTGAAATAGACTTACCAGCTTTGTAGATATAGGATTCAAATTTTGTAATATTCCTAGTCTATAGGATCGTTAGTTATTCCCAGATGTATATATATACCACTGAGTACTCAATAAAGATTATCTATTCTCATTAATCTTTTATTCTTTTCCAGAATCACTCAATTACGAAGTTTATAAAACAACAAGCAAATAACAACGCTAGACTATGACTTAAGCATATAGCCTATTAAATTATAACTAGGTCCATTTTCACATTTTACAGCTCCAATTCTTTTTTCTCAATAAAGAATATTTAAGTCTCCACCTTCTTCAATATATGATATTTCCAATATGTCACATGACACCTATTTAGAAGGTTTACCACTCAAGAAAGTAGGTGTGGTGATAATTAAGAATTGTGTCCAAGGTTATCAAAATCGCGATTTTGACACGACATAGAAGTCGATCCTAAAACTTGGATCGTAAGATCGGATTGTAAAATCGTACCTGAAATTTTTCCGTACAAAAATCATAAAATCACAGCTAAAATCGTGTAGGAAGAAAAATCATAAATAAAATATTTTCGAATACAATACAACATAATCCATAAAACTTAATTAGTTAAGGTTTATACATGATTTAAAATAACTTGAAAATACATTACAAAATAATTATGTCCATAGAACTTCATTAGGTAAAAACTAACACATTTAAAACAAGTATTCTACTAGTATGTTATGTAAACTAAAATCAATCTCATTGACGTCATCTTCCTCGCTATTTCTAATACATTCATCAAAAGCACTGCTATTGAAAGGATTATTAGTACTACTACTGATATCAATACCGATATTGCTAGTATTAGCTCAAACTCCAACAAATTATTTCAACATGAACACATAAAAATGATCTAAAAACATCAAAAAAAACTTAATTTAAAGTAAAAACTAAAAATAAAAAATTTATTTTTTTCAAAAAATTCAAGTATAAATTTTAAAGTTAATATTTAAATTAATACATGAAATCAAGAAAAAAAATTTCTTTCTAATAAATGGTTTGTGTAATGGCTTTTTTAATTTGTTTTTTTATTAAGAGAGATAGAATTAAGAAAATCAGTACACACTAATTTTCTTAATTTGTTTTTTTATTGAGAGAGAGAGAGAGAGAGAGGAGGGGGGCTAGGCTAGGCCTAGCTTGCAGATCGAAGTGGGGGCTATGCCTATTGACTAGCTTTGCAGAATGGAAGGCAAAAAAGCATGGGGGCGGCTTTGCAGATAGAAAATTTGGGATCGTAAAATCAGATCGATCCGGATCGATTTTGATGTTTTTTTTTAGTTTAATAGGAACCGAGTTTTTAACCAGATTTGAGAAGTTTTGTTGAGTTGACTCGTAAATCATAAAACCAGATTTGACAAGTTTTGTTGAGTTGACTTGCAAAATCGTATGATTTTGCGAGTCAACTTGCAGTTTAACAACCATGATTATGTCTATGGTTATGTGTGCAACTCAAGATTTATCCCTACATAAGTTTTTCTCTTTTTGACTAGCCACTCGAGAAAACTTGAGTAACACCACCCTAGTTTGCAAGGAAAAGAAACCATAAAAATTGATTTCTTGTGGTGGCAAAACTTTATAGCAATAAAAAGATATATCTGAAGATGGAAAAAATGGTCTTTATATTTGTTAACACATATAGGAATTTCATCCCTATTTTTAGGCTTGTGTAATTATAATAATTATAAACCAGTTGTTTAGGTAGATCCTCTATAAACTAAACACGTTAGGACAATTAGTCCATTGGACCATTGAGTTGATAGAATTTGGGCTATAATATCAACTTTATCTAATCATTAAAGCACAAGATCTTATTGATTTTATTATCGAGTTTATGTTCAATAATCCCATGATAAAGAAATAAACAAACTCTAATTTTCGAGAGAAACAAATCTCTTATAGATGATGCCTTTAACATTCATGATAGTGGTATTAATATAATTTATCCTTATTCAAATCAATATGTTTTTTTAATATATGCTCTAATATAAGTTCATCTCCTTCAATAATATGGGAAAATATAAAGTAGTCATCATCTGACTCAACCCAATAAAAGCCTTACAAGCTTACACCCTTCAAATATATAATGACTCTTCATTGATAATGAGGCAATGTAGGACATAATACATAGTTAGAGAGCCATCTATATCTAAGTACTACTAATAGGTGTAAAAACTCCTTGAATCACCTAAAATAGAGGAAAACAATATCACAATCTTATAAATCCTAATGAAAAAAAGCATTTAGGAAGATCTTTTGTTAAAAATCTAGAAACACCAATCTTAGATCTATTATTGGGGAATATATAAAAGTCCTTGATGAGCTAAAAAACAAAAATAAAATGACTTTATGGTTTTTTTATGGCCCAAAATTCTCTACTAAAAGATTGGTGAGTATCATTATAGATAAATATTTCAATGATTAAGAGATATCATCAGTTAAGATAAATGAACATTTATATAGAAGGCTTATAAGAACTATAAAAAAGGTTTACTAATTGATAATACTAATAGAACAAGCGTAAAAAAATTTAGTTTTCTCACTAGAAGAGTAGTCAAGTATCACTTGATGAATGAATAGCTATACAAAATGTTTCCAGTAACACTTTTCTAAGAATATAATTCTTATGAGGAAAAACATGTACTCTAAGAAATTCTTAATGGACTTTATTGCTTACACATGAGAATAAAAGTTTTAGCTACCTAGACTAGCCAAACTAGTTGTTATTTACTTTCACTCCTCCATGATCAATAAACTTGGGTCAAAAATGTATGTGTTAATGTTTTGCTTTTGTTCCTTGTAAAGTTTTAGTAAAAATGAAACAGATTATTGCATCTTGGCCTTTATCTTTATAAGAGGAAAGAATATTATAGGCCTCTTTCCTAAATCTTTAAGAAAATAAATAAATTAGGGGTAATTAACTCTTTATCCAGGTGGTTAAAACTATAAGCCTTAATAGATACCATCACTAACAAAATGATATTTGTTTTGTTAAGGGATATTTTTATTATTATTTTGGTATATAAAAAATACTTATCATTACCAACAATAAATGATAAACTAGCAGGTCTTCTAATAATTAAATGAGACAATCATGAAAAATAGACATTGAGAAACAATAAATACTTAAAGCATAAATTAAATAATATAAATAAAACAATCATAGATCTCATAGTTTTATTGATTAGAGGCTTTTGTTTTATTTGACCAAATACATTTTATTTATACAATAACAACATGAAAATAATAAAGGAGAGAAAAAAATAGAAAAAAGGAAAGACAAAGAAAAAATATATAGAGGGGAGGTGAAATCTTTTCTGATCCGCTTATTCTCTTCTGCATGTTTCTCTCTCTATTTAGAAGTCTATAAAATCTCCTAAAAATACTCTCAACATTATCTCCAATAATAACCATCAAATTTGAATATTTAAATAAATTATTAAATAATAAAATAAATTTTTAATATAATAAGAAAAATGATGTCTTTAACTAGAACTTATTCATCAAATCTAAAAGCTACTGAAAATAAATGATATTATATTAGATTTACATGCCTAAGGACTTTCAACATGTTGGCATTATGGGATTAACATGTGCATGACTAATTTCAACCTCATTACAATTAGTATCTCTGAAACCTCAAAACATGAAAGTTGTGTGTGTGTGTGTGTGTGTGTGTGTGTGTATATATATATATATATATATATATATTGATTAGGGTTCCATTGCATTTTAAGTCACATCAATTGAAGCTCAGGAAAGAGCGTTATTCCTTTACAAAGTTATATAAAAATTGTTCGTAATCGCCTAATTAACATTGTTTTGCCATCAACTCCTCCATTTGCATTCTAAATTTAAATATAAAAACAACACATACATTTTATTTAAGAATCAAATAGTATAAGATATTAAACATTAAAAGAGAAAAATATGACATTTTGCATTCTCATCAACATAACACCCTCTTTTTAATCATCTACTAATAGTTTTATCATTATTATTTAGAAGAAGGACTTTATTATAATTTAACAAAAGATTTCTCTATAGAAAAAAGGAAACATCTTGTGTACCAATCCATATAGAGTTACAAGTCTTATATATTAACTCGCAAATCATTCTCTTCTCCACTCTTTCACATGGTTGGTCTTATCTGTAATCACCCCTCAATCATGACTCTCTTTCTTGAATAAAAATGTGTATAATTAAATTATCATGTACTATCTCTTAGAGCTTCTAATCAATAGATAAACATCTAAAAATCATAAGATAAGTACAACACCAAGTTGTTTTCAAATATTCTTAAAGGTAATTATTATGGCCTAAACATTCAAATGCAACTAACCAATATATAGGTTGTGATAATGGAATGCATCCATCATGAACTTTGTAGGTGAGAGTTTAAAGTTATTTTACAAAAAAAATTATGTTGATCTATGTGTGCCATCATTTTGTTTCGATCAGATGTTTTTTATTAAATAAAGCTACTTTCTCTATAGATACATAACTTGGATAAGTATCATTTAAGGGATTCATAGGCTCTTTAACACATTAAAATAGACATAACTCTTCTTCAAGAAACCACCCCTTAAACTAGGGGCTTGAAACTTAAGATAGTTTGAGATCTAGACCTAATTATATTTTGATTTACCATATTCTCCTACATGATCTAAAACTTCTTTTTAAACTAGAAAATTGAACTCCAATTGTCCTAAAATTTTAACTTCAGATATATTAAAATGTTAAGAGATTTCTTATAAAATTTAGTATGATACAATAGGTAAATTAAAATAAATTATTAATACTGCATAATTTTACCAGAACAGAATAATGAGAATGAAATCAAAATGATTAGGCTGATTTATTTTAAAAAAATAAAATAAAATTTTAAGCACGAAAAAATCAATTCTAATTTAATAATTTTTTAAATTGGAACAAACAAACCAACGTAATTTGTCTATTTGAAAGTGTGGTTGAGGTTGCTTTTAAAAGTATTTTTTGTTTAGAAATGCATCAAAATAATTTTTTTAATTTTTTAATTTTTTAAAAATATATTTTTTAATTTTTTAAAAACATTTTTTTTAATTTTTTAAAAATATTTTTTAATACCAGCATATGAAAATGATCTAAAATAAATATTCTAATTATCTAATATACTAAAAGAGGTCAGAGTCGGTTACTGTAGCATGTGAGGAGAATCACTGTGAATTGTAATAGTATTGCTCAGTTTTCGGGTCGTTCGGGTCGATTTGGTTCGCTGTTTTTATACTATTTATATATTCTTTCACAGAAAGAGACAATGAAAGGCATGTAGCTCACTGGCAAACAGACGCGCTTGTGTCTTAAGAGGGCGGGGGTTCGACCCCTGCCTTGCACGAATAAATCCTGTTCTTACTTATAATTTTTTTTTTATTTTTTGTTTGCTTTTTTGTTTTTTTTTTTCACTTATGATTTTTTTTTCATTTTTATTTATTTTTATTGTTTTTTATTATTTATTTATTTATTTTGACGTTTTTATTTATTTATTTTGACGTTAATTGTTTTTTTCACTTATGTTTTTTTTTCTTTTTTTTTTGTTAAATTTATTGACATTTTTTTTTCTTTGATTGAATTTTTCCCCATTATTAACTCAATAAGAATAATAATATTAGTTTTATTTTCTTGCTTCCTTTTTTTATGTTTTTTATTTTTTTTCATCGTGATAATTTAATAATTTTTATTGTTTTAGTTGTAATAGTAATAATATTCTTAGATGTTAAGACTTCGATGTTCATGTTGTTATAATAGGGTGTGTTGATATGTTTCAGTATATAAAACCTTGCATGTATACATGTTATACTTTATTTGATTTTTTTCAATTTTTTTATTTGATTGAAATTGATAATATATTTGATTTTGTTTTCGACCCTTATACTTTTGATTTCTGATTTTAATTCTTTTAATTTTTATAGTTCTTAAATAGTTCCTATTTTTATCTATGTTTATAAATATGTGCCTTTATTTTTTGTTTTGAATTTTTATTATTTTCTCTTTTGTTGAGATAATATTTTTTTCAAAAATTATGTTCTTAAATTTTAGTTTGTATTTATGATCATTTGAAAATTGATACTTCGTATTTGTTTTCCTTTGTTTTTACTTTTGGTTTTTTTATTAGTTTTTTTTATTTTAACATCAAATGATTTTTTTAGCTAATAATTTTATTTTTATTTATTTTTTTATTTGCTCTTTTGTTAAAGTTTTTGGATTTTTTTTATTCTTTTATTGAATTTTTTTTCCATTATTCACGCAATAATAATAATAATAATAATAATAATAATAATTTTAGTTTTTTTTTCTTACTTTCTCTTTTATTAATATTTTTGAGTTTTTTTCTGCTCGGAATAATTTAATAATTTTCATTGTTTTAGCAATAATAATAATGATATTTTTAGATGTTAAGTCTTCGATATTGTTTTTATTATAATAGGATGTGTTGATGTATTTTATTATATCAAACTTTGCATGTATAAATATTATATTTTATTTTTGAACTAGCAAAATCTATTAATCTTTTTAATCCCAACAATTATAAAAAATATTTGCACGGCCCGCAACGTAGTGCGGGCAATTAACTAGTTTAGAGTAAAAGATAAAAATAAAAATTTCAAATTTTTTTTAAAAAATATTTTTAAAATACAATGACAAACATATGATAGACTTTTTCAAATCCGCAATAAAAATTTAGACCCCACTTTTCTTTTCTTTTTTAGGAATTTAGACGTAACTTTAAACAAAAACTGACTTGCAACGAAAACAGAAAAACATTTTTTTTTTGTTAAAAAAAGAAGAAGAAGAAAAGAAACCAATGTGTTCTCGACAGACAGAGCAGAGTAAGAGAGAGCTTTCCCAGTTTATCTGTGAATGCGAGATCAAAGGAAAAGGAAATAAAAGGTTACGAGGTTTATTTATTTATTTTATGTTTTTCTTTCTAATTCTGTTTAATTATACCTGCCTATCTATCATCTACTTCTCTAACTTCTGTTTATATTGACTAGACTTCCTTTTACCTTAGCTATTGCTGCTTCTCTTTTGCATTTCCACTTCCACTTCTACAAGATTTTAGCTTTTATTTCTTTCTTGTACATGAAACAAGAATTTAACTTCATTTATTTTTTTGTAAAATCTCCATTATCTAGAGGAGATTGTGCAACTCTTGCGTTTTTTATTCTTCATTCCTGTTGTTTCTTTACCTCAAGAGGTTGCTTATAGACGATGTCAACTTGGTGAAGTGGGTAGCTAGAGAAAACGAATTAAATTGTGGGTTTCAAAGTTGACAGTGAAATTGCATACCAAATTCATATATGGGGCTGTTTCATTATAGTCTGTTTTTGTATAATTGTGTGGCTTTTTTAATCTTTAATTTCATTAGATTAATAATAAGTAGCTATTGAACTAAATTTGTGAAAACTGTTCTTGTAAAGATGATCCTTTTATGTTTTTGTCCAAGTTTGAATGATCTTGGATCAATTTAACTTTAGACCGCCAAGCCATTCTTATTTCTGTTATTTGGGTTTTAAATTGGTTAGGTGATGCAATTCTTCTATTTATTGGAAAGGATTGATGTGTGTAACGTAGTTGGAAAATGCTCTTAGATTTCAACTAATCAAGTTTTAGACCATTTCAATCTGCAATTACTTCGAGTTACTCAGGATCTAATCTGGTAGTTTGGTTCAATTAAGTTTGTTATCTTAAAAGTGACAGCTAACTCAGTTTGATTAGTTTTGCATTTCTAATTATTGCTTTCAATATTCCTATGTTTTAATAACTGTACACTTGCATTTTTTTTCTCATGTAGATTCTCATTCGCTTGCAAGATCCATAATGGGCAAAAAAAATACTTATAAGTGCTGATTGCTTTGATGGAATCTCCGGTAAGTTTTCTCACTTGTCCATCATAGTGATTTTCTTCATTTCAACATTCATGTCAATTCGTGATTCCATTTAGCTGTTTATTCTTGATGAGAAAAAAATAACTGATAATTCTTATTCCTTCCTTTGCTGGGATAGGATCTTTCACTTTGCATGATCATTGAGTATTGAGAGTACATAAGAGGTGAAGTCCAATGCCATGTGATTTTCTTTTGAGAGGTTGTGTGCTGATAATCTGAGTGAACCGTGCTAATATTGTGTGGTTTCTGTGTGTTAGTCTTGCCATAGTTCAATGAGGCATGTAATCTTGCTGCATGATTGCAAGTGATCCGTTTCTATTAGCTATACAGGATTTGCTTTACAAGTATTGCCATGTTTGAGAATTGTTCCCTCAATGATTGCAGATTATTCTTGTTTGCACAATGCATCTAACTCTGCTTATGGTTTTTCTTGATTCATTATTTCTTATATGAAGGAGCCAAGTAGGATTGGTGATCGATCAACCAGTGATGTTGTTGTCCGACTGCGAACACATGAAGGCCGAGATGATTGGTTTTATTGCCATTCTCTTATCTTGATAGAAAAGAGCAAATATTTTGCTGACCGCCTTTCTGAGGACTGGCCTACATGCCAGATCCTTGACTCACGGAACTGTGTTGAAGTTTACTGTGAAGAATCAGACTTTGATCACCATGTCAATTTTCTACGACTTCTCTATGTTGTTATAGATGGTTCATTGGAAGACATATGGCATGGAGTGAAGAATGCCCTTGGCATTCTGCGTGTGGCTGTGGAACTTGAGTGTGCACAAATTGTTAGTGCTTGTGCGAACTACTTGGAAGCAATGCCATGGGAAGAAGCTGAGGAGGATGAGATCCTAAAAATCATACCAGGCATGGGATCGAAAGCACAACCAATTCTTGCCCGTGTCCAACCAGTCAATCCGACAGCTGTATTGCGAATATTTCTGTCAGCTATTAAATTTGCCACCTCATCACCTCCTTCAGCCATGAATGATCTTAAAACTTCTGCACAAGAGCAGCTCGAATACATGCTGACTGAAGATGATGATGCCCCTCTACTAACAGCTGATCAAGAGGTCAAATTTGAAGTAAAGGAATGTGTGAAGAGACTGTTCACCAGATTTACCAATATGCTAGAAGCTCTGTTATGTGGGCCTGTGGAATCAGCTTATGAGAAAGGGAAAATGCAATCTTTTCAATCATATCTATCAGATTTATCGTGGGCTTTTCAGATACTAAATAAGTTGGAAATCATGAAGGAATTTGTCAATAGTTGGGTAGGCGCATCAGATAAGATAGTTCTGGTTGTTGAGCAAGCTAGTTCAGTAGCTGAAATTATTGAGACAAAGTCGAAGGTTATAGAGGTGGCAGCAAAGGTTTTAGAAGCAATAGGATATGGCAATGTTATTCTGCCTACTGCAAAACGGTTACACATGGTCAAGGTTTGGCTTCCATTTGTGAGGATTACCAAACCATTAATTGATTCTGCCACAACTAACTCCAAGGATGCTCCAGAACTTAAGATTGATGGTGAGCTATGGCAGTCCTTAGAATCCACATTTGTTTCTATGGTTCTTACACTTCCATCAGAAGACCAGGCAGAGATTTTGACAGAATGGTTAGGGAATGAAAATATTCACTATCCAGACTTCACTGAGGCATTTGAGGTATGGTGTTACAGGTCCAAGGTTGCGAAGAGAAGATTAGCAGACATGTTGGGCAACCACGGTATGGCCAATAGCATACTTTGACCATCTGTTTTTTCATCTTTTGGTAAGAATAGTTACATCGTGCTTAACTAGAAATCAAGAATTCATTTTCCTATCCTTTGCAAGGATCAGGGCTTTGTTTAGAAAGTGTTGTTGAAAAGTGGTTCCTAAGCTGGTTGCACCAACTCTTGCAAAAATTGCATTCCAAGGTATGTAAATGAAGTTATGTTAGGCTTCTGTTTTGTTGTAAATCCATAATTGTGAATGTGTAGTAGCGTAATCTAATTTGATTAATCTTCTGGGCTTGTGCTGTCTTATTGTCCAATTTGCTTAATAGATTTTTTTCTACTTAAAGTCCTTGTGCATAATCAATTTTATTTTCTATTCTTAAGGAGAGGGGAATGGAAGCCGGCAGGGAATGCCCGGGTGAGGGCAAATAAATAATATGCACATCAACTTAATTAGATATGTTCATTAACTGGATTTTCCCCCCTTATAAAACACAAACTCTTGTGTCACGAAAAGAAGTTTGACGAACCTTGCATTTGGGATTACTGTTTCTTCAAGGGCTGCATTTGTTCAGTTATGTTGAGTTGCAAAAACAATAAGTAAAATAATGCTATTCGCCTATTCCCTCCGTTGTGCAGGGCAAGGAAGCACCAAAAGAACACAATACATGTTATGAGAAAACCTTCTCCTTGTTGGTCAGTTGTGGGTAGTGGTTGTGGTCTTAAAGATATCAGCGTCCTTGCCAAGAAGCAATCCTTCAAAACAAAGAAATGTTTAAAGAAATAAACATGGACAGATTTGCACTTTACGTCTTTTTATCTATCTATGTCCATTAAACAATAGTTTCGTCACTTTTCTTCTATTGAGCAATGATTCTGGACCGTTTTGAGCTGTTATTTTTGCATGCGGTCTTGCACCTTTTGACTTTGTTTTTTCTACCCTAGTTTTTCTTCAGACTTTTCTGGAGCAGAGGACCTTTTTGGGTTCATCGTCTAGACATCTATTTTCCCAGAACCTCAGGGGGTTGACCTGGCGGAGGAGGCCTAGGTTTTTTTGGTGTGCTCCCAAAGAAGTCTCAGGTTCGAATTCGCTCAGGTGTAAATAATTCCTTGGGGCCATCGGACTTGGGCGAAGCCCATGAATTAACCGTGGTGCACTTGCGGGAAACTCCTTGCCGAGGGCCTGTGCACCCCCGGGATTAGTCAGGCCCAGCGGCCTGGATACCCGTGGTTAGCTTCGGCTATTCAAAAAAAAAAAAATCTAATTTCCCAGCATTCATGCATCAAAAAACTATATATTCTGTAACCATTGCTGACTTATCTTTGAAAATGTTGTTTGAAGGGGACTTGTAATGTTTATGCTTCACTAAGCTCTCCCCTTACAGTACTGTATGTGGATGTTAAGAATGTTTTCTTCCAATGTATCGTTTCTAGATTATGTTAGCCACTTGATTCGAAATAAAAACTATCGTTACTGTTGTCTTTGATCTTGATTTCTTGCGTGTAGCTTGCAATCAATTGAGTGTCACACTCCATACATACTAATCTTTATTTGATGAAATACATAATGACATCATGATTGCCCACAATCAATATACTACATCGGTATACCCCATTAACTAATTCTTATGACACCAAATCCATCTATCCATCTTCAGAACTTACAAAAATAATATACAATCCTCAACCATATACTAAATCCTAAGCTGTCTTAGAACTCAATGGTTCTATGCCAAGTATAGACCTATACTAAGTAAATTTTCTTCTTTCTTTACACTACCATGCATTTTCCTTGTTCCTCGGCAATACAAGGAACAGCAACAAATAGTGAAAAGAAATTCTGAAGCCTCGGCCTCTCTGTCCTAACGTATCAGGCCACGAAGTCTGGCAAAAGTGGTGTTATAAACCTCTTTCGGTTCTGAATGTCCATGCTCTCGTATGCAGTTGAAGAGTGAGGCGTAGATGTGTTAAGGGTTCCATACTCATTTGGTTCCCCCATCTCTACTCTTCTTCCCAATTGAATGTTCTGGTTGGGAAGAAAAGTTTGATGAGTACCTGACAAGGAGAGGTTTTCACAATGGGGTAGCCCAAGAGTGAGAGAAACACCATTGCCAGAAAACCTTGGCGTATACTGCTCTCCATCAAACCTCCCAATATCCCCCATTGGGTATTGCCCAAAACCTCCAATGAAGTTGGTCTGGCCTCCCATGAATGAGTAGCCATCCCTACTCTGCCTCTCGTCGCCGAATTTCATTGAAACCTGCCCATTGTTTACCTCGCCAGGCTTGATGTCCATGTTAATGGATGGCACACTAGTTGGGGAATGTATCAAATCATGGCTTCTTGGTTTCTTTGGGCTCCCTTGTGCGATCCCGTCTAATTCTGATGACCCCATAAAGGAAAATCCAGACTGGTTTCGGAGGTTTCCTCCAACAGGAGATGTTGAAGCGGTGGGTATTGAGATTGCAGAAGGAGCATCCGGTGAGTTGTCCAAGGACTTGAAGCTTCTAGTTTGATTTCCGTTAACCGAACCCTTCTCTTGCAGAACTGACCTTGAAGCCGAATCTTCATTGTGTTCACTCTTGCTTGTTTTGTCCTCTGATCCATTCTGTTCCTGTTCCTTGATTTCCTCCATGTACATTTCTTCTACCATCGGCTTCCAAAGTCGAACTCGAGCATTTATGAACCAATTAGACACCTGTGCAATAACACAAACATAAAGATAAGAATTTCCACAACTGCGATAGGAATGCTTTAAAATGCAGGAGTTGGTTCATACCTGGCTCCTCGTGAGCCCTGTTTGTTTTGCGAGCATGTGCTTGTCTGAATCTTTGGGATAGCTGAAACATGAAAGGTCCACAAATCAGATATGAAAAAAAACTAAAACCCAGGGATTTTTGTGGGATCATGGGAAACAACTCTGATTATCTACATGAAATTAATTAGTCATCAATAGGAAAGGGCCAAAACAAAGATGTAATTCTTGGAATTCTGAGGGTGCTTACGGGTGGAGAAAGTGTTCGAAGAGCCAAGCACGGAGAACTGAAACTGATCTCTCAGGCAATCCTCTCTGGGGTCTCCACGCATTGTGCTGGATCATTCCCAACTGTTGAAGTGCACGCTGTTGTCGAAGGTGATGGTCGACAAACTTGAGCCTTGAACCTTCAGTCTTTCCTCCTAAGCAATCCTCTTCCCCTAAGCTTTTGTTTGCAGCTTTAATCTGACCTGTTATGGCATCTTTCAAGCACCTAAACTGCTTGGAGATTGTTTTCAATGCAAGGGCTGTGTATGTCTTTGCTGAACCAATTCCTGCTGCCTGCTCAAACGAGGAAATCACAATCTGCATCTGGTGATGATACTGCCTGTACCTCTGCTCCACCTGCAGATAAATAAAAACAAAAATGAATAAAAAGTATCCCATTTATCTGCTGCAACAACGAGGTACATAAGAGCCTCGAGCTTCCCTCTGTTCCTATATCTTGTGAAAATTGAAGTTCTAAATTTTAAAAGCATATAGCAAAGGTCCGAAAAGTTGAGAAAAACATTAGTTTAATACAGCACCAGGCTGAAATTTGGATGGGTTTCTTACAGTGATAGAGACCTAACCTAATCCCGAGTGCTTTTAGCCAATATTTTTCTCAATCAAGAACGTTCCAAGAAGCTATCCTCAGTTTCTTTAAACGAATTAACTTATCTAAACCTCACCAACACAAATTGAAACAAAGCATAGCTGAACATATAAACTGAAAGTGCATACCTCATCAAGCATGCTAATAAGCTTCGCCTTCTTCATCTGAATTTCCTGCCTCTCTGCGGTGGAAAGCTCCGGCCCACGCTTCCCACTGGCTTCTCCTTCACCAGACCCTTCTCCGGCTGATGACTCTCCGATCAACCTATTGCTATTATTACTACTAATCCCATTACTCTTCTTTGACAACTCGCTCTTGATTCCATTACTGTTCACATTAACAACCTCATCAAGTAGCTCTTCAGCGGCCTTCAAGTACTTTGAGCTCAGCAACACCCCTTGCATACCCGGCACCCCATTTGTCACACCCAAACCTGGTGACACAAATCCACCAGACGCCCTTATATCTTCACCGGACACAGCTTGAGCCTGCGATCCAAAACTGCCTTGCTGCTGTGAGGAGAGGCTCAAAGACAGGCCTTGTTGGGCGCGTGGTGTTTCACGCGCAGATGAAGAGTCAATTGGATTGTAAAAGTTGTAATGGACACGGGGAATAAGTCCATGCAAAGCAGAAGCCTCATGGGAGTTAGGGTCCAAAGGAATACCGACGAACTGTTGGGTGTTCGATGGCCCGTGTCCCGAGAGGTGTGGTGGAGGAGAGAGGCTGTTGGCAGCAGCAGAAGCGGCGGCGTTAAGGAATACAAGGTTGTTGGAAGGTGGTGGTGGAGGGGTATCTGAGTATTGGACATAAGTAGGGTTCATAAGTACAAGAGTTTGAAGACCGTCCGCTGATGCAGCAGCTGCTTGGATTTCAGGATTCCCGTGAAAGTATGTCGCCATCGGATTGGTTTTCTCGAAAAACAATGTTCAGTCTTGTATCTACACTTGAAAAGAGACTACGTTAGTTATCAGCCTTCACATCCAAATATCAAATCCAAAGACACGTACAGACATAAATCCACACCACCCCTCATCTTTCTACATGCAGACAACCAAATATATGTATAATTCAATGAGTTTTTTATGTTACCTTTTATGAGAGTGGAATTTCTGATCAACCCATCAAAGACGAAGTGTTAGAAACAGACGGGATCGAATTTTATAGAAACCTTGTTGATCTCTTCTTACTGTAAGCCTGTGAATCAAGAAGAGGATGCATGAGGAAACCAGAAAATATTGAAGTGCAGATTATCAAAGAATTTCTTGTGCCAATTCATTCGCCCAAGATTTTAAAAGAATTCTTGTTTGTCAGTGTTTATAGGTTTTCATCTTCTACAGCTTGAATACCAGCAGAAGAAGAAAGAACAAGAGAAGAAGAGGGAAAGGGAGTGGATTAAGGAGAGGTGGTGTTTATATAGAGGGATAAAGAGAGAGATGTGCAGAGATTGATAGAGAAAGAGAGAGATAGAATCGATTATAGTATTAGTTTTTATATAATTGGAACCTGCTGTGATGGTAATCTGATTGTGCACGTGCTTCATGATCATCTGCACTTCAAGAGGGATAGAACAATTTTTCACTTACAATGACCTAAAGCCCATGAATTTTGAGAGAAAAAGAGAGAGAGAGAGAGAGAGAGAGAGAGAGGAGGAAGTGTATAGAGTGGAGGCTAAAATACGTGAGATAAAGAAAGGGGAGGACACTTGTAAATATATGTGTTAATATATACTTGAAAAACACAAAAGGGGCGCGCGCGCGCACAATTCTGTGATCTATCCATGGATTTACCACTCTTCACTACTTGAGAGGAAAGACCAGCTTTGTCAGACTCAAATCTCTGCAACTCCCTCTTTGAGAAGGTAAAAGAGTTGTAAGGAGAAAGATGGGGTTAAAAAGGCTGAGAAAAAGATACCCTTCCTTGTTCACTCATTATCCATACATACAATTATTTATCAGCCCCCATTTTATTAAAAAACAAGGAGGAAAAAATCAAAAAGAAAAAAGAAATTACTTGATGACTTGTTAATTCATGTGCTAGTACATATAAATTGGTCGTGTTCTTTCTTGCAATGTTTTTCTTGATTGGTGGTGGGGGTGTGGTGTTATCTATGATCAGTTCTGCTGCACTTGAGGACTCTATCTATCTCTATCTTTCTTATAGTAAACTTGCAGAGACACACCTTCCATCTCTTTTATGGCTTTCGAGTGAGGTACCTGCGAATAGATCAAAACAAGGGAACTTCTGTGATTTGACCTTCCCTTTTCATATCATTTGATACCTCAGGGCAACTTTGATGAGCCACAAAAAACCTTTTTCTTCGTATTTAGAGTGCGAGTCTGTCTGTCAGAGAGAGAGGGGAATGCAGCAGGTGTTGTTTATAAAAAGAAAGAAAAGATAAACAATAAAAATTTCAAGATTTCATCAAAGGGTGTCAGATGAAACTACACAATCAGCTGAAAAACGAGAAAAACGTCTCCCTTCCAGGACCCAAGAGCTCAGTAAATGAAAATTATAAAGAGATGACGATGATGATGATGATGAGAACTGTATGTGGGTGGAGGGGAGGGGCCCTATTGATGAATTCAACAATAAATATCTCTTTGTCCTCTTCACGTTTTTGTTTTCTTCTTTATTTTTTATTTTCATTTTTCTGGGTATAATTTTTGTGGTTGGATGACGGAGTTTGAAGATAAAGCAATTAATAAATCACTAGGAACATAAAACCAACCACCACAACACCTACTTTAATGTTCCAAAAAGTTTTTATATCCTTAGTTATCTAAAATCTTAAATCACTGTCTCTGTGTAAAGAATATGTGTATATAAAAAAAAGCCGAATATATAAACATGAAAATATGAATCACGGTAGCCAAAATACATGGGCCCTGTCTACCCATAGGTTCTCACTGTTTTTCTTTTTCCTACTTCCGGTTGAAGCATCCAGCCTGCAATTTAATTATTTAAAACAAATTTCCTGTATCTTAATTATGGATGACTTTTCTTGTATTTGCTCCTAACCTTTTCTGTCCCGTTCTTCTTCTTCTTCTCCTTCGTTCAGCACCCTCCTGGGAGGGGGTTGATAGCTAGCTGTGTACCTATTTTTTTCAACAAGGTAATGGCTACGATAAATAAAGAAGAAAAGGTCTTCGGTGCCGGACCAGTCAATTAATTCTCCACAGCAAACATTAGTTTTAGTATCTGTGTCTGATTTAGATCGGAGAACAGTTCTATCACCATCAGAAACAATGATAACACAGGAATGAGTTTTGTAAAGTTAATATATAGGACTAGTGTACGAACAAGACTAATTCATGATGGTCATCAGGTAAACAATTTGTGCTGCAGTGCAATTAATTCTTACATTATAGGGTTTATATATTATAACGTGAAATGGGATTTGTGTGATTGTATTAAATTTCGAAGTCATCCTAGGATTCTCTAAAGATAACTTTGTACGAACTTTACAATTTAGTTTGTCAGGCTGACATTAACCACCTCAATTCCAGTAAGAAAAGAAGAAGAAGAAGAAGAAGCTGCAACATGAAGGGTGTTGTTTTAATCTCACCTATCTGCAGCAAGTTTGTCAATTCCATTTCAGTTGATGCTTCATTTTTTCAGCTGGAATGAAATTTTTCGGTTTCTGAGTGTTTCGGCGCGTTGTTTTGGGGATTGTACTGTTTATGTGTATATACATATATATATATATAATTAAATATATTAATTCAAAAAGAAATTTAGTTCAAATCCAAAAATAAAATTATTTAAAATTCTGCAATTTAATTTAAAAAAGGATATAATAAAATGATTTTTATGAATAAAATTATGAACATATATAATATTACGAGAATATCATCATCAAATTCACAAGGTCATTATATTCTCTGATTGCTCTGAAATTTTAACATAATATATATATATATATATGTCAAGAGACTCATCGTAAAATTTCATCTAAATCTAACCGTCGGATTAAGAGATATGATTGATATTATAAAAATGTTCATTATTTAAAAAAATATATTATTTGACCGAAACAGAACGGGCAGAACAAAACCGGAACGTTCCTGCCGAAATTTAGACGAAATTTCTGAAACGAACATAAATTTTAAGGGAGGTAAAAAATGCACCACTTTATCTTATTTTTTTAATTGGTATAAAATATTTTGACAAAAAACAAAATAAAATTAACAACACTAATCTGCAGTACCTATTTTGGTCAGTCAGGCACACCTTGAATATACATATACGTATATGTATATAAAACAAAAGGGTGGCAACTTTTATACAAGATCAGGTCCATCAGGTGTCAACTGATGCTGCAAGGTAATTACTATACATATGATAACATTTACGTCCTCAATTAATATATATATATATATATATATATATATATATATATATATATATATATGTCCCAGTTGAATTGCATTGAACGTCTACCCTTTATTTACTGTGATTATGCAAGAATATTCATGATAATTAGGAGACCGCTTCGGTTTGAAATTAAGCCAAATAGTTCAAATAGAAGACTGGCATTGGCTCACAGGAAATGAATTTCTTGACAAAATTTCCATGGAGGCAGCCTCCAAAGTCAATTCATCCAGCGAAGCATTATCAACTCCAAATAATGTGCCAATAATTGTCCACTGAGTTTTTTAATAATTAAATGTATATAACGAGAGAGAGATTGCTCACCTGGTCATTTGATAGCAAGTTTATTTATATTTTTTAATATTAATTTGTTTTAGTACATTGTTGTAAAATTAAAAAATATCAATGAAAGACTATGTCGGCTTGTATTTATTTAATAGCAGCATAATAGAATAAGAAATACTGACTTTGAAAATTTGGTTGTCTAAATTTAATCGGCATTAGAAATTACCGATAAAATTACCTATCAAATTTAATTTACATAAACAAGTAAGCATTTCATGTTTATGAATTATCATATCCTATTATTTTTTACTCACTTTAATAATATAATTAGTATTCAACTATTTATCCATCATTTATTCAATTCAAACTTATTCAATTTAAATTAACATATTTAAGTATTATGAATTCTATAAAAAAAATAGTTTCCCCTGAATTTCCAACTTAATAATAAAATTAACAAAATGTAAATGATATTCATTAAATTACTTATCATTTCTTCAATTCTAGCACACCTAGGCTACAAAATAAAATGCAATTTTATCAAGTGACATAACCTCAAATCTCAAACAAACTCTAAAATACAAATTATATATTTAATTCAACAAACTTATCTAATAAAAGCTGTAAAACACATAAGTATACAAGCAAAATACTTCAAAAAATATATATAAATGAATTACAAAAAAAAATGTGGTTTTTCTTTCTTAGATGAGTGAAACTTGACACAAAATGAAAAACCTGACGGTACTGACATTTGTAGGCCAATGTTGACAAGTTGGGTAGCAAGATCTGTGAGGGGAGTTGCTAGATATGCTCAAATAAAATGTGAGAGGGGGGTGTTGTTTTTCTAAACAAGGAAAAAGAAGAAATGGTCGGGGGAGGAGGAATTGTCTACGTAGTTATAATTCATTTGAAATTAATGATGGAAATTACTAATCATAAATGTCTACGATGAAATATTTTCTTACTTTTTTGGTACGTAGTGCTGTCAAACTCCAAAGGGTTGGTTTTTTTAACTGGATTTATGGATGCGACCAAGCTTTGTGACCTTCCGAAGTCCTTTCCAAGTACATCAATTTACAATTCGTAAATTTAATTTAATTTACAAGCCAATTGCTGAAGGATAATATGTGTTCTAGCTCTACTACAGCATTGCTTTATTAATGATTTTGAAATACATGCCAGGGAAGTTTGGAATCGAGTAAGAGTAACCGTTAGTGATGGTGACTTTTGATAGAGTCAATATTTACAACTCAAACGAAAGCTATTTAATTTATGATATCTACACACGTATATTTCATATATATTTTATTATTTTTAAACCTCTTAATTCTTCCTTCTTGTCTCTATTTCATCCCATGTATACATCTCAAAGATTTTTTATTGTAAGAGTAACCGCTAGTGATGGTGACTTTGATAGTTGTAGTGGGGGAAGGTCTTCCCGACTAGAACAATCGGGTTTTCTGTCAAAATTTCATATGATGAGGAGAATTAATAGTAGTTGTTTTCGTTCCTTGAAAACATGTAAGAAACATTTCTAAGCCCCCTATAAATTTTGGTTTTGTGCTGATTCTAGGTTTTTGGGTTTTTTTTTTTTTTTTTTTTTGCATTTTTAGAGGTAATGTGATGGTTTAATAAGATTCTAGGGTGCTTGGGGGTAAGAAATAGGTTCAAATGGGTTTTTAGGTTTAAAAAAAAACCTTGTTTTTCCTGCCACTGATTTCAAACAACATGTCATTTATTTTTTTAATGCATTATTCTATTGTGGCTTCCCAAAATATCAGCTTACTTTAAAGTCAAGTAAACATAAATTTATTTATATCATCCTTATATTATTTTTGTAAGAAATTATGAATAAATTTGTATTAATATCTATATCTTTCTTATCACTTATATTAAAATAAATTGATTAAAAATACTTGTAAGAACTTCGTTGATAATATAATCATGTTAAAACTCAGTGGAGTCTTCAATAATAAATCTATTCACACATCTGTACCTTATATATTATATTATATATCAATTATCTTATTCAGATTTTATTCTTAAAATTTGTTGATTTTTTTCTTAGAGTTAATTTGAACATATTTATAAACATTTGATTGGCATACATGCAGCGTATGTACCAAAATACCCATGTTATCTTATATATTCTAATTAATGTAGTCTTTGTAATAATTATATTTTTCGTCATATTTATTTTATAATACTAATAAATTTCTAATAATTATTCATAAAACATATCCAAATGCAGGCTTTTTTTCCCTATTTAGGTAGTTATATTTTACTATGATTGCAGTTAACTTTCCTAAAATAAATGTTATTTTACTTAAACACTACTTTGTTACCATGTTCATGACAAATAATTTTTTTTATTTGCTCATAAGAAAGTGCACACCTTTTTTTATATTAACCTAATTATATTTATTTTGATGGAGTCTATGATCTAAATTTTTTCAAGTATATTTAGAAGTACAATATATGATATTTTTAAAAGGGGGGTGGGGGTGGGGGATAGTACATCAGATTTAAATTATTATATAATAAATCAATATATTAAATAAATAATTGAATAATACGCATGCAAGAAAACAAACATATGAAAAAGCTTAGATACTGTGAACGATTCATGTTTCTGTCACATAGGGGCACAAAACATTACAAAGGTGAAAATCGGAATGTGGAAATACATATTAATTCTTTTTTATGTGTACCAAAATAACCCATCCCAGTCAGCATCATCATCATCATCATCATCATCATCATCATCATCATCATCATCAATAATTTATGAACTACTTCGAAATAATGGAGTTAATATATGGGACCCTTCTTCTCAAACTTTACTATTAGTTTGGTGAACTATCTCAATATGGGGGCCAAAACCAAAATCTTGATTAGGCAAAGAATCTAATCTTAACCTCCAAAACCTGGCACTTTTGTTTAAAAACATACCACGAGACGGATATCAAAACTTGTTACAATAGACTTTAGTAATAATCTCTCTTTTTTTATTCTAAAAATTAAGTTACAAACTATAATATTTGTTTCCCCATTGATTAATCCATACACGTGTATGTTCGTAGAAAAGAAAAGGAAGCAAAGCATTATTAATAGTTTCCAAAGTTTGAGTCATTAATTAATAATGGATGCTTATGTTTGTTCTTCAGTATGTGCATGTATACTTGTGTTAACCCTGAGGGAGGTGCGTGGCTCACTGATCAGCACTAGATTTGCTCTTTAAATATCACCGTTTCGGGTTTCATAGTAGTCAGGATTAGTAGAGATTTTAGCTGGTCGTTAACTTTGAGGCCAATAAAATAAGTCGAAGTGCACGTAAACTGGTTCGAACACTCAAGAAAATGCATACTTGTGTTTGAATCTCGAGCTTGTTTCTTCTCTGTCAATTGGGTGTTTTTCTTCTTACATGCATGGTGTGTTTAAGAGTCTCTTGATGAGTTATCTAACGACGCATTAAGAAAGGTGCAGTTGTTCTCCTCTATACAATTAATTGTGTGGGATATTTTCATAATTTTAATCATGTTAATTCATCTAATTTGAAGGACCTGCAGAATTATCAGGTAATATGTATCCAGGTCAGGCCTGATCACGGTTCCCTAGTCACTGATGACCTAATCTATCATATACAATATTTATAAATATTTTATTTTCGAAGTTTTGAGCTAGCTGTGCTGATTAAGTGAGAGTGTTCATGATGTTTCAATAATTATGCTTCGACTTAATTTGCATGTCCATCGTTGGATGGGTATACATAGCTTTCCCGACTCTTTCTACAACCAGAACTCTTAAAAGACAATCTCTCACATAGAAAGAAGAAAGAAAAAAAAATAATAATTATTATGATTATGATTATTATTGGCAAAGAGAACTACTGGCCCTACTAATTAAGCTTGTTGACCACGGAGAAAGAGAGATAAACAGCTGCTTTCAAGCTGGATCCAAGTCTTGCTACCTGCCAAAAGGGAGGCTGCTTCTTTGCTCTGCCGCGTGACTAATGCCTTATTTATTTATTTTGATGCGTGGTCCTCTTTTTTCTCGCCATGGACAGTACGGCGGTCTCGAGCTGCAACCAGCATTAGGGTTATGTCTGTAAAATCTATCAACGCATAGCACAAACACTTTGGGCTACCATTACCACCTACTTCTGATCCCATCTGTCCTGTAATAATCATGTGCTAGCAGAGAAGTGCATGTATAAATCTTTAAGGAGACCTTCTAACCTTAAAATTTGAATTTTTCCCTTGAGATCGCCAAGTTCGAAACCTCAAAATGATGGGACAAACATAAGGGATTGAAAGAGTTCATGCTATCCTCGATTGTTAACATGGTGTTTCTTGAACTACTATTAGCATAATAATAATAATAATAATAATAATAATAATAATAATAATAATAATTTGGTCTTCCCTCCATTAGCTTTTTTTCTAAAACGTTTTGAATACCTTATCATATTGCAGTATCTTTAACTTGTCGGGTAGTCATTCTAGATCTTTTTGTAAATGTCAAATTCATTGAATCGCCCTCAACCACAGCCAAGCTTATTTCGATTATTTCGAGGAGGGTGGGGGAAGTTGAATTGACAATATATCTCTTCGCCGCATTAGCTGGTGAGGGAGATAGCGGGAGCGCGAGCGTTCTCTATGAACAGGGTTTTTTTATTTATTTATTTTTCAATTGAATTGCATTAAATACCTTTGGTCGCTAACGGTTGATTGTGAACAGTACATGATATATATAACCAGATTGACCTAGAATTTTCTTTTTTTTGAAAAATTGATTAAACGGCCTTCTTACTATATGATGTGAACAGTACAATTTGCTGAAAGATCTTTGGATATGGCGGACTTTTGATTTTGATTTTTTGTATTTACATATTGCGAAAAGGTCAGGTCGAGATACGAAACTAGGGATCCATTTGAAGAAAAAAAAAAACTATGACTTTTAGCTGGGGAAATAACACATGAAAGGAATTGTGATATTAGTTTTTAAAATATTATTATAACATAAATTCAAAATTAAAAACCATAACTATAGCTAAGTTGGTGGTTCTCAAGCGAAAATCAAGCATGATAAAATTTTGTTTTTGTTAAAATTCAAAAAATATTTTTTTAATAATAAAAAAGAATATTGTAAATGATTTATTATGTCTACATTTATTATTTTTTTTATTAACGTAGGTTTCTATACCAGCTTGCATGCACTTCGACTAATCTCAAGGACCCTGAAGTTAATGACCATGTAAGCCTCTAGAGAACATCATATTAGCAATCACAGGAGAAGTAAACTTCTTAGTCTCAAACTCTTACCATTGGATCATATATTAGATTTATCTATTTTTATAATAAAAACGGTGATCCACAAATTAGAGTATTATAATTGAAGAATTGTATGTCGATCATATGAACTTTACAATGCATACTGAATGTTCTACCTACGAAAGAATCAGAATACATCAAATATATAATATAACCCTACCATTTACTTGGTCGAATTATCACAAATATATATATATATATATACACTCAACTTTTTTCCGTCCTCGAGTACTCGTCAATGAACAAATTAAGATTCATTCTGTCTAAACAGCGACATGAGGTCAATACAATAAAAGTGAAAAGGTTGTGCAAAACTAAGAGAAAGCATAGGACGTTCGTGGATACTTTTTAGAAAGAAAAATAATTGAGGTTGATTGCTTACAAAACTGAAACATTAAAATAGGTTAAAACATGCATGTTGCTGTTTTTTTGGAGAAATAAACAAAAAAAAATTAAATCATTTTCTTCTTTTTTAAATCATAAGTATTTTGCCAAACGAACGCAGCTGTCAAACAGCCAAATATAACTCTTAAGCTCAACATGTAAACCATCTTTCATCAACACCAATGGGTTTTTGGATTAGTGATGACACGTAGCTACCTATTAGATAATTACATACGATAGTTCCAATTATTATTTTATATAAAAAAGTATTCAGGTGTGGTTCATGCTTTTTTTTTAAAATATATATTATATGAGGATTGATATTATATAACCTAGTTGATTTTAAAGATCAAAAAACAGTCTAGATTACTAATAAAAATATAGTTTGATTAAAAAAATCAAGACTGTATATTTTTAAAAACTATATTAAAATAACAACATATTAGATTAACTCGAGTTAACTTACCAAACTCACTACTCAAGTCATGTAACCCTAATAACCTTGTAGAAAATAAATAAATATTGTTAACTTTAATTCTCAGTCAAACCAATGTTAAAAGATGAAATTGAAAACAAAATTCAACTAAAACATAAGTCAAGCAACCTGTGTTAACTTGTCAGACTTGGCTCATGAGACTAAAATAACCACATGAAAAGCAAATCAAAATAAATCATGAAGTTTAATTCTTAATCAACTCAATATTAATGGATGAGATTTTAAAAAATACATTAAAAAAACACAAAAAAAATCACTTAAGCTAACCAACAAAACCTGTGACTCAAGTCATGATACTAGTACAACCTTATAGGGCACAAACTAAAATAAAATAAAAGTATAATTCTCAATCAATTCAATATTCAAGGATGAAACTGAAGAAAATCCAACTAAAAAAAGGAAAAATATACTTGATTCAATTGGTCTAACCCATAACCCGGGTCATAAGACCTTGATAACCCCATAAAAATTAAATTCTTTATTAACAAGCTCAATTCTCAATCAATTTAATATTGAAAGATTAAATTTAAGAAAATAAAAATAAAAATAAAAAACAAAGTCAACTTGGTTTAGGAAATTAGGATAAATCCATAAAAAGAAAAATGAAAAAAAATAGTAAAAGGTATAATCCTCAATCAACTCATTGTTGAACAATAAAATAACAAAAATCCAATCAAAAAAATACAAAAACAAAATGAGTCAACTTGGTCAAATCATGAAATTTACGACCTGGATCATGAGTTTGTGATAACCCCATAAAAAAACAAATACTATGAATCTCAATTCTTAATTAACCCAATGTTGAATGACAACGTTAATAAAAAAAATTAACGGTAAAAGATAAAAAAAAAATTGACCTAAGTCAACACGGTTAACTAACAAAAATCATGATATAGATTATAAGACTAAGATAAGCTTTATAGAAAGTAAATAAAAATAAATTATAAAATCCAATACTCAATAATAATATTGAATGATAAAATTGAAACACAAAATCTTAGCTTGATTTTTTTTTATAAAAAAAAATCCTACAAACATTTATGGATTAAAGTGAAAACAAAACCTTAACATTAAAAGGACAAGAACAAAATAAAGATCAAAATTGACAATAAACATATGTTGTATGTAAAGGTTAAATTTAAAATAATAATAAATGTTATGAAAGGTTCAAGGAGGAAAATTTAAATCAAAACAATGAGGATCAAATTGAATAATAATAACATCAATTTGAATTGAATTATAAAATTGAAAACAACTAAGAATATACAAATAGGCAATGAAGAAAATAACAAATCCAAATACGTGTAAAAATAAAATATTTGATAAATTAGGATTGAAAAAAAAAACAACTAAAACTTGTAAAAAGAGCTAAGATAAAAATTTATATTAAATAAAGAAATAAGTATTGAAGTTGAAATCTCAACAACCAAGAGGTTTAAGATGTGATTTTAAGGAAAATTGAGAGAAACAAGAAGGAAAAAAGGTCCACTAATAAAAAAATCAGACCACCAACAAAAACATGTTCTTCAACAAGAAGAAAATGATACAGTGATACTTTCAATGATATAATGAAAAGGTATTTTCAGATTCTTAGAGCGCTAAACATATTGTCTAAAGGTTATGAGTACCATTCACGATCCCTCATGTGATGCACATGCATGCCCACCTTTTTGTTTTCTAAGCCAAATATGGAATTACCTTCAAGCTAACTTTGTAATTAAAAAAAATCTAAAAAAACAAAAGTTATCGTTGATTAAGGCCTAAATGATTTTATTATTGTTTTTGAGGTATTTCCATAGGTTTAATGTGTATTTTAATTGTTTATTATATTTCTAGATTTGTGCAAATACCAAATCATCCCTCAAATTAAATTATAATAGCTGGAAAGTCATTATAAAAATTCAAAAATACCTCTTGAAGCTAAGTTTAATTTTTTTTACTTCAAAGACCATTTGAATCATTATCCTAAGAAAATCAAGAAGAAAAAAATTGAATTATTAAAAATTTTCATCTCTTTATAAAATTTACAATAAAAAGTCTAGTAAAAGATTTTAGATAATAAGTTTTTGTAAAAAATATATATTTGGTGAATGGATTTACTAGATCAAGAAATGAGTAATTTATTTGATAGTGCTAAGAATGAGGTCTAGAAAGCATACTCAATAATAAATAGGCATAAGGCTAGAAATCACACATTACTAAAGATATGATGGCCCAAGGGCCCTCTTAAAACAAAAGAGAAAGATTTTGCAAAAAAAAATAAAAATTATGTTTGTGAAAAGTTTGAAAGCGTTTAAAATGGTATGATCATAACATATGATTTCCATTGTGGTATGATTCAAAGTTTTAATTTTTTTTTTAAATGATCTTATTATAATGGATGACTTCCTAGTCGAAAGATAAGAAATATTTCTCAAAAACAATCTTGTCGTAATGGGCGACTTGCCCAGGTAAAAAAAAATATGAGGATGTTTTCAGAATAATCTCATTGTAATAGATGACCTATTCAGGAAAAAAAAAACACAAAGACGATCTCATTTTAATGAATGACCCACATAGGTGAAAAACATGGAGATGGTCTTTTATAATGGGTAATTTACCCAAGTAAAATTGAAAATATGGTCATATTGTAATGAATGATCCACCAAAGTGAAAAATATAAAAATAATCATATTGTAATGAGTGACCTACCTAAGTAAATAATTAAAGATTTTTTAAAATGATCTTATTATAATGGATGATCTTTCTATGAATAAGAATAAAAGTTTTTTAGTAAAAGAAAAGAGATAGGGTTAGTAAGTATACTATCTAAAATGTAAAGTCTAGAAAGTGTACTCGAAAACAAAAAAAAAAGAGCTAGAAACTGTTCTAAAATAAGAAGAGATGAAGTTAGAAAGTGCATTTATGATATTTAAGAGTTAAAAAGCACACTTAAAAAATAAGAGAGATAAGATTGAAACACACACACTCTCGCTTGATGATTAAGGCTAGGAAGTGAACCTATAAGATGAGAAAGATATGGTTTAAAAATGCACTATCTGGGTCGATGATTGAGAGCTAGCAAACGTAGTTGTAATAGAAGAAAGCGCACTATTTGAGTTCATTGAGCATTTAAAAGTGTGCTAAAATTAGAGAGGGATTATAAACTATAAACTCGTCAAAGATTTTTCCTTAAATTCTTGGCAAGGATTCAAGTAAAATATATTATGATGCATGTGTTCTTACTTGAGAAAATATCTTTTTTTATGAACTTGCTTTTTAAAATTTTGGTCTCTATAACAATTTTTGTTTTGTATTTTATTTACTTTAGTCACAACTTATGATTTCGATCTCAGGGGATGATAGACCTTTAGATTGTATCCACATGCCCCTCACTTAAAACCTTTATTTTTGCTCAATATCTTATGTCTTCTAAGAAAGGGAACTATGAAGTCAATCCTATTATATTCCTCGGATTACTTTAACTTGGTCGTTCCCTTAAGTGTTCTAGGCTTTAAGTTTTCTTTAGAGAAGATGTTATGCATATAAAGGTTGGTTATTTACAAATATAGTTTTCATGAAAAAAACTCAAAGTAATTCCAAACACAGAAATCATTTTGATATTTATTTTAAACTAACTTGTTTTAAAAGAATGTAAGTGACTCTCATTGTTAGGTTTATATGTTGTTCTTGAAGAGAAGGTGAAGTGATGTTTGTTTCACGTCTTATTAGTTAGAAGGGGTCAAGTTTTGGCGTAGGGGTTTCAAAGGAAAAAAAGCTATTATGAAGCATTTAAAAAGCTTGTTTCATGTATGAAAGCACTGCTTACTGATCCAGATTTCTTGCCTTTGATAAAAAAAAAAGGGGGAGGGGGGGGGGATTGGTGAGGCATGTAAAATAGGTTTTAGCCCTTTACTACAAAGAAAAGGGATATTTGTAGGCTTCAAAGGTGTTTAAAGGTTTTCAAAACTAAAAAAATACTTTATTTTATATCTCTTTTTGGTCCATGAACTTTAAAATCTAAAAATTCTCTTGCAAAATGGTTTGACATGCCCCTCAACGTTTGATTTGGTTTTCACCTTTGTTTTTTCATCATTGGATTTTGATTATCATCATCATGTTTATTATATTGTTATGACATGCTCAAGCCTTTTTTACCCTTTCAATTTGTTAGTGCCTCTTAGCTTTGTTTGTGAACTTTTAGTCATTAGGGACCATTTAGTGGATTTGAAATGTTTTTATTTTTATTTTTGCCCCCCCCCCCCCCCCCCCCCCCCCCAAGTGTAGGTTTGATCCTAATTAGGGTTACTTTTAAGAAAAAAGTTTATAGGGCTTAAATAGGGACGACGAAAGATGTTTTTGATTTTCCAAAAATCTTTATGAAAAACTACAATAGTTTTTGGAGAAAATGCCAATGAAGTGTTTTAGTTTTGCAAAGAAATAAAAAATCAAAGACATATAACAATGGTAATTACTTTTGAACATAATAGGAACATACTCCATGTTTCGACTCTGATACATCCCTCTATTATGTATAACTTTATTTTTTATTTTTGTGATTGAGTGATCCATTTACACTTGGCACATTTATGAGTGCTTGTATCAGGTGACCTTTATTATCTAACAAACTTAATTCATTGGAACTTTTAAGGTCATTAGGTTTTCTAACACATTTAACATCCTACTTCCTAAAACATGATTGGATATAGGGTTTGTACTATTGTTTGAGTTTTATTCAAATGTTAACCTTTCAGCTTTAATTAGTTGAAGGGCCTCTTCTTGAAGATATTGAATATATGAATATTATGTCCTGTAGCACTAGTATGATATTCGCAAGTAATATCTGACTTATACCAACTTGAATATGGTGGTTATAGAGGCGTAATGGGTTTTAGAGCTACATGTCTGATACTTAGTAGTTTTTGATGGATCTCATTTACGAATAGTGATAGTAGAGGTAGTTGTTCGTAGATTCTCTAGTAGTTTTTATTTGAGAAACTTTCGATCTAGTTTTTAGAATGGTTATTTTGGTGCTCAGTTTTTTGAAAGGGAATAAAGAGTTGAAGTTGACAATTTAAGATGAAGGAGAAGTAGTGTGGTAGTTTTGGAATTAATTTTTTATTTATTCTTGTAGTCATTTTCAACACGATCTCACTTTTTATTTTTCCCTTTGAAACCTTTTTTCTCCACGGGCAAGAAGATTCCATAACTCCTGATTCTTTGCTCTATATGCTCTGCTACTTCCATAACATCAGTGAACTAATTGATATAGGTTTATAAGAAAATCAATATTATTTTTGAATTTTTTAAAAGTTGAAGAGAAAGCAGGGTTTTTAAATAATGGATTTGTAACTTATAGTGTAAGTCTAAGGTTCGATATTATGCAAAGTTGTTAGGAAAATATAGAAGAAAATCACTTTTTTAAAATACTCATTTGTGATGTTTTGGAATTTGTTTCATTTTTTTTATTTATAAATATTTTTTTATTATAATAATATTAATACTAATATATGGGTTAGACCCAACCTACACAATTGGGTCATCCCAATAAGGATGGGTCGAAGCGGCCGAAGGACTTTTTTATATTGGGCTAGACCTAACCCAACTAATTAGGATGTCTTAAAATGGTCCAACCTGTGAGCCTAATGTTCAATGAACATGAAGGGATGCAAAAGAAAATGAAAGATAGACGAGGGGTTATCTCTAGTGAGGTCGGTGGCAGTGTTAGCTGTAGAAGAAAGAGTTAAAAGATGTCGATGTTGAGGGAGTTGGTTCGATGATGGAGAACATGAATTAGGCCATTGGAGGAGAAAAAAGATACATAGGGGAGCTAATAGCTCATGGTGGAGAGAAATAAGATGGTTTGAGTTTTGGGTAGTGGTGGATGGTGAGGAGAAGAGTAATTAAGTGTGTTTTTGTTCATCTTGTTATTTTTTCTTATTCCTTTTCTTCTAATTAACCGAGTAAATGGGATATTTATACAGGAAAAGAGAGAGTTAGTGTAAAAGTATGACAATTCTAATTCTGTGAATTTTTACGTGTGAATGAGAAAATATTAGCTTTTGTAGGCTAAAAGGAAGGTCGACTCTATTTTTTATTTATGGTAGTGTGAAAGTTTTAAAATCTAGGAAAAAGGTTTATGTATGCAATGATGACACTAGAAGAAGAAGGAGGGCAAAACAAACATTTATGTGTGTGTGTGTATTATTAAAATATACTATCTTTAAAAAAGTATCATCAACGGTTAATTGGTAAAATTGATAAATGATTTTGAATAGAAAGATTTAAAATCTTTTGATATGACATTAAAAATGCTAACATTGATGTTAATATCGGGGGGTTATTTTTGAATCTTTATATATTTAAAAACATAAAGTTGAAAACTTAGTTATGACAAAGCGGATCGACCAAGCATGTCCCTAATAAGAAAAAACATATATGATGACACCATATATAACATTTTCTAGAATATCTTGTTTTGTATCGATTATTTTTATTTTAAATTTGATTTCGTATCGGGAGCATTATATCAAATCATGGTTATTAAACTTGATCTGTAGGTGAAGCATAGGTTACAATTAGCTCATATCAATTCCAGTGAATCCAATTTTTAGCTTTTAAAAAAATAAAAACTATTTTATTTATAAAAACATAAAAAAATAATAGGTTTTTGATGATATTCCAAGTCATCCTCAGGCTTTTAGTAGTAACTCTAGGTACATGTCAACTTTCCATGTTCATCATGATCCCGGCTCGGGCTATGTACAGAATAAATACACCAAGCTGGCGAAATTTAATAACCAAATAACTTTAAGAGTTGAAATAATTACTTGAAAAAACAAGATCAATTGAACAAACTCTTAAAAATATAAAAAATAAACTTGTGGAGGGGAGGGCTTGAAAAAGAAATAATAAATCTTGCTGTAAAATGCGCTAAAATGGAGTAGACATTGTAGTAGGCATGCCGGGGCCTCTTCTTGCAATAACATTTTCAACAGAATTATCTCTTGTTAATTGAAATGTTGCTCTCAGACTACTCGCGTGTGTGAGAGTGGTTGAGATTATTTTTTGAAAGTATTTTTTTTGTATAAAAATATATTAAAATAATATTTTAAAAAAATATTTTTGATATTCATAAATAAAAATGATATAAAATATTTTAATTTAAAATACAAAATAAAAAAAATCTTAAATTTACTTTTGAAAACAGATACAATCCTCATCAAATTCCTCTGAGTTGAGCCCAAAACCTACCCACGCCATCAACACGCACTCAATACTAGAGTTAGGCATGGAAACCAGGTCCCACAGCTTAGATCCCACGTGCTACACCCTTCAAAAAGCACTTTTGTTAATTAGGCACACTTGGCCCCACTTTTCTTTTTTTAAAAAAGAACTGGGTTTGGACTTTAGCTAGAATTCATAAAACGAATGGACCCCACTCCCAGCATCACTGTACACGCGTCAAAGATACAAACCATCTAAGCCTATCTTATTTTATCCATGAACATTTTTTTTCAAATTATTTTTGGGCTTTAATGAAGATTCGCCTCCCCTGTAAGAAAAAAACTCCTTTTTCTTCTTGTGGACCCACACCCATCAAAACTTCCACGAATTGAAGGGACCCACGTGTCTACAAAGTCAAGAAAGAAACCAATCGGAGCAGAGGCTGGGTCGCTGGGCAACTACTTTGCCTTTTTCTTTAAATAATATTGCTATATATCTAATCCTCAAGCTTTTCTTTGTCGGCTCTTATTATGAATTGAGAAGGACACTTGTCGCTCGCTGGTACCACTTCACCTGTTTGTCCCTTCTTGCCCTGTGTATTGCCACGTCATCATCATCATATGTCCTTTTCCTCAAATTGACCGTCTAGCCCTCCTAAAAGAATTGAGGGAATTTTTGCTGTTTTGTTTGGAAATATGATAAATATTATTTTTAAAATGCATTTTTATTTAAAAAAATTAAATAATATTGTTTTATCAATATATTTAAACATTTTAAAAGTAAAAAATCAATTCAAAACTTAAAAAATTCTAAAAATATGGTTGAATTGCAACACCAAATATGACCAAAAATAGAGTGCATTAAAAATTGTATTCAAAAATATTTTTTTATCTATAAATACGTGAAAATAATACATTTTCTTTATTTTTCATATAACATATCAAAACAAAACTTCGCACTACACTTTCAATTTCAATTTCAATCTCAAACGGCTTCTAATTGCCAATTGTCGGTGCTTTTGCTTCATTCTCAGGCAAGAGAGGTTTTTATTCAGATGGCATGCTTTTCCAGTATTAAAAAATTACTTAACACACATGGTGATATACAACTTGGAAACATTATGGAAGATGACCGACGTATTAGTATCATTGATCACTCCACCAATTATAATTTACGCTCACGAATATAAAATTATTGCATCGGGGTGCGTTAGGCTATTCTCTGTTACGAGGATTAAGGTTCAGCTTTTTTTAATCATTCGAAAAATAATAACTTTTATTTATTTGTGCAACAAGCTCAATTCCGGCTATCAATTCTTTTTCAAGCATGTTTGTTTTACAGTAAATAAATACTTTTGAAAATTTTAACTTTTATCTATTTTAAATTATTATATATATATATAGACCATTTCATGTGATGTGATTTTTAAAAGTAAAATTCGTTTTTTTTTTTAAATAATCACTATCGTAACAGCACACCACTTTTCATCCAAAATTGCATGGAATTTCACACAATTACATGGAGAAACTTAATATTCACGTACTTAAATCTCTTAACACGAACACGGACGGTGGAGATTAAATTGAGTCCGGGAAGATGTGCAGGGACTGATGTGTGGATTATTATTTCTTCGGTTGCGTGGAAGCACGTGATTGGATGATGACGTAATACGAACGCAGTCTTAACATCCTTGCAAACGACAAAACTCCATTGTGAAATAATCATCTAAATTTTGAATAACAAAAGCTAGTGAGATATGTACACGCGCTGTAGGTGCGCGTCATAATCACGTGCCGCTGGAGAGGGACAGAAGTGGCGCTGTCAAAGATTTTGACATTTAGTGACTCTCCTGTCCCTTCCCTTTCCCTTAATACATGGGATGACGGGAATGCCCTCGAGATTTCAAGCTCCCCGTCTTTTTTCTTTTACCTTGTTTAATTCAGGATAGAAAATATTTCCCTTAATTTTAATGAGATTCCAACCATAAGACCAATTACATAAAAGGGAAATGCAAAGACCAATTACATAAATGTGAAAGCATGAGTTATATTTGAAATTATGATTTGATTGAGGGTATTTTTCAAATGAAGGGATCGTATTACGAAAACCCTGCCCTGCCCTGCCCTATTTCGTATTGTTGTGCAAGATATTTTTCATCGCATATATAAACCAATCAACAGTAAGCAACGCTTTGGATAGTAGCTATTGAATTTTCAGCTTGCGTGCATGAATAGTAACACAAGGGCATACGTCTCACCCTCGCGTCCAAAATTGAGCCATTAGACAGTGTGTACGGTATAACGTTGATAGATTCTGTATTGAATTTGTGATATTTATTTTTGAAAAAGACACCCTTATGTTTTCAATTTAAACAATTACTTTTTATTTATTTATTTATTTGATCCATTAAGTAGAGTAGTCCCTTCGTTTATGGTCATTTTATTTCCCCATTAATTTTGACTTTATAGTAAGAGAGGGACATGCTTTAGATTTTATAAATCCCAATTTTAAAACTAATAGAAAAAATTTAAACATTGATTATTTTTTCTGTATTTTTTTATTCACTGTAATTTTTATTTTATTTTAATAAGTAATAGTCATAAAACCTGGATTTTAATGTATGGTTTTTATTACTTATTTTCATTATCATATATCGATTAGCTAACGTTCTAGTGGTTATTTCAGTATTATAAATGATAAAAAAATATTCTAGTAATGTTAAATGAAGAATAAGATGATGGGTGATTTTTTAAAAACAAATAAGAAAATATTGAAAAGCTCTGAACTCAATTGTTGAAAACAAACACACAAGTGCTTAAACCTCCAAAATATTTATTGATTTATTCACACACTTAAATTCTTTATACATTAACCCCGATTATAACTTCTAACAATTATAATCTAATAAGAATTCCAACAAGGATGGTACAACATACATCTTTTATATATAAAGTATTCTTAAACACTCAGTTTAGTAACGAGAGACTCTCTTTTTAACAAGAGTCTTCATGTAGAAATGTTAGTTTTGTATCCAAGATACGTCATGAATTATATTTGTCAACTTTATTATTCTCCTGCAATTACGTTTTTATACACCTATTTTACATTATTAGTTTTTTTTTTTTCATTTTAGAAGCTCCATTAACTCCTAAGTGTTGTTTTCTTCAAAGACATAAATTTATAGGACCACAATGTGGAAAATATAGCAAAATTAATGAGAGGATCATTAAATTGATAACTTCTAGTTACCTTATAATCACTCATCCTTGTAGGTCATTTTATAGCAGGTGCTATTTGACTATTAGGTGTTTTAGTTATTTGTTGTTTGTGATGTTTTCTCTATAACCTTTTCTTTTCTTTCATTATTATTGTCATCTAAACCCCCTAGAATATTTTGTTTAACACCAATATTGCTTCATGTCCAAGATTCTTCTTCATCCAAAAATAAAAAAACTTGACTAATTATAATTTTCTTGGTGCTAAGATTATATAGTTTCTAAGTTTTTTAACAATCACTAATGCCAATAAAATTGTATTTTTCTCCTTTCTCATCAAGTTTTTTCGTCTATTGATCCAAAATACAAGCATAAGCAATACACTAAAAAAATTATGAGATAATTAATCATCGGTCTTATTTTAAATGATAAGTGTCTTCTTTTGAATGGTAATTATAGGGTTCTATTCAAAATATAAATGCTCTATTTAAATTTTTAGGCCAAAAATTATTTGGTAGGCCGTTCCTAGTTAAAAACCTTCACACCATATCCATAATAATAAGATTCTTTCTTTCATAAACTCCATTTTATTAAAGCATATAAGTTGTAGTATATTGCCTTTTGATTGTATTGGTATCATAAAAATTTACAAAATCATGTGAGTTAATTTTCACCATGATTTGTTCTAATAACTTTTATTGGTTGATTATCTTCATTATCAATAAGAATATTATACCTGTTAAAGACTTCAAAAGCTTTATATTTCTATTACAAAAAAATTAACTCAGTTTTTTCATCTATAATCATTAATAAAGATGTTATATATCTTTTACCTCCATTAGAAAGTGAATTTATTGGATCACAAATATTAGAATGAATAGGCTCCAATGGAGTTGTTGCTCTCCAAGTTTTTTCTTGTAAAATTTGATTTTGATTTTATTTGCTAACAACATATTCTTCTAAAACTTGAGAAGAAATTGTAATTCAAGGAAGATTTGCTATCATAATTCAAGCATTCTTTTGATGTACGATTTTCAATTCATAAAAATTAAGATGTCTATAGCAAACATATCATAATCATGTTTTCTCTTTAATCTCATCGTAAAACATTAATGGGTAATATTTTAAAGATATATAGGAAACAATCGATTTGATTTCATGGCAATACGCAACAACAAATTTCCTCAATAATGGTGATAAGCTCAATTTCCTCGTTATTAATTCATATCTTATCAATGATTGACATCATTAATGAAAAATATTTTGTTACCATCTCTTTTATATTCATCCTCAACAATTTGAACTTTGTTCAAAGTGCTTGAAGAAGAAGTTGTTTTTTTGCTGTAATTGTTCCTTAATACTATATATATATATATATATCAAATCTCGAATAACATTAGAAGTTTCCTTACAATTAGTGATTTCTAATATTGATTGAAAAAGTGATTTTTAAGATTGATAAGATAATCAATTGAAAAAGATAATTATTTGTCTTAAAATCTTTCAATCATTGTACTTGCATCTTCATTTTTTTTCACATCCATTATTGTGGGTCTAGATAATGGTTCAATTATTTCTTGAGAAACAATTTATCAATACTTCTTAGACTTTAAATAATTATCTATTAACATGCTTCAATGATCATACTAACGATTAAAACGTTGAATAGTTGGTTCGGTTGAACAAAACTAATGGAGGCCATGTTTTAATTCATTAAAGACTTATTTTACTGTTATTAGAGGCTAACTTGTTGCTTTGCTTGTTGCTGCAAAAGAACTCTTTTATTGCAAGAATCTCAACTAATATTTAACAAAAACAAATACCATAAAAGCCTTTAATTTGTAAGAGCAAGAGGTAATTAGGAAGCCAGGTCGCAGCAGAATCCAGAAGAGAAGTAACTGAAATTAGATGGTAATTAATTAGCAAATTGGTAATAATTAAGTCAATAGACCTGTTCATCTTCTTCTTTTCTTTTTCGTTTTTGGAGAAAAACACATTCTTTATTATATGTAAAACTGATTTAATTTTCGAGTAATAGTTGGCTCGGCTAGTAGGCGGGACGTGCGACGCAGTATGCATTTGTGCCGCGGCAAGGCCACGTGATTCATACTAGATCTTGGCTTTAGGCAGAGAGTGGACCACGAAGCTAGCTGTTGCCTTGCTCAGTTGGGGTTGGAGCCATACCACCCGCCATTGAAAGATATTTTTAGATTCTCTTGCTCTTCCCCAATAAATAGAACGCAACAAAATTCGTTGGTGGCTGGAGTATTGCCATGGTTGCTTTTATATCATGTCTTTTGCTCTATAATTTGACGATGAAGTAGTGAAGAAAATTAATCTTATATATATATATATATATATATATATATATATATATATATAGACACACACACACACACACACACACACACGACACGAAGAATTAGTAATGATCATCAATTGATGAGTTTGTTCTATCGAATTGGTATAGAATTTGATTCAAGGTGGGGTTAAGTTAGAAATGCTAGTCCACAGTGTTATTCTCGGTGCAAGAATTCACCGCGTCGAATATTCTGCTGCTTTATTTCGTCCACAATATTCTTGGACTTTTATCGTGCAGACAGACTTGTTATCTGTGATTAAACTTCATCTTCATGGTGGTAGATAGAAGATATGCTTTGACTAGCTTGTGTAGTTGGTATTGAAACTTCTTTATATCGGAAACGTGGCCATGCCACATCCACGGATGAACCAACAAGTGGCTTGTTAGGCAGAGCCTGTATTCTGTGTTTGACCTTTCTTTTTTCAATAATAACGGGATTTGTATGTTCTAGAGACCCTTTCTCGATTACCCATTACATTTCATTAACCCTTTTTTTACTTTATTTTTTATTTATGAAATGCAAAAGCACTTGCCTAACCAGTCTTGCTACGATCTAGCTAGCACGACGTGCTTTTTACGTGTTGACGTGCCTGCGATCTCGAAACGAAATGTAGGAGAGGAGTACACTGTAAAGACTGCCATGTCCTAGAAAGATGTAGATTGTGACATGTTGAAGAAGTTCTCTTTGTTAAAACGCAGGAGCGAATATCTAATTATTGCTATCTAATGAAAAAGATGGAATGCACTAAATTTTTACTATTTGCATAGAGCAAGTACAAATCATGCAATAGGACGAACTCCCAGTATTCCCAGTGGGGTTCACCATTGGAGTTTTGGTGTCGAAATCTTGATCCATTCAAGGCCAACCAAACCGGGTTTAGCTGATTAATTTATCTCCACACTCAGCAATCTAAGGGCTCCCCGGTAACTCATACGTCGGCTTTGCTACGAGTATGATACTGTCATGCTATATCTTTTTTATTCTATTTCTATCTGCATGTTGGCTTTTTGTATTTTATCATATTCTGTGATGACAGGCATTGATTTGTATAGGGATAGCTCGGTTCTTTGATCAGAGAATGAACAGCCCTTTATTGCTAGATCGAGGACTTGGTGCCTCAGAAAGTATAGACAAATCTTGCGTCGTCGTTTAAAATTCACTTCACTGTCAAGATCATGCGATGTTTCTTTCAGTGCTGTGTGTTTCTTCGCACCATCCATGAAATTATATTTAAATCAAGCTGGAGCCAGATAGATCCTTAGTTTGTCACACCCATGTTTTCTATAATGAAAAACTATCAACTTGTTCATTTTTTCTGGGAAACCAATCAGGTGTAATAAGCGAATATGATATTGATCGCTGCAAAAATTACAGGGAAAAAAAGGAGAGTACAATTCAGCAAAGTATAAGAACAACAGCTTAAGTAAATAGTAAAAGAATCGATTTTTTAGGAAGCATCCATGTATATATGTACAAATATTTATCCCATGAAAATAAAAAAATGACAAATAACATGCAGTCGGATTCATGTAAAGGGAGTAATTAATTATCCCAATATGAAACGAGTAAATTCCAAAGTGGAGGCTGCTGCCCATCTGTCAGCTTGCTGCGTTATGAAACATATAGATGGCATGGGGCCTGAGGTTCTTTTAAAACATTGTTTTGGTTAATGGTGTTTGTACAATCATGAGATTCCCAATTTCATATTAGGGTAGGGGAGGGGGAGGGGTGCCCTACATGTTTTGATCTCTTCTTCTCTTCAATTCACACAACTTTTTCCATGCCCATTACATCGATTAATTCTCCCCATTTGAGCTGACTGACTGAATGAATGCTACAGGCCGGTCAATTCGGTGATGTCTTGCATGTACCTAGGATGGGAAAATGAAACAGGCGATTGTGGATCCAGATAACTTGGACCCATTTCTTACAACAATAATTATATCCCTTCATGGGCCAGCCCATGGGCCTCCCACACTGGCCTGAAAGCAACCTTTTCTTGGTGGATGTGCCAAGAACCCCTCCTATTTATATAGAATAACAATTTGCATTTTATTATTTAAAAATCATGTCATGATCTTTTTGCTTCAAAATGCATTTAAAACGTATAGAATCACCGTTCCACCAACCCTCTGATCAGTCGTGCACATGAATCTTTTAAAATCAGGAAAAAAACCACCGACATGGGCTTTTCTAGCCGGAATAAAAGCAGAGTTACGCATGGATATGATTTATGATATCGATTAGGTACCACTGTTTAGCAATGGCCTTGAGCACATAAATAGGTCGAGATTTTCGATGTTGCTCAAGAGATAGTGTGTGTGTGTATGTTTATATATAATAAAAATTAAATAAAGAAATTATACTACACGAGAAGCCTGGCCCATATTAAAGAAATTTGTTTGCTTCTTTTTTTACAGAAGCAGTGGCCCAATGGTTTTATGGGGATTGAAATGCCGCATTGAAAAAACAGTTGCTCAGGCCCAGTGCAAGAAAAACAGCAGCTTAGCTGGTTCCACCACGCCTAACTATAGCCCACAGCTTTAATATACAAACTCCACGGCCCACTCGATATATCTGTTCAAGGCCCGCGGGCCCATCACACCTCCGAGGATAAATTGGAAGCGCTACCCTGTCGACAACTTCCTGCTGTGCCCGCCGCATTTTTTACGGTTGACATTGATTGATAGTTTTTTTTATTTATTTATTGGGGGCAGCAATTAGTTTTAAAATATATCTGAGTTGAGTTAGCACTCTCACTGAGTTAAGTCAAGCCGCACCAGCCCTTACCAAACTCTCTATTAACAAAAGAAATTTCCTCAGCCTGTTGCCCAGTTCCTTCATAATTGGCATGCGTTAAAGTCAAAAGGAAGTTGCATGAATAATCAATTCTTTCTGTAATATTAATACATAATTTCAGTTTAACCTTCCTTAACACGGCTTGATCATTTGCTAGGATGATATGAATTAATTGAGTCGGCGGGAGTGCATGCATGACCATATCAGATTGTCGCTGTCAAGATCACCAAGGATGAATGCTCTCTCCGCTGGGGGGGGGCGGTGGACGATAATGATATTAATTTCAAGTATATGTCCTCGGTGAGGGAAATTTAAACAAGTTATTAGGTCAATCTAACAGATAACGTACATGATCAGAAGCTTATGATCACTAACAGGATGACCATTTTCACTGAGGGATTGACCAATTAACTGCAGCTTGCATGCAACGATCGATGATGGGGTATGGTTTTTAAATTCCTAATGCATGAACGCGTTGTATAATCACGATCGATGTGATCAATAATGTAGCTCTGTCGACTGATTTTGTCCGTGTGTGGCATTGTGGTGCGATCTGCGATTGCCAGATCGCACCACAATTTTGGTGTTTGGTACAAACCAAACACAGGTTTGAGAGGTGGGTCCCATGCACACTTTTTAGCTTAAACGGCGTTTGGAAAAAAACAGCCTTTTGATACTTATTTTTTGCCGATTTGTAAAATCACGATTTGTGTTTTTTTTTAAACTATTTTTTTTTAACCGCAATCGCAAAAACAAAAGCAATGTCAAACACACCTTTTATATGATAAATTAACCGATCACCAGCTTAAAAACTAGACATTTCCTTCTGTTTGTAAATGAATACCTTCATCGGATTCTGTATTTCCGCGGTTGCACGTCGTCCACTGATTCTTTCTTAAAATAATTAACCTTTGTCATAAATTTATAGTGTATCTTTAAATTTGTTTTAGCAATTACATAGGAAACATGGTTTAGCAATTATTATTATTCTGACCCATGCTCCATCACAGGTTAAATATTCATTTTCAATAAAAAAGTGAATAAACAAATTTTTTGACATATCGTTTAACATAAAAAAAAAAAAAAAACTAAATGTAAATAAAAAAGCTTATACATGTTGTCATAACCCAATTTATTCCCCAAATTTTCCCAAAATAACTCAAAAATAAAATAAAAAAGATTAATGTCGGTAGAAAAATCAAGGTGGAGAATTTAGACATTTCCGAGAGCCCGATTGTATTTTTTTGTGCCTAAAAATAAAAAAAAATGCAGATTCAATGCTAAAATAATTTATTATTGGATAAATTTGCATAAACATTAAGCTAAAAAATATAATTATATTTTTTTGTAGGCCAGTTTGATTTAATCACGGGTCAATTTAAAGTATAATTATGTTTAGAAATTAATTTAAGGTCCAATTGAAGGATTTAATTAAGTGCAAGGACTTAATTATACTTTACATTGGTCAAATTAATTTTAATAAGGGCTTAATCAATGAAAAATCAAGAACTTGAGCTTAATTCAGGTTCAATTGAGAAGATTGGAATTTTTGGAGACCGGATTGAATTCTTCCAAACCAATTATATGGAATCAGGGGCCAAATTGAAGAACATTGAGAGTTTAATGATTGATTGAGGGTCATATCACATAAATCGAAAACCAATGACCAAAATAAAAAAAGTACGCAAAGCTAAGACAACTATTGAAATTCTGACGGAGATACAATTGCACAAAATCAAAAGTTCAAAACCAATTGGGTGTGCAATTAGAACATTACAAATTGAGGGATCAAACTGCACTTCCACCTTCTCCCAAAACAGCAGTCCCGCCACTGATACGCTACCATTGCAGGCCTGCCGCTGCCGACAGACCGCCATTGCAGGCACGCCGCCGACAACCCCGCAGTCATGCTGCTGCAGGAGGTAACCCACCACTGCACGCAATGGGTACCTCCTGCATCTATAATGGCAGAAACCATGCACGATGAAAAAGGGAGGTGACAATGATCAAATTAGAGAGGGAAAAGTTTACAGAACATTGAGTAAAAAAAACACAGGGAGAGAATTACACTAAGAGGGAGATGATCGTTAACAAACCTAAGGGATACTAAGAAAATTTACAGAAACAAATACACAGACGAACACTGAAAAAAGCCACGAAAAAACCCGGGAACATCAACAGCCAGCAACGGCGACAGTAACAACTCCCTATCTCTCATTTTTCTCCTGCACTAGCTCTTTCTCTCTCTCTCTCTCTCTCTCTTCTCTTGCAGCAGCCACAACCGACAACAACCAGCTCCACCGTGACCTCCAGCAACAGCAGCCAACTCCAGTGAAGAAGCAATGACAAACTACAGCACAAAGCAACCCCTTCCGACGCCTCTCTCGGACACCACAGACCACTATTTTTGACGCCACCACCATTGGAAGAGCCACCTCGGCCTTCTCTACCCGACGGCAATAGTAGGTAAGCCTCTCACCACCATCGACCGACCATTGTTATTGTTCATGTAACAGAGCAAGTGAATGGCACTATTCACCTAAATCAGTTTTCATTTTTGTTTTTTTTTTCTCTTTGGTCTTGGGCAAGATTGCTTTTGGCCCAGCCCTGCTGGTTGGGCCATATCCGACCCAAGTCTAGCAAAGCTGGGCTCCTGACCCAAGTGGGCTAGCCATCCCATTTACTTGGGTTAAGGCCAGTCCGAATTCTTCTTTTTTTTAAAAAAAAATATAATATACAATTTCATTTAAAAAAACAAAAAAAAAATGTGTTGTTTTCGTTCATACGACCAAATTCCAAGGTTTTCCAAGCATATTTTTAGTAAAAAAAATATATGTTGCATCTTCCATATATTTTGAACGAAAATTGGATATTGTAACCAGTTTATGATTATCCGTTGGAATTTGGCCAAAATATCAAAAAAAAAATATTTTATTTTAGATATCGCGGTGTAAAATTACATTGTAAAGTTTTCTCGTGGATAGTTAAAAACGAGGTTTTCAAAATGCAGTTGTTAAGTTTTTTACTCCCAATGAGGTAGGGACTCTCTCACGAAGAGAGATCTACCTTGGGCTTTAGATAAGACCATCGAATATTAAAAAAAAATCAAACTTCTGAAAACAATCAAACAACAATGCATCTTACCTTAGGGAGGGTGCAATGGAGGTGATGCATCCTCCCCTTGCACAAGTCCCCTTATCCAAACTCTCGCAGACCAATAGGTTTTCTAGTGACCTTAATACTAGGTGGCGACTTCTGAGAATTATAGTAGTGATTTTACGACTATAAAATACACACCCCTTTTAGTTCATTTTTATATGCATTTTACTGTTATAGCATGCATTTTACTTCCAGTTCACTCATGATATCAGGTTTGAATTAATGTCATCATGCATTTTAATTTCGCAAAAAAACTCAATTCAAAGTTAGGTAGGGAGTAACGATTTGTCTCATGACTTTCAGTCGGGGTTCAGATTCGTAAAACATCCAACTATGAGTTGAGTGTTTACTTGATAATAGCGGTCACTTCGTGCCGCTACCATTTCTTGTAAACCCTTACACAACCTTCACGTGAGGCCGTCACTGAGCAGTTCATAGACCTTTGAGACCATGTAGAAAGCTTACCTCTCATGTAATGGCCTAGAACTTGTGTTTGGGTGCAAACTCTCTGATAATTCACCCGATGTGTATGTACATACATTTGCATCCACATGTATCCATCATTGTGCATAGCATATCATCAATAGATTGAAATATAGGTCCCCGAAGAGCTCCTTCCACTTGACTCCAGCGTGCACACTGTGATGCTCATTTTCAAGAGGAACTGGATTCTCTAAAAGCTATTATGACTCGTCTTACCAGCTTACTCGAGCAAGTACTGAGAAATACCTCTGGTGAGGGTCCTTCAACTAGACGCATAGTGGCTACTCAAACACAAGCAATGAACCACCATGAAGAAGTGATAGGAGAAAGGGTTCAAGATCCGCAACAAAATCTAACTTTCGTACAATCTGCAACGCCGACACCTGCGACAACCCAACGGTTATAGAAGCATCAAAGGGTATCGACCAAGATAAGATGGCAACACTGGAAGCCAGGATAAGGCCATTGAAGGGGTAAATTTATATGACCCAATACAAGCTGTAGAAATGTCTCTAGTCCCGAACGTTGTAATACCAAAGAAGTTTCGTGTCCCTGAATTTATCAAATATACTGGGACAAAATGCCCTGTCACTCACTTAAAATCATACTGTAACAAAATGGCGGAAGTAGTACATGATGAAAAATTACTGATGTATTTTTTCCAAGACAGTTTGAGTGGGGCAACATTGAATTGGTACATGAGACTAGACAGCACAGGATTAGTTGCTGGAAAAATCTGGCAGATGTTTTCATCAAGCAATATAAGTATAACATGAGCATTGCTCCTGACAGAACAAGTTTGTCCAACCTGGAGAAGAAGGACAAAGAAAGCATAAGAGAATATGCTAAGAGATGGAGAGATCTCGCTGCACAGATACATCCCCCGTTTCTATATAAAGAAATGGTGACATTATTTGCTAACACGCTAAGAGCGCCCTATTACGAACATGTGATGGGCAGTTTTATATTCATCATTTAACATTAGATTGGTTGAAAATTAAATTTTTTTTATTCTATCCTTAAAGGTTAGAGGTTCTTGTAATTGAGTTTCATGATTTTCTTCAAAAACAATTTTATTTGTTTATCTAGGTCTCATCATTTAGACCTTAGGTTTGGTAAGTTAGCCTAAGTCAACTCATGTTTTTTATGGTTATTTAAAAAAAATCAATATATTTTATATTTTACACTAGCTTTTTTTGGGAAGTCAGGTCTATGCCTATTATCATTTTTGTAATTTTATAAAATATACTTGTATAACCCACTAAAATAAAATTCTTCCCACACAGAGCCCACAAATCTATGTATGGTCTAAACCGAACAGATCTCTGGATAAAAAAAGAGCTTTAGTTTCTATTACTAAGAAAAAAGTTGCCGAAACAATGACATGACAATGAAACACTAGAGCCGAATGTTGTACCAAAAAGGAAGAGAGTTACCTTACAGAAGTCAAGTAAGTGGGAGAATAATACAGAAATAAACTGCATATCCTTACTGTCTAGCAATATATATGGAACCAAGCTCTAAAAGAACAAAAAACTGTCCCAACTTCTTCATGGATTTGTGATTTACTCCGTACCGAAATTTTTTAAAATACTGGAAAAGGAAAAAGAATGTAGATAAGCATCGGGCCCGAGCATGGCAGAGCACAGTTCTGGGAAAGATTCAGCCATCAACAGCTGTTTCCCTCTTACTAGGGTTGCTGGAGACACACTTGTGCCATGATTCATCCATCTGCATAACTCGGCAACTTGATCCAGTTGCTTGGTGTATTTGGAAAAGAACTTTCATGGAGTAACAAAAGTGAAAGAACACCATCTATTTTTCGTTTAGGTGAAAATTCTGTGGTATAACACACACTCTTCTGCCATGCCTTTCTCTATGGTACGAAATCAGAAGAAAGTAAAAGTTGATATACATGTTATGCATACACGATCGCGTCAGATCCTACTCACTAGTGATTGCTGACTTTGCTCACCGACCTGACTGTCATTTTCTAGGGTTATCAGAGATATAAATTAAGATAATATATATACCAGATCGATGGCTGGATATATATATTTATTCACAAATCTTTTAAACGTTGGGGGGGTTTTGGAGCTTATTAGTTTTTTTCCCCGTAGTATTACACAAGTCAGATTATTTCTTTTGTTGATCTTGAAATCTTGATGAATAATGGCTAAAATACTTTTTAAATACTCAAATGACGACACATTACATAATATATGTTTTTTCTTTCAAAATGAAAATTGAAATAGCGACACACTATAGTAACTCATATCTACTATAGTTTTATTTATTTATTTGAGGAAATCACCTTCCTTTAGACACTCTTTGTAGACCCGGATTAAGTTAGTAAAACCCCGATTATTTTAGACTTTTACAAGGTAAACATGTTCTAACTCGAACCCAAGACCTGCAAGACAGATCTCAATCCTTTTGTCACCATGTCACGCCCCATAGTAACCATATCTACTATAGTTACCATGTGAAACACACAATATGGGTATGAGATAGTGATAAAACCATAAAATTTATAGTGAAACAAAATAGAAAGCCAAATTATATCAAAATAAATATTAAATGGTGAAAATGAAAAAAAATCAATTTGAAAAAAGGGGAAAAATAGTTGAATAAACCAATATAAGTGGTCGATGCAAATTTTTCAACCTAAAAACAATCAAGGCAACATCAAGATTTTCAAATACATAAAAGAAACCCCACACTCAAGTCAGATAGATAGATAGATAGATAGATAGATAGATAATCTCGACTTAATAATATGATAAACCAAGCAAACTTGAATGAATCCTTTAACCAAGGGTTAATTTTATAAAATTGTAATCCGTGAAAACTCATACTTGGGCTCAAATAAGAAATTCAATTCCCAATCAATTTGATCTTGACTGATATAGTTGAAAATAAATTATCAATAAAAAATAGAGACCAAACATGGAAAAAAATGAAGATGAAATCAAAAGAAATAAATAAAATTTAAATGTCATCTCAAAAAAAAAAAAAAATCAAAAGAATTGGGGACCAAATTTGAGAGATGAGAAATTGAAAAATGATAAGATTTAAAAAAAAAATCAAGTTAAAGTGGTTTTTTTCAAATAAAACAATTGCAATTCAAATAATATGGGCTAAATCTCAAGTGAAAGAAATTAAAGAGTTGTTGTGATTTTTTCATGGGCAATGCACAAATCACGGTAAAGGAGATGAAAAATTGAAAGATGATAAAATTGAAAGAAAGAAAAAAATCTAACTTGAATTGTATTTTCATATTCTCAAATAAAACAATTGCAATTTAAATAATTTTGACTAAATCTCAAGGGAAAAGAAATTGAAGAGTTGTGATTTTTCTTATGATAAAGAAATAATCTCAAGTGCCCAAATCAAGATAAAAAAAAAATAAAGCAATAATAAAAGGAGTCAAATCAACAACAAACTACATAGAATCATTACATATGTATTGTACATGCAAGAAAAAACATTGAGACACATCAAATGACATGATGGAACATTTTTTTCTCCACCAATGGAGTCAGTCACACATCACCCGAAGGTGGCAGAGTGGATGACTCGTGTCATGCACGCGTTTTATGTATCGAAAAACATTATTACCCTTGGAACCAAATAGTTATTATGGAAAAAAAAAAACATTGTGAAATAACGAATTAGCCCATATAAAGTGTTTTGAGAATTCTCATTTTAAGAGTAATAAAGACATTACATTGAGCTTTAAAAAAAAGTGAAAAAAACAAGAATGCTCCTGGCCATAGTTAAGTGATAGCAAATCCATTATATAAAAAATCTAGGAAAGGTCAGAGATGATCCTAAACATTTGTGGAATGACAAATAAACCCTGTAAAAATACAAATACTCTTGTAGATTAGTTCAATGAGCTTTTTTAAAGGTAAAAATATGAATCAAGTATTATAATTCATAGTGATTTATGTTTATTATTGAGTAATTTAGTCACAGGGTTTAGGTTTATGTGAATAATACACAATTGTAACCTCTCTTTTTTCTTTATAGCCTATTAAAAAAGAATCCACTTCTTTTCTATTAAAAGTATGAACTATTTTGTAATAGTTATTTTACATGTGACTCTTTTCTTTATAGCTACTATTTTTATTAAAAGTATGATCAGTATACAAATTTAACATGTGACTCTTTTCTTTTTTCAATAGTTATTTGACCCAATTTGAGAAATACCTTATTCTAGGACAAACAAACAAAATCCGGTTGATTTGATTATAAAATCAATCTAGATTAATTTTGTTCAGTTATTTTTATGAAAATAATAATGTTTAGTTTTTTTATAAAAAAAATCTTTTATATTGACTTGACCAAATTTAGTTGGGTGCGGAATTCTCATGTCAACCTATTGGGAGTTTGATCTTAACAATTATAGTTTTTTTTTGTAATTAACAAATTAATTAATTAATATAAAAGTAGAAGATAACATGGGTATATTATCAGCACCAATTTTATAATGTCTGCCTAAGTCTCATGATTTCTTTTTGCTTTTTCCTGCGTTTCAATGTCATGTTGTTGTCACTATGATATAAACGAGATGCTATTATTATTAACTCATGAAATAGTTTGCACTGTTAGTGGTGACCGAGTTCTTACCCCTTTTTTTTTGTTAGGTAATATACAGGGGTGGTACACACTAAGTTTTGTTGGACTCCTTGCGCCCTCTTTATTATATTTAATAATACTTCATGAACTCCTAGTGATATTCACACTCTTTCCAGTGCCTCAACACTAATTCATAAATTATCCTAATTAGTACTGATATGTAACTTTAATTACAGGTCGTGGATAATTAATCACCGAGCCCATGAAAATAAACAAGGGATATCTCGATCTTTTGAAGCAGTGAGTTCCACTAGTTAGATGATGGTTGATGCAAGTTTCACCTCCACCTTATTTTTTAAGGTAAAATCTACCTTTCTTTTCCTTCCATTAAGAACATAGTGATGGCAATCTCTAATCTTGTGCTGTGTAGCAGCTTTAACAAGGCAGGATGACGTTCTCTCTGAACTTTGTGCTGCCTCTTCGATTGTATAGTGTTGTCGCAAAAGGTAAGCTGCCTCTAAATCCTGTAGAATACGCAGCATTGCACTGCGGGTATTTTTCTGATAAAAAGTTAGCAACTAGCATTATGGCCATTTTTGTAAGCATCTTCGGAATCTGAAAGAGTTCTTGTGTAGATTACTGTCACATTGGGGGGGGGGGGGCCAAAAATCACAGAGAGAGAGAGATCCTAATAATGAAGGAAAAATTGAAACAAAATAAACATTAGCTATTTGATACTGCAGGGTCAGGATGGAAGTTTCTGAAAATCATAGTTTTTTTTTTTTGTTTTTGTTTTTGGATGCAAGAAACCTCATCTCTCCAGAAACGCATTTTGTGGGCCCATGTGAGCGAGTAAAACCCTGGTTGTTTCAGACTCTTACAAGGGATGCACGTCCTAACTCAAATTTAGGACCTGCAAGCCTTCTATCATCACGTCATGCTCCTTAGATACTGAAAATCATTGAGTTGATATTGAGAAAATTAATACCACAGGTAGCTAGTTTGTATGAAAACTCTATATAAAAAAATTATTTGTATAAAGTTACTTGGAATAGGCATTGTAGTCTCTTCAATCAATTTGCATCTTCGATTATGAAATTTAGGGGTGGAGCCAGGAACTTTAGTTAGAGGGATCAAATTAAGAAAAACAATTTTAGGGGGGGCTTAACTTCTTGCTTTAGGGTTAAAGTTACAAATTTATAGAGAAAGGTTTGGAAGAAGAAGAAAAAACCTGCCTCCGTCCATGAAGAATTGGTCTTCCAACAACAGAGAACGGTGTCTGAAAATTGAACCAACTAATTAAAAATCTTTAGTGTGTTCATTAAACTTAAAGGCAGGGAAGTTTCCATGTGAAATTGCAAAGCCTTAGGTATTGGAATACAGAGAACACCATAAACTTTACAGTGTGATTTCATGGCTATTGATCAACGAACATAGAGAGGGGGCTCCATCGTGAAGATTTGTGGATGAGAAAGAGAGCACCAAAATTAGCTTACAGCCATCTCGTGGAAATTACTGCATGCTTCATCTCCTAAATCCTAATGGGTTCTAAACAAAGTTGTGAAAGTCGTTCCGTTCCGGCCGGAACGTGCCGTTCCACGCATAAAACCGGCATAAACCGACGTCGTTTTTGTGCTGGTTTTAATTCCGGGTCGTTCCGCAAATTCCGGCCGGAACGCCTCGGTTCGATTCCGGGCGTACCGTTCTGGGTTCATCAAAACGATGTCGTGTCATGTCCCTTACAAAATACACTGAAGAAACAACCCCCGTCCATAATTCCCAAATCAATTTCATTTCTTCAACCGCAAAAAACAGAGGTCAGTACACCAGAAAAATGGATCCCACTCATTTTAATCCCTACTCAGTATTTGCCGATACTGATTGTCACGTGCCGGCATGTGAGGATAGGCGTGCGTGATAGGTGTAGGCAGATGGAGGCCGAGGGACAGGTATGGGCAGATGGTCGAGCATGGGCGTGCATGAGGCCAGGCGAGGTAGAGCGGGATGGTGGACAGGTGGACGGCATCCGTCAGCTGAAGATCACATCAGTTGCCTCTGAGCTGCAGGTGTCAAGTTAGTCCGAAAGTAGTCCATTAGGATGTAAGGGAATTAGTTCAATTATAAGAACTAGTTGAATAAATTGGTTAGGAATTAATTGGGTTATTTTGGGTCAGTCAACCAGTCCGGTTGGGCGGGTTATTAAGTTAATTTGGTTTATGTGTCAGCATTATTTATTTTGAATAAGTCAATTAAGGTTAGTTGGCTAGTGATAAGTTCAATAATTAAGTCGTGTCTACTGGGGGTCCTTGGAACCCGGTAATTAGTTTATTTCTGGCTATAATATTCTGGATTCAAGAAGAAATGTTACCGAAGATTTTATCAATAAAATTCATTGGAGGTTTTGGATTCCTCAAAAATCCATATTTTATTTCTCAAATTGTTAGAATCGTTACATTGGTATCAGAGCAGGTCTTTCCATGGCTGAAGGTGCAGGTACTCGGTATTCTCAATTGGCAGACTCAATCGCATCTGTCAAACACAATCAGGATCAGTCACAACAAAGTTTAAATGCTTTACAGGAGATAGTGCAAGGGTTAGCACAGAAGCTGGATGTGGTGGCTTCACATGTGGAAGCCTTGGTGCAGTTAAAGGCTGCACAAAACTCAGGTGAACCAGGAGGGTCAACTCAGATTACAAATCCTCTCTACGAGGATAATTCAGGCATACAGACAAGGGCAATTAGGCTGGATTTTCCCAAATTCAATGGGGATAACCCCACCGGCTGGATTTATAGGGCAAGTCAGTTTTTCAGTTACCATCAGACCAATCCCTATCACGGAATTTTATTAGCATCCTTCCACATGGAAGGGAAGGCTTTGGTTTGGTTTCAGGACATTGAAGTTGCAGGTGGGCTGAGCAGTTGGGAGGGCTTTCTAAGGGCCTTACAAACCAGATTTGGGGCCTCTCCTTATGATGATCCTATGGAGGCCCTAATCCGACTCAAACAAACCTCTACTGTTGAGGAGTACAAGGGACGGTTTGAATCTCTTTCAAACCAGCTCAGAGGGTTAGAGGAGTCCTACAAACTCAGTTATTTTCTGAGTGGGTTGAGGGAAGATATTAGATTTATGGTGAGGATGCTTAATCCAGTTAACTTGCACATGGCTTTTGGATTAGCCAAAATGCAAGAGGAGAACGTAGTTGCTCTCAGGAGGGCTACCAGGTTCGATTCTATACATAATAGGGCCCAGTGGGCCAGTTCGCGGGCCGAATGGGCCAGTTTCTCAGTTTGAGAAAAAGGCTATAATTCTGATCCAAAGACTTTCCCCAGCCCAGATGAGGGAAAGAAGGGATAAGGGCCTATGCTATAATTGTGATGAAAAGTGGGGGCCCGACCATAAATGTAAAATGGCCCATTTGTTTGTGATGGAAGGAGAAGAAGTGAAAGGTGATGGGGTGGTCAGAGAAGGAATTGCTGAGGATGGTGAAGGACAGCAGTGTGAAGGAGCAATTATTCAGGATGAAGTGGAACCTAAAATTTCTATCCATGCTTTATGTGGATCACCCAATCCTAAAACTATGAGAATTTTAGGATTTATTGGCAGAAAAGCAGTGGCCATTCTGGTGGACACGGGGAGCACACATAATTTTATAGATCCATCAATTATCAAGGCTGTGAATTTGACTTATAATAAACAGGAGCATTTAAAGGTCAGGGTTGCTAATAGCCAAACCGTGGGTTATGAGGGGAAGACAAAGGCAGTTCCACTACACATGCAAGGGTATAGCTATACCATTGATTTCTTTATACTTACACTAGGGGGTTGTGATGTTGTTTTAGGAGTGCAGTGGCTCAGGATGTTGGGGCCAATCCTATGGGATTTCTGCAAGCTATTCATGGAATTTTCCATACTGGGAGATTCACGCAAACTACAAGGTATGGCTTCTGCTAGTGCATTAATAACAGACGGTAGAAAAGTTGGTAAAATGACTAGACAAAACAAGCGAGGGCTAGTTATACAACTTTTAGATGATGAATTACCCAATTTGCAATCCATTGTTAAAGCTAATAAACCTTTAATAGACAATCTCTTGCATGAATACTCAAACATTTTTTCTTAGCCAAAACAATTACCCCCTACCCGAGACCATGACCACCATATAATTTTACATTCAGAAGCAAAACTAGTATGTGTTGGTCCCTACCGATATCCCTACTTTCAAAAAACAGAAATTAAAAAGATAATACAGGAAATGTTACAGTCCGATATTGTCAGACCCGGCCATAGCCCTTTTTCATCCCCAGTACTGCTGGTTAGAAAACAGGATGGTAGTTGGAGATTATGTGTTGACTATAGGGCTCTAAATAAAGAGACCGTGAAGGTAAAGTTCCCAATACCTATTGTGGATAAACTTCTAGATGAAATGCATGGGGCCACAGTTTTCAGTAAACTAGACTTAAGGTCTGGTTATCACCAAATTAGGGTTCATCCAGAAGACATACCTAAAACAGCTTTTAGGACACATGAGGGCCATTATGAATTCTTGGTCATGCCATTTGGGCTCACTAATGCCCCGACAACCTTTCAAAGTCTTATGAACGAGATTTTTAAGTCATATTTGAGGAAGTTCATTTTAGTGTTTTTTGATGATATTTTAGTCTATAGTAGGTGTATGGCAGACCACCTTCAACATCTAAGGGAGGTTTTGGAGATTTTAAAGACACACCAGCTATATGCTAAGGAATCAAAATGCTGTTTTGGTTGTGAGGAAATAGAGTACTTGGGGCATTTAATTTCTAAGGAGGGGGTTCGGGCTAACCCTAGCAAAATAGAAGCTATGCTTGATTGGCCATTACCAAAAAAACTAAAATCTCTTAGGGGGGTTTTAGGGCTGACGGGATACTATAGAAAATTTATTAAAGGTTATGGTTTAATAGCAGCCCCTCTCACAGCTCTATTAAAGAAAAATTCCTTTCAATGGAATGATTTGGCAAGAAGGGCATTTCAAAATCTTAAGCATGCTGTAACTAACCCTCCAGTTTTAGCATTACCTAATTTTTCTATTCTATTTGTTATTCAATGTGATGTTTCGGGTATTGGTATGGGTGCTGTTTTGATGCAACAGGATAGGCCATTAGCTTACTTGAAAGGAAAGGCTCTATAGTTATCGACCTATGAGAAGGAGTTGATGGCATTGGTTCTAGCAGTTAAAAAATGGAGACCGTATTTACTGGGTCACCATTTCAAAATACAAACAGACCATCAAAGTCTCAAGTATTTGTTGGAACAAAAGATTGGCACTCCATTACAGTAGAAATGGATTACCAAGCTTTTAGGTTATGAGTTCACAGTCGAATATAAGCAGGGCAAAGAAAATAAAGTTGCATGCTATAACTAACCCTCCAGTTTTAGCATTACCTAATTTTTCTATTCTATTTGTTATTCAATGTGATGTTTCGGGTATTGGTGTGGGTGCTGTTTTGATGCAACAGGATAGGCCATTAGCTTACATGAGTCAGGCCTTGAAAGGAAAGGCTCTATAGTTATCGACCTATGAGAAGGAGTTGATGGCATTGGTTCTAGCAGTTAAAAAATGGAGACCGTATCTACTGGGTCACCATTTCAAAATACAAACAGACCATCAAAGCCTCAAGTATTTGTTGGAACAAAAGATTGGCACTCCATTACAGCATAAATGGATTACCAAGCTTTTAGGTTATGAGTTCACAGTCGAATATAAGCAGGGCAAAGAAAATAAAGTTGCAGACGCTTTGTCAAGAAAAATCGAAGAGCAGGAACACATAATTTCAGCAATTACAGTTCCATCTACTGATTGGCTAGACCAATTAAAAACAAACTATGCTATAGATGCTAATGTGCAGAAAATACTCACGGAATTACAGCAAGGAGCAACATCACATAAGCATTACATAGAGAGGAATGGCATACTGTTTTACAAAGGAAGGCTGGTTATACATTCTTCACAGGAGTTGAGAGAGAAGATCTTACAGTTGGTGCACAGTAGTTCTCAAGGGGGTCACTCAGGATTCCATAAATCCCTACACAAGGCAAGGTCTGAGTTTTATTGGGTTGGAATGAAAGGTGCTCTAAGGAAGTTTATAAGGGAATGTGATGTATGTCAGCAAAACAAGGCTGAGAACATCCATACCCCGGGGTTATTACAGCCTTTACCAGTACCTATGAAGGTTTGGACTGACATTTCTATGGACTTTATTGAGGGTTTACCATTATCAGAAGGGTTTAGTGTGATTATGGTGGTGGTTGATCGATTGTCAAAATATGCACATTTCATCCCTATCTCTCATCCTTATACAACTTCTATAATTGCTCAAGTGTTCCTATACAACATTTTTAGGCTGCATGGGATGCCGTCATCGATTGTTACTGATCGAGACCCCACATTTACTAGTAATTTTTGGAAGGAGTTCTTTAAATTACAAGGCACGGAATTAAAGTTCACTAGTGCCTATCATCCTCAGACCGACGGTCAGACCGAGATAGTGAACAAATTGGTCGAGCAGTATTTGAGGTGTTTTTCGGGTGATAAACCTAAAGCTTGGTCTCGGTTCATTCCTTTGGCAAAATGGTGGTACAACACAGCTATTCATGCATCTACTAAATTAAGCCCCTTTGAAGCAGTTTATGGGGACCCCCCCCCCCCCCCTAAATTGCTACCATTCACAGAAGGAACTACAAGGGTGCAAGAGGTTGAAAATACCTTAAAATCCCGTGAATAGATCCTCAGCATCTTGCGATCCAACCTGCAAAATGCACAAGATAGAATGAAACGCTTTGCTGATTTGAAGCGAACCGAGAGAGATTTTGAGAAGGGAGACTGGGTTTACCTGAGATTGCAGCCGTATAAACAGCAGTCGGTGGCTCAACGGAAGAACATGAAGCTATCCCCAAGGTTTTATGGACCGTTTCAGGTGGTTGAAAAGGTGGGTTCAGTGGCTTATCGGCTGGATTTACCGGTGGAGTCAAAAATTCACCCCGTTTTCCATGTTTCTTGTCTTAAGCAAAAATTGGGTCGTCGTCATCAATTGGTTGTGACGCTACCACCCACTGACAAGGAAGGAGTGGTGCGCCCTGAACCTGAAGAAGTGTTAGAGAGAAGGTTGAAGAAGGCACGAGGAAAGGCTGTGACAGAACTGTTGGTGAAATGGAGAGGGTTGTCTGAAGAGGAGGCTTCGTGGGTTGAAAGAGACGACTTGGCCAAAAGGTTTCCAGACCTTGTGGACAAGGTCTTCTAAAAGAGGGGGGCATTGTCACGTGCCGGCATGTGAGGATAGGCGTGCGTGACAGGTGTAGGCAGATGGAGGCCGAGGGACAGGTGTGGGCAGATGGTCGAGCATGGGCATGCGTGAGGCCAGGCGAGGTGGAGCGGGATGGTGGACAGGTGGACGGCATCTGTCAGCTGAAGATCACATCAGTCGCCTCTGAGCTGCAGGTGTCAAGTCAGTCCGAAAGGAGTCCATTAGGATGTAAGGGAATTAGTTCAATTATAAGAACTAGTTAAATAAATTGGTTAGGAATTAATTGGGTTATTTTGGGTCAGTCAACCAGTCCGGTTGGGCGGGTTATTAAGTTAATTTGGTTTATGTGTCAGCATTATTTATTTTGAATAAGTCAATTAAGGTTAGTTGGCTAGTGATAAGTTCAATAATTAAGTCGTGTCTACTGGGGGTCCTTGGAACCCGGTAATTAGTTTATTTCTGGCTATAATATTCTGGATTCAGGAAGAAATGTTACCGAAGATTTTATCAATAAAATTCATTGGAGGTTTTGGATTCCTCAAAAATCCATATTTTATTTCTCAAATTGTTAGAATCGTTACACTGATATTATTTGGCAAATCGAGAAGAAGGACGGGAAACCGCTTAACTGCCGGCTCACCGGTCACCATCGTAGAGGAGAAAGAGAGGCTAACGGCTGGGTGCCTGGGTGTGTTTGGTGTGGAGGGGGCAGCGGCTAGAGAAGAAGAAGAAAGGATGGGTAGGGTTTGGCGGCTAGAGAAGAAGAAGAAAGGATGGGTAGGGTTTGGCAGCGGCTAGAGAAGAAGAAAGGATGGGTAGGGTTGGATGGGTAGGGTTTTATACTTTTATGTATTGAAATGAAGGGGACAAAGTACGAACGGGGTGGGCTAGATTTTAATATTTTATACTAATTATTGGTTTTTATACTAATTATTATATAATAATAATTATTAATTATTATATAATAATAGTTAACATAAAAATAGGGGTATTAATTTGATTGAATTATTTGTAATGGAATGTATTTTAATTAATTATGTTTGAACTTATTGATTATTTCTTAATGTGTTCATTTTGTTTTTTTAAGTTTTTCTAACATTAAAAACAATAAGTAACATTAATTAATTTCAAAATTCAAATTCAAATACAACAACCATAAAAAAAACATAGAATTACTTGAAAAACATACAATAAGTAGCTTAAATTTCAAATATTCTGGATCTTTTAATTATAATTAAATTCATTTTTTATTTTTTATTTTTAAGAAAATAATTTTATTGTTGGAATTTTAGATATGTTTCTAATTTTGAGATTATGTTTGTTTGATTTTGTGTTTGTATTGTATTAATTTAAAGTTAATTTATCTTGAATTTTAATTATATTTGTTAAATTAATATTTTTTTTCATATATATATATATATATATATATATATAATTAATTATATATGAACAGTATAAAATCAGAACGGCACACCAGAATACACCAAAACTGGAACGTTCTGTTCCAATCAAAAAAACTAAAACGGCGCCCAGAATGGATTTTACAACTTTGGTTCTGAATCATCGGTGGGCTAAGACTTTCTCGGCTATTTTTGCTCTGCATAGAGTCGGCCGAAACTCAATAAAGTCATAATTAATTAATGGGCTGATTCTATTTCTGAAAGGTACCTTTTCCCAAGTTTTATATTACTTTCTATTCAAACCATACCTCGTAGCAGCAACATTTTGGAGGGGGGGAAAAAAAGAATTTCTGATAAACAAAAACTTTGTCCTCGCATCCTACAGAAGACACCAACCAACACATGCAATCAATATAATATTCTTGAGCCAACTTTATCTTCCTACGAATACAGGCTATTAATTGACGCTCTCCGAAGCATTTTACTCTCAACTTCAGAAGGTTCTCTCCGAATCCTTTCCTCCCTTGGTAATAAGCGTTTCTCTCGAGTGCATATACTTGCCACCCCCTCGAAATATATCTTCAAGGCATGGAGATTGATCAATCACCAGTTCAAGGGAAGGCCAGACCTCTTAGCCGTGCACGGAGCTTGCTCGAGGCCTTGCCTGGCAAGGCCAAGGCCGAGGTCATAGGTTTTGCAAAGAGCGTAAGAAAACTTGGACAAGATGACCCGAGAAGCATCATCCATTCCCTGAAAGTGGGACTCGCTCTCACAGTGGTGTCCTTGATATACTACCTGAGGCCTCTCTATAAGAGCTTTGGGGAAGCAGGAATCTGGGCTGTGCTAACAGTGGTAGTAATTTTTGAATTCACCGTGGGTAAGTTGACGGGTAGGGCTTGAATATTGCTTTATATTAGCTCAAAACGATTCCACAAGTTGTCGAGTAATGTATATATTTCCATCTTTTTGTTGTTCGATCAGGTGGAACATTGAGCAAGAGTTTCAATAGAGGTCTCGCAACATTACTAGCTGGTGCTCTAGGGCTTGGAGCTCAGCACTTGGCCAGTCTCTCTGGAGAGAAAGGGCAGCCCTTTGTCCTCGGAATTTTTGTGTTCCTTTTAGGTATATTGCTTATACATGTACAGACAAAAGTATTTAGGTTAAGACAGTTTATATTAATCCAAGTCACTCTGGCTACTGTATGCAGCTGCAGCATCTACATTCACACGATTTTTTCCACGAATCAAAGCTAGATATGACTATGGAGTCTTGATATTTATATTAACATTCAGTTTGGTATCTGTTTCGGGGTACCGAGTTGAAGAACTCGTTGTGTTGGCAAGTCAAAGACTCTCAACAATACTAGTGGGTGCTGCAATATGCATAGTTGTATCCATCTGTATATGTCCTGTTTGGGCAGGTGAAAATCTTCACAACTCAGCTGCTTCCAACATGGAAAATCTTGCGAGCTACCTAGAAGGTTAGTGGTGACTTGAAAACCATTAACTTGACTCGTTTTGCTGCATCTGGATATTATTTTAACTTGAGAGGTCACCTAAATAAGTAAACCCACAGGTTTTGGAGGTGAATATTTTCAGTCTGGTGAAGGTTCCAGTAGCGACAGATCATTTCTAGAAGGATATAAAAAAGTCCTGAATTCAAAACCCACAGAAGACACCATGGTAAGGACAGCTTCCACTAACTTGCACTTTTGTCTTGCATAAATGCCACTAACTTGTGCGCTTTAGCTGACCTGGCTGAGCTCTCTTTACCAATGTGCTGTAAGATTTCTGCTGGCTGTGCTAAAGTGCTGATCAATGAGTGTTCATAAACATTACTGCAGGCAAATCTTGCGAGATGGGAACCTGGACACGGCCGCTTTGGTTTCAGGCATCCATGGAAACAATACTTGAAGATCGGAGCGCTCTCGCGTCAATGTGCATACCAGATTGAAATTCTGAATGGCTACATTAACTCTGATAACCAAGTAATAATCTATCACAAAATTCGTCTCTGACGCTCACAGGAATAATTAAGAAGAAAAAACAGCCAAGATCCATGGTGTTTAAATATTCCATTAGACAGAATGGGGCCACACTCATGATAATTAATCGCTTCCTTTATTTATTACTACAACTCATCATAAGTATGCACGCCATCCATAGTGTTTTGATGAAATCACCCTACAAAGCTGCTTTTTAAAGATAACTCCACTAAGAGCTATACATATAGCCAGGCTCTATAAAGAAACAAATGAGAAACAAAAGGATATTTGGATTCTTTTCTTCTTTATAAAGCTTATCGAATGAATGGCTAATTAATACTGTAAAACACTAAACATATTATGCTACTCTTTCCAGGTACCACTAGAATTCCGATGCAAAATCCAAGAATCATGTACACAGATAAGTGCAGAATGCGGCAAGGCACTGAAATCACTGGCCTCGGCTATCAAAACCATGACTATTCCATCCTCGGCAAATGTCCACGTGGAGAACTCCAAGACTGCGGTCAAGGACCTCCAAATTTCTCTCAAGGCTGTCTCACTGGAGCATGATCAAGAACTTTTAGCCATTTTGCCAGGTGCAACAGTGGCATCGATACTAGTTGAGATTGTTATATCCGTGGAGAAAATATCCGAATCGGTACACGAGCTCTCTAATCTAGCACACTTTAAGAGCGTGGAACCTACTGTGTCACCAGAGAAACCCCAATTACTTCACCGAGGAGCAATAAATCCTGTTTTAGATGGTGACAGTGACCATGTCGTTATTACAATACATGAAACGTCGTCAACAGGTTTACAAGAAAATGAGAATCCCAAGGCACCAAAGATTGGGCAGCGTGTAGAATTGTAAATATTTGTTACTGAAAATGATCATGTAAATTCTAGCGTTGGGATAATTTAGAGGGAAGGGCTGGTAATATTGTTATAAACAGTTTTCCATGACTTCATGGATTCCTTGGCAACAAGTTCTACTAAGAGAACTAGAAATGGCAGAAGGTAATTAAAAAAGTATTGCTCCTTCTTTTGAGCTATAAATGTGATGTAAAAACTATCCCATTCCATTGCATCTGCGACCAGACATCGGGTGTTGTTGTGTCATTGTGCAGCCATAAGGTTTTAAAGAAATTATACGTTCACTCCCTGTTTGAACTTGCATATATATTTTCCATTGACCCAAGATGCATATTAGTTTGGAAATGTCTTCATAAAAATGTTTTTTTTCTTTTTACGAAGAAAATCCTTGGATAGCGGCAGATGCACAGTTTTTGCCTTTAGGGATATCCCATCACATACTGATCATAGAAGTCGGAGCTTCTGATTAGTGGTGCTTGCATTATAATGGGCACGCACTCGTTATGGGCAATGTTTTTTAGGTTTCCTCCACTCAACCTAAAATTTAATCTTGAGATCCCAAAAATATACAATTTTATATTATTTTCTTGATTTTTTTCTTAAAATACTCTAGTTTAAAATCTTAATTCTAAAAAAAGAGTAGTTTTAATTTATTTCTTATAATAGGGCATTGTATGTGACGTGGATTCCATCACGTATACATGTTATTAAAATATTTATTTTCAAATAAAAAAATAAGAATTGAAGATGTATATATAGATACTAGATAGATAGATCTTTCCATATTTTTTCCTCTCTTTATATTTCTATTCTCCTATATTAACTTAATTCTAAAAAAAATCTATTTTAGAACTGGCCAAGAGACAACACAGATATCTTTGTTTGATTTCGAAGATCAAACTTGTAAATTATTGTATTTCTAATTGCTTGTTCAGCTATTTAAAGGAAATCATCGATCAAATTCTCAAACGTCAGGTGGTATTAAAGATGCCATCAAAGCAGAAAGAAACTAACATGCAAAACAAGGAGTCCTGAGAAATTACATCATCTACCAGATATGGTATGCTTGATAGGGTTTTTTTAGGATCCTGGCAAGTTTTGTGGGTGATAAGTTAATGAACAAACAAGAGTTTAAAAGCATAAACGATCAGATCACAAATATACTTCTTAGTTATTACGAAAAGCATATTCGTACGTACACGCAATATGCTTTTTCAAGTGTTCTTCTTCTTTTTTTGAAAAACACTTTCAGAGCCTTGGAAGCTGGAATTGGGAAAAAGAACAAGACAGGAGGAATATAAGTGAGGAGAGGTTGACATTACATATCTCTTTCCTTTTTTGTTTTTTCTCTTACTTCAACCAAGAACTAGATAAATTACAATTTATGAACTACCCTACTGGAATAAATATTTAAAATTATCATATATATTTTTATAAAAAAAAATCTCCAATTTTTAACACATTTGAAACCCTTTTGAATATTTTAAACTTTCTCACTCACATTTAGATCTATATGATCATGTACTAAATGTTTTCTTCTCTTATTGGGTTTGTTTTTAACAAATCCATGAAAGGTACTACTTCAGCCCCATCTATAAACAATATTGTACCAAGTCTTACTTTTTTTTCCTCTCTCTTTCTTCTCTTATTTTTTGAGTTGCCACCCTATTGAGTTATACAAGTTATGACTTCATTTGTGACTTCAACTAGAGCTACCATTTCATGGTAAGTTGCTTCAAATATTTTTCAAGATAAATTATATATATATTCATTTTTAACAATAGATAAAAGGGATAATTCATCTCGACAACATTCAAGCCACCTCTTCACTACAGAATAAAAAGGTCTTTTCACACACATCTCTTTTATATGAAACACCATTTTCATCTTTTTAATTATTTACTCTTTTATTTGACACAAGAGCAACAAAACTCAAAAAATAACTTAAACATCATAGTTTTATTCCACGAAAGGAGTTATTTGAATACATGAATCTAGTCCATAACATGGCTAGAAAATAAATTTATGTGAAGCTTTTCTATCACTTTCAATAAAAACAATTAATTTAAGAAAATTGTATTTTTGTATGGCAAATGTTCAAGGTAAAAGACTAAAATATATATATTATGCTGCTCTTTGCAGGCACCACAAGATTCCCGATGCAAAATCCAAGAACCGCGTACAAAGATGAGTAGAGAATGCGGCAAGGCACTGAAATCATTGGCCTCAGCTATCGTAACCAAAATGTTCCGTCCTCGGCAAAGGTCACTGTGAAGAGCTCCAAAACTGCGGTCGAGGACATCAAAATTGCTCTTAAAACAAAACTGCTTCATTGGAGCATGATCAAGACCTTTAAGCAATATGAACATCTGCAGCAGTTGCTTCAATTAGATTGTTAAATGCGTGGAAAAAATATCTGAATCAGTACAGCAGATCTCTAATCTAGCACACTTAATGAATGTGGAACCTACTGTGTCGCCAGAGAAATCGCAATTTCTTCACCAGGGAAGCATAATACCTGTTTCAGAAGGTGACATTGACGATGTTATTATTACAATACATGCATGGGAAATCTGCAGATTCTATGGAATGTGAGAATCCTCAGGATCCAAAGCTTAGCCAGCATGGGGAGCTGTAAATATTGTTCACTATCGTGCATGCAATCGATCTAGTGTGACGGAAATTAGTATTATTAACCCCAAAAAAAATCCTATTACTAGCTAGTGCATTGATTCCGTTGTGACGAGTTGTAATGAAAATGAAATGACTAGTAGTATTATTAAACTATTTTAATATGCTAATATTAAAAATAAATTTAAAAAATATATTATTTTAATATGTTTTCAAGTAAAAAATACTATAAAAAAGATAATTCTCATCACCTTTATTAGTGTTTCTTTTAATTCAGCTATGCAAAGTATTGTCGGCTCTAGTGGGAGTGCTTTAATTTATTTAATTTTTCGAGTAGAAACAGAAGTCACCTACTCGCCGTTGAATTAAATTTGACATGGGAAAAGAAAAATTGCTCTAGAAAAAACGAAAAAAACACGTATATGTTTTGATTCTTGAGGTAGAGGAGCAGTGCTCAAAATCAGATAGACATCTCTTCCTCTCTCCCTTGCATTTCAGGGCCAAGAGCACTGCGAGTTCGGGATAGAATTACAGCACGAACTAGTAAATGAGTCACTAGCTAGTTAGACCACTTATTAGGGTAATCTGATCCAGAGGCAGGCTTACTTCTGAGCAACAAAGACGATCGAGCATACAGAAAAGCATGAAGACTAAGGGGTTTGTGATAATTCAAATTTAAAAACACTTCTGCAAAACCCTAGTCAATTTTGGAAAAATAATTTCATGAACTTGTTCTAGAAGAGAAGTCCCTCTTCATGGTCTCACTATAAGAGAAGAGCATAACTCCAAGAGTTTGCACTTCATCTATTTTTCATCTCTAATAGGTTAGTAATTTGCTCGAGCTTAACCATCATTTGATAATTTTTCAAAAATCTTAAGCGAACGAACACCTTAATTACTAACACCCTAATTTTTAACCTCCTTGGCCGTATTAATATGGAAGTTAAGAGAACGAACGAAATGGAAAAAAGTTTGTCCATTCTGCTACAGAAGGGTTAAAACTACAAATTCAGACCACAATTTGTTCTATGTGAGGTACATCAGCATACATGTGCAGCAGACAAAAAGATAAGTGCTTGCTCCATTCCATTTCTCTGTGATTATAAGATTCCCTTTCATGCACAAGATATATAAATAAACTTGAACATGTAAATTTATTTAGGGTTTCCAGTGCCATCTTCTGGTCTCTCTTTCCCCTCCTTTCCTTCCTTCAAAAGCAAAGGTCCTGGCTTCCCTTGATGCATTAACAAGGTCTGCCACTCAAAATCATTTGTTCCACTTGCGGCCAAAAAGAACAGGCACCAAAACAACACTTTAAAAGGTAAAATACCCGGTGTAAATTGCAGAATCACATGGAATATACGCATTAAGAGCATTAAAATATTGCTAAACCATGTGACCAAGTTGTAGAACATGAATGACAATTGACAGTGACTCGCAGAAGAAAACAACAATTGTGGCTGCAATCCCGATCTTGAGCCATATTTGAAAGCTGAACATTCCTCTGCGCATCAGGTTTTTCAGTCTTTAAGAGTCAGCAGAGGAAGAATCAAATTAGATACGCTGTACAGGATATAATATGGATCTAAATGGCTGTTTCTCTTCTGTATCCCATTAAAACTATCAGAATGAGCAGTGGCTGCAATCCCATAGCCTAGCCACTCTCAAAAGCTGAGCAACTTCTTACAGCATTATATAGCATCCATCAATATAACAAGACCAGCTTAAAGTAAATGTTAGAAATTATCATTATGTCTCTCATGACATGTTCATGTTCTTGTTTATTCAAACTCATGATCATGAACATATATAGATCATGGGATCAATTGTCTAATTTTTTCTTTAATGGAAGGAGAAAATTAGCTAATAAATTAATGAGAGGGGTCCTTGATCTACCTATAAACAATAGACTGTATACTCTATCTACGGTTACTAGTAGACTTAGATCAGAAGGTTTTTCTCGAAAAAAATTTATTATTATTTTGAAGTTGTATTGTTGTTGCTACATTGAAAAAAGTTGTATTGTTACTGCTGTATTAAGAATTTCTTGAGCAAAAATAACTGAAAATATTTATAATCTAAATTCCTACTACTATATAAATATAGCATTTGATTATATAAAATGTATACTAGTAAATAGATAGACTCATGCACGACAAAATAAAATAATCAAAAAGGAAATCTGAACTGGAAGGTCACTGATCATACATGTAATTAGCTTGAACCTCTTGGTAAGTATTATATAATTATATTCAACAGCAGGTTACATACACCACACATGCATGTACAGATAGTCTCTCTTTTGCTAAAGCATGTTCACAAAATATTAACACCTAAAAATCTCATCCTCCATCCTCAGAATTCTGCACTTACAACCCTACCAACAACGATACGTACGAATCAGTGGCTACGAAGTAGTATAACAAAGCACCAGCCAGCTTTCTTTGACCAATCTTTTCTATGGTGGTATTTTATTCCTTGAAAAGAACTTAGATTCCCCAACTGGGTTGAAAATTCTAGTGCATTCGTTACAAGAGTGCCCTATGCTTTTCATCTCTGTTAATGGGGATCACATGCTAAAATGAGAATCATTTCAGTCATTGTAAACCCAATTACATTAATTTTAATTACTGGCAAGTAAATTCATGAAAATCGAAGAACGCACATGATACACACAAACGGGAAAGTGAGTGGCCAGCATTACATTTTGTCTTCGTAAATCAAATTCATATTTTTCCTTTTCGTAGTTTTTTGATATATATATATATATATAAACAATGGATAATTACAAAAAATATTATGTAGTTTACTTTCTTTTTTTTCTACGTTATCTCTTTGTTTTAAAAATTATATTTTATATCATTCATCAACTAAAGTTTTCAAATTGAACTTCATCATCGGTCAAGTAAAATTTTTAAATTGAAAAAATAATCTACATATATAATGCATGAGAAAATAAAATAAAATTTTATCTCTATTTAAGTCATGACTTCTCTCTATAGATAGTATTTTGTTTGTGTCCTCAAGAGGTGTGGCGTGGTGGGAAAAGGCTTGAGATCTGCACAGCAGATCTCGAGTTCGAGTCAGGGCGTGCACTTCTTGTAAGAGCTTGGGACAATCGGAGTTTTATTCATTCACTTGGGCCCACAAAGTACGTTTTCCAAAGCGTGTGGTTTCCTCGGATCCAAAAAAAAAAAAAATTGTCTTTTGTCTCGATCGATTGAAATCAAAATCAAGGTTTTTTTAATTGATTTTTCCCTTTTAGTGACTTGTGTTATTGATTCATAACACAATTTGTCTCGCTATTGGAATCTCTCCCTCTTCAATTCTATGTCTTTAAAAAGTGTTTTGGGTATAATTTTGTGTGATTTCAGTTTGTGAATCTAGGGTTATCTAATTTGAATATTTTGATTGTTTTAATTGCTAAAATTTCTTTTAGATTCTTCTCAAAGTGAAAACTTGGTTTAGTAAATCTTAGGTGGGGTTTAATTATTTACATTGTTAGGGTTTTAGGTTCTATCTTCTTTTTTGTTTTTGCAATTACAAAAACCAAAATAACTTTTCTAATTGAAATCCCAAAACACAAAGCAAAAATGACATTTTCACTCACTTCACTGCTCACTTCATCAAAAACCCAAAATTCCTCTGACTTTCAATACAAAATATTATTCAAAATTTATACTGAGCACAGAAAGTAGAACCAAACTCAAGTTGGTAAAGAAAATGCCAAATTATAGGACTAGGGGTTTGACTTGAATGATTGATGCTTTAGCAACTTAATTGTGTTCATCACAATTGCCGGCAATAAAGAACACAAGTGGCAAAAAAAAAGAACTTTTGGTATTTCATTTGCCTTTCATAATTTTAAGTTTTGAAGGAGAATGGATTCATCAACTCGGCCACAAAACTAGCTAGTTTAAAGAGAGTATAGATGGTTCATATATATATATATATATATATATTAGTGAATTGGTCAAGAAAAGTATGATTTGTGATGTTTGGGTGGGTGGATGGAGGAGGAGAAAAGGAAAGATAAGATTTTTTTAGTTTAATATCGAAGTTATAATATTTAATATAAAATATTTTCAGTAATTAAATAATTAGAACTTCTTTTCCTCTACTTTTTTTTACGTCAGTTTGACAAAAACATAAAGTGCAATGAATATATAAACTTGAAAAAATTGTAGACAAAAAGAAGTAAACTGTAGGTGGTCGGGTTTTTAATTTATTTAATTTTTTTAAGTATCCCTTGTGATAATGAAATTGAGAGGTTTTGGTACAATCAGCCTCGAGCGTCCGTACTTTCAACAAGCTAAGTGGAGTTTCCATTAGCAGCAGCAAAGATACGCACTACACTAGTGTGTGTACGAAAAGAATCATTGGCTGTTTGGTTTTTATAGTTGAAGTTGTTTTTAAAAATATGTTTTGTTTATAAATATATTAAAATTATTTTTTTTTATTTTTTTAAAATTATTTTTAATATGAGCACTTCATGATCTAAAAATATCAAAAAAAATTAATTTAAAGTAAAAATAAAAATAAAAAATTTCAGTTTTTATGAAAAATGTTTTCCAAACACTCCCGAAGGCATAGGTGGCTCATTGGCCTCAAAAGCACTTATCGTATCAAAATGCATGTTGAAGAAAACCGACGACAGAGATTGCTTCTCTTATAATTGAAAATCATTGATGTCAAAACTGTTGGCATGCGTTTCTGGTATCACAACAGTTGAAAAGACTGGGCAAGTTAACCATTATCATCATGCTCATCTTATCAGGTCAAATAATGCTAATCTTATCAAAAAAAACAAAAAAAAACTCTTAATGGAATCACTTTTGGGAATTTCCAATAATTAGATTCGTAGGATCCAGAAGAAAATCAGCGATTGAAATTGTAATTCACAACAGAACTTATCTTCTGTTCTCGTGGAGATATATTGGCTACCTCTCAACGGAGTTTTCAGCATGATACTTTCCCAACCATCCAACCCTTTTCGGAAAGCCACACACACCATCAATTGCCAAGATGATCTCATTGAAACTTTTAAAATCGCCCTTGACGCAACCTTACTTTGAGATGAGCACAATAAACATCAATCAACAAACAGCTACAATAACAAGGTTCCGGCAACAACATCCAAGACGAACAAACAATCACTGGCTAATGGTTACAAAATAGTTCAGCTCATCTTTAATATATATATTTCAATGGGGGAAATAGCAAATTTCAATAACAGGGACTATAAAAAGTGGATTATCAAATATAAGAAAACGAAGACGTGAGAAATCAAACAGCAGAATAGACCACAAAGAAATGCCGAAAATGAACTTCAAACTTAACAGACATTTATCATTGATACTTTCTTACATAAAAGCACAGATTATTTGCACTGTGAATCACCACTATATACTTTAGCATCTACTTGTATCTACCGACAACAAAAAACAAACAAAAAACAAAATTTGGAGGTGGCTGTTGAAATATGTATGGTTTAGAGATAAATACATCAGTAATGAAAGAAAACTTCCTTCCTACTAGCTAGTTTAGAGGGCTCCTACATACTGCGTGTGATTATTATACAGGAGATCTGCGATACCCACAGTTCTATCGACTTACCACCCATAGATCGGATTTTCTACTTGTGGAGGCAAGAGATGGAGGTCTTTACAATGCTGCTTGTCATAGTCCCGCGTCCCAGGTATGGCTCCAGTACAGAGTCTAAGAAGCTCATTCCCTGTTAGGCAGTAGTGGGCAAACGCCAACCCTCCATCAACCATCTCTGACATATTTGGCATTGAAACTGCTTTTGTGATGCTCTTCCCATTGGTTTTGCTCAAATGTACATCATCTTTTTCAGGATCCAAGATTCTATCAAGCTCCGAATACTGCATAAATCTCTGGGTGGCTGCCTCCCATGAGAGGTTGTAAATTTGTTCTGGAGTAAGAGGATGAGGTTCATTTGCTAATGCTTCCTTAACTCTTGCAACAAAGTCCTCAGATGTCTTGTAAGTCAAACAGTTGGGAAATGACCTGAAGTACTCATTTGATGGGTGGTCAGCACACACGACAAATTTTCCCATTGCAAGCGCCTCAGCAGTAGCCGTACAGAGCACATCACTGAGACTAGGATTTATGAAAACTTTGTACCTTCAAGCAGAGAGGAAAATGTTATAAGCTTAAAGATAGAGAAAACACAGCCACAACGATTCACCAAAACCTAAGTGTCTTCAAGAAATGGCAAAAGTCTTTCAAAAACAAACAACACAGACACATGCTTCATTCACTGGTGCAGTTTTACTGCCAATCACACAGCTGGAAAGTTTTCGTAGGCTAGCTCAGAAAAGAAGCTCTACCCGACCATTATGATTTAGTCTCTTTTTTTCAAAGTTATATTTATTGAGTTACTATTAAATTAAAGAGATTATCTATATGCTCTCCTTTCTTCCAATTTCCAGCTTGCTCATATGATAAATACCAAAAGACAGTTTCTATTAAATCCTTACCCGTGAAGAGAATCATCCGCATGGTCTCTTCCTTTCAGAAAGTTGAGATTCAAATCCAATCTTTTAGCTGTGGTCTGAACTTCACTTGCATCTTCTCCATTTCCAAAAACATCCAACTTGAAGCCATCAAGATCATTCTTGTGCTTTGCCAGCAAATCTATCAACTCCTTGTAACCCTTGGCCCACACCATCTTGCCTAAGAAATATGCTCCTTTTGAGAAGGCTTGCTGCCCAAGTTCCCTTTCAGTGGCAACTTTTTCCCCAATTTTCAAAAACTTTGGATTCACACCATGAACATTGCAAATGACAGACTTTGGTAAATCCTGGGTGGCAGCAGAAAGGCGAAGGACCTGAAAAGCAAACATGAAATGATTTAATCTAGATAATAGGATGAACATTTCAAAAACCAGCCAATTATATGGTTAACACTACTATAGCAACAAAGTTTTGGTGAAGACACCTTAAGTATGCAATGATCAGCGTGTCCAAGAATCTAGTCAATTTACCTTGTGGCAGTATGCTCGTGTGACCAAGTTGTTTATGTGTTTGACAAAGAATGCTTGGAGAGCCCCATTCTTCTCCCTCTTGATATATTCTAGATAATTCGTGTGGACAACACCAACAACATGATTGAACTTATTAGTCCAACGCTTTCCATGGTGATACCAATTCAGGTGTTCTGGCTCTTCCAGGATGGCAATGTCCGCATCCTTTGATGGAATGAACTGGGATGTATCTCCAGCTGGTATTATACTTCTCCTTTCTTTTGCAAACTAGAGAACAGTAAGAAGAAAATTATCACTTATTCTTTCACTTCAATACTATCAACAAGATGGTGCATATTTTGATTATCAATCAGCTACCTTTCCAGGATAAAACGAGATCTTAAAATCAGCTTTAAAGCCAATCCTTTCCTCAAGCCAGTTTCGTATATAATTCTCCTGCTCTTCTGGTGAAGTAAAAGTGAGATTGTTAGGATAAACTAGCTCTTGATCTGACTTACAAAGCCATGGAACCAGCAGGGTAACATTTTGCTTTTCAGACTTTGCTAAATATGCTGCTCGAAAAAGTGGATTAACAGCTGTTCCAGTCATCCATGGAAGACTCGCGGTTGTGACAATTGCAACATGCCTCTTCCCATCAGATGGGTGATGCCTTGATAAGTCGGTCCAAAAGCCTCCATCATTACAATGCCCTGTACTTTGAAGAACACTGGCTATTCTTAAATCGAGTTCATCATTTGCATTCTCATCGAGGAGGGTCGATTCTCCTGAAGACGGCGAGGGTAACAAAAGCTGGTTCTTGCGGCTACTGCACAAGCTCTCCACTATCTTGTCACAAACATCTGGATCAGAATGAAAACATCACAAAACTCAGAAACTGCACAAAGGTCAGCCAACATACAATAAGCATGTTTGGCGGAAAGGGGAAAGGCATCAGTACACAAACAAATATCTGAAAGTTGTGATATTATATTAGTTTCCCGAAGAAAGAGAATATCACCGACAGTTATAACAGTAGTTTTTGAAAACAGCACCATTGACAAATGGATTTACACACTTTTCTTCAAGAGATGCAAATGGATGAAGTAACCTTCCACATATGATATCACACGTCAAATTACAAGAGGGTATGAGGCAGGGGTTCAATTTGCTCATAGCTGTGAATCATTCAATCACACGTATGAATATCACAACCTCAGCCTGTGGAATTATATAGAAAAAAACTCAGAAGGATTTCCACACCATCCATTCACTATTCTCCTCCCAAACATTCTACCCTCCACAAAAAGATAGATTCTGAAGCTATTACTACAATATTTCTCACGAGACAACATTGTGAGATTTTTTAAGTATCAAGAATTACAATTTAGCATCCATGGTGGAACTGAATCATAATCATCATACTTAAATTGTATCCAAAACTTCCAGTTCAATCCAACAAAGTCAACAGTGCCATTGGTATTAAAAATCTTAATCTGATGAAGATTATTTAAGTAGCAGCCTCCCTTCGTATTTCATTGCCATCTGGAAATAAGTAACTGGTTCATGAATTTTCCACTAATAAGAGCATGAAATAAATTTAGGTCGTGCCTGCTACATATATATAATGATCTCTTCAAGTACACAAACGACCAACATTCAAGAATTGTCCAGCTAATGAAGCGATATTGGCAAAAATGTTACATTCACATGAGAGCATGCGTGCATATAATATGCCTTTCCACCCAACGTGTAAGTTTAGAAAATAATAAAACTCTAGTTGCTTGCCTTTTCTGACACCAAGTTGGTCCAAGAATGGCTCAGATTGCCTGACCAAATATGCCAAAAGTTCAGGGACATCCAGTGGTGGTACTTCCTGAATCAGACATCCACAAGCAAACATTTGGCATATTTATTATTCAAGAAAAGATCTATAAACAAACAGTAATAATAACAATAGATAATTATATTTATGATTCGTCCATGAACAGTCAGAAGCCAGCCAGCCAGCTTGAGTACACTTTAAATAATGGAGTCTTAGGTTAAGAAGTGGACAAGCTTAGTAAGGTTCCAGCTTTCCAAACCGGCTCAAAGTTCAGCCTGGGCAGTCTATGATCTTAAAAAAAAGGAGGCAAGCCTGATCATGAGAATTAACGTGCTCTTACAATTTCAAATCAAGAAGACCCCATGTGCAGCAACCCTTTGGTGACTCCTTTATCTATTTGCTTTTATTTATCAGGAAAAAATAAAAATGGATGACTAAGTGTAGTATACCCTCCAGAAATAGCACAGAAACTTCAAAATTGTTCACTAAGGCAGGATAATCAACCAGCAATATTTTTATATTGCTGAATTTTCCACAAATGACATATAAAGAAAGATTGAATTTCAAAAGTTGTAAACATATGATATATAATTTCCCACGAGAATATTTTAGCAGCATAGATATTAAGTTTATTCCTCCTGGGTAGAGTGAGGACATCAGAGCCACCACCAAAACCGTCTTTTTCTCTGTTTTTTCCCTTGATAGATAATTTGATTCTGAACTATCCCAAGTAATTTACCACAGGTTTAACTGGTCTCAACACCCAATGTCATCAATTGCTTCCAAGTCTAAGGTCACAAAATTCGGATGGGACACTGATTTTTAGATGATATTGGACTTGCACAATTCAATGTGACATGAGCTTCAGTCTAATGGATGCAAAGCTAAAAAAGAGTTTCGCTGTCTGGAGTTGGGGGAGATTTTGGTGACAGAATGCAAAGGTCTATACAGATGAACATCTAACCTTTGACTCCTGAGGCTCCTTGTGGATTGCTTTCTGCAAAAATGTAGATAGAATGAGACTCCTTACATTGTTAAAAGAATGAATACAGCTAATGATCATCAAATGAATATTAATGAATGCAAAATATGCACTGATTATTTCAAAACGTTATTAGTGCAAGATTCTGCCAAGCTTAAGTATCAAACATCAAACCAGGGGAGAATATTTAGGTGAGTGTATGCAATCAAAGGTCAATCTAATTCATTCGGTGGGAGAATGTCTCTATGAAGATCAACACACTTCCTTCAGATCTGAAAGCAAGCCCTGCATCTATGTCACCCAGACTACCTTATTCATGTCAGACATGTTTACATGAACCCTCCTAACTGAGAACTGACCAATCCAAAATGAGAGAAAATCTCATAGAGATTAACAAATCTGAAACTTGAACAAGCACAACAAACCAGACCGTGGAGCACATGTTGACATAGCTCTTCATAGATGAACTCACAGCAGCCAAATGGTGAACTTTAGCAAAAGTTTAGCTAGTGTTTCGGAAATGACTTTCCAATTTGTTAGATCTTAAAATAAAAATTGACAACCAATAAACATTTGAGTATTGCTGCATAAAGTCATCTAGTTTTGTCCAACTAGCAAATAAAGAGACCAATAAAACCGATCAACTAAAAAAAATCTACTCCAAGCAAAATCCCCATACTTTTAAGTTTCATAAAAGTAATAAAACTCAAAACCCTATAAAACAAAATTGCTCAATTTCTCATCTAAAAAGCTGCTATATAAACAAAACCACGAATAAAAACAAAATAATAATAATAATAATAATAACAGAAAAACATACCAAGCTAGACTTCAGTTTCTCCACAAACTCACTATTCTTAAGCCCACCAAATATCTCACCGAACTCACTTTTCTTCTCAAATTCCCTCAACCTCCTTTTCAAAACTCGTATTGGCTTCCATTCACCAAATTTCCCTCCTCCTCCCTCCTTACCTTCACCCCAGAACTCCCTAAACCCCAATTTCCTCCTCCTGTCAAGACCCACAGCCCATCTTCTCTCCTCATCCACCTCCCACGCCACAATAGCATTCTTTATCGCCGACAAATCAATCCCTAACTTCGCTCTCGGCCCCCACTTCTCTAAAACCTTCTTACTTATCTCCGGAGCCGAATAAGCTCTCCGAATTTCGGAAAATGTCGGCCGCAGCTTCTTCACAAAATCAGGTGAAGTAGAGGATTTGAGCGGTGACGGCACAGAGAAGGATGCAATTGAAGCTGAATTAAAGAAGTTTTCGATTTCTCGATCGAATGAATTGGCTAGATTCTTGAATGAGTTGGCTCGTGATCTCATGAGTTGGAGATCGGCGTCGGCTGAGTCACGGACTTCTTTCCATCCTCGTGAGATTAAAGAGAAAGGCGTGTTGTTTCTGTTGGTTCTCGTTGATGTTGAAGTGGTTTCCATGCTTCAATTGTATAATTAGGGTTTCTTAATTTGTGAAATTTTGGCAGCTAGAGAGAGTTCTTTCGTTGAAGAGAAACAGAGAAGATAAGTGAAGATGCAAAGAAACGAGGAAGGAGAGGTTTTTTTTATTATTAATAATAATTGTTTAAACAGTTAAGAGTGAGAGGCGTGTGTTTAATCTGGTAAAACTACATAGCAGTACTCCAATTATATATATTATTTCATAGTGACTCTTGCGTTTGGTTTGTTAGGAGAGAGATTAGGGAAATTAATGAGAAGGGATGGATATGATTTTCTTCTTGTTTGCCACACGGTGGCTAGATGCCTACTGTGGAATGAAAGGATTCTTATTTTTTAATATCCTTATTTATTTTTATTTATTAATAATTTAAATATATTTATTTATTTATTGCACTATAAAATACAAACTCTTTCAAATAAAGAAATATTAAATAATTTTCTGTGTTTTAATCAATATTGTCTTTTGTTAAGATGATTTTATAAAATAACATTTCATATATATATTCAAGTTCCAATTTTAATATCATCCGAGTGATAAATAATATTATTCAATTGAGTTCATACTGTATTTTTTTTCTATTTCTATTTAGAGGGTAAGAGTTGTTCGATTTTGGAAGATATATACTCAATTGAAAACATATACGTAATTGGGATATTGAATTGTAATTTTGCTTTTTTATTTCTGTAAGGTTCTGGAATGGAGCACGTGGGTGGACATGTAGGATTGAAGAGGAGGGAGGATTTTGGCGGGCGATGACGTGGATGATTCACGTGGGACGAGGAAGCGGCAAGGAGAGATTGGGTGGGCTAGATTCTTATGCTAATGATCTTGTTAGCTCATACGAATATTCTGGATTAAAGGATATGCTGGATTGGAGTGGTTTTGGGTTTTGTGTACGTGTGTGCTGTTGCATGGAGGTTGATGTGTGTGCACCCTTCAAACTAGCATATCAGTCCCTCACATTAACTATAAATTAAAAAAGGAGAGGGCGCAAAACTCATTGCTCATTGAATAGTTTTTCTTACAAAAATCAATCAATTTTTATTATTATTTTATTATAAAATTATAACATAGATGGTAGGTTTGATGGGATAATCAAATTGACTAGGTATTTTTTTTATCTTTTTAATATAAAAAATTAATATTTTTATTTAATATTGAGTCGATTAGATATTAGATTTCATGATTTATTTTGTTTATTTTCTTATATATATTTTATTTTAGCCTCGTGACTTGGAATTAGTGTTTAACAAATTAACCCGAATTATTTCGAGTTGTTTTTTGTGTTACTTTTTTAAGTGATTATTTTTCAATCTCATCATTTAGAATTGGATCAGTTCATAATTGAGTTTTGTAATACGTTCTGATATTTTTATGAGAATATCTTAGTCTCGTGATCGAGGTTGTTGGTTTTGTCATTTTAATCTCAAATAAATTGAGTTATTTTTTCTAAGGATTATCTTGATTTAATTATCTAAGTCATTACTCCTCTATCAATGATTTTTTTATTGGGGTTATATTAGTCTCACGGTCCAATTACAAATTTAGTAGGTTCAATCAAGTTTTTTTTCTACGAGGTTATCTCGGTTTGGTAACTCATGTTATGAGTTTGGCAAATTGACTAGGGTTTTTTATGTTTGTTTTAATCACATCCTATTAAAATTGATTTGTTTTGTTTTATTATTCAATAGTAGATTAATTAAAAAATAAATTTTATAATTTATTTTGATTTGTTTATTTTAACTCAGATTTATCCAAGTCAATTTAATATATTATTATTGTAAATCTTAATATTAAAAAAACATGTTATCTTGGGTTTTTTTTTACTCATATTATTTTTTAAGGATTTGATGAGTTGTTTTTGGACTCGTAAGTCAATCGAGTTACACTAGGTCAACCCTCACATGACTAAAAAAATCTGCTAAAACAAATTATGTTTAAGAAAATATTGACTAGCCTCAAAGTAACATGGATGAATAGTCTAGTATTTTTCTGAATTTCAAATATACGGTGAATTAATTTGAAAAAAAAAAACAGTATGAATATGCAAGAGTAAACAAATGATACTGGAAACATTTTTCCAATGAATTCCTTAGGAGCTTCTATAGTAAATAGTATTTTTAAATAAGTTTTTTTATATTAATATATAAAGAACATAAAACAAATTAATATAAAAACATAATACTCGCTAAAATTACATTAATTCTAAGCTCAGAACCCACCATATATGTTAGAAAAATAAACAACTAACACTTTATCTTAAGGATATATAATAAAATTAACATTCTCAAAATAGATCTAAGTCATATTTTTGCCATTTAAAACATAGTTGTAACGGAGCTCAATCAAATGTTTTATATAATTAGAAAGTCATTTTCTCATATGCATGTAGGCGAATTTTATTATTATTATTATTATTATTATTATTATTTCGGATTGGCATGTGCTTTTCGTCAATATTTTTTTTTATGGGAATTCAAATTCAATCAGCTTTGAAGTTTGAACGATATCGAACGATAACTAATTTAATTGGCTAGCTGCATGTGCTTTTAATTATAAACTCACCACAGCATATAATGGCCCGCTTGCGTATACCAAGGGAAGCGAGGCAACTTAATTTTCTCACGTAGCCAAAAGAAGGATACAAAAATATAGTCTTATTGACAACAACAGGAACAACTATGAACAATAAGTTGTTCATTTGAAAACCATAAAGTAGGTGGCAAAGTGATAAGATTTTAAAATTAAAAAGTTTTTTCTTTTTTTTGTAATCTCAAATTTAAGCTATGAATTGTTAATATAATGATCACTAGAAATTTATATAATCGTTAATTTTAGGACCCGTAAAATTAGTTAAGGTATATATAAGTTGACTCAAACGTCTATATTAATAATATATAAAAATAAAAATAAAAACTATTCATTTGAAGTCCTTCTAAAAACATTTTTTTTATTTACTTCAAATTATTATTTTTTTCATGCTTTTAGATTATCTTAACATAATAATATTAAAAAATATTATATTAATATATTTTTAAATAAAAAAAATATAACAACTATAACCAAATTTGAAAACTAGTTATTAAATTCTTCGAGGCAAAGATACTTTTTGTTAGCCAACCAAAGACATTTCCTTTCGAGCTTTTCTATCACATCTTAAAAGTGTAGTTTACGTTGTGGACAAATTTGAAGACTAGCCCACCCATAAAATACCGATTCAAGTTCACACACGCAAGTGGTATGACGTGTCCCAAATGTGTTTCCGGCTATATTATTAGTATATACTAGTTAAATTGTCCACACTACATTACAAGCTGAACAAAAAAAAAATTATAATTACTGAGATTAAAATAATTAATAAGATTGTTGGTTCAAAAATAAAATATAGCATCTATACATGCAAAGTTTGATATAATAAAACATATCAACAACCCTATTGTAACAACAACAACATTGAAGTATTAACATCTAAAATTATCTTATATTTTTTTGGATTCAAGAAACCTCCACCCCCTAAAAGCGTACTCTATGGACTCAGGTGAGCGAATAAAATTCTGTCTATTTCAGACTCTTACAAGAGGTGTACGTCTTCACTCTAATTCAAGACCTCTTGTACAAATCTCAAGCCCTTTGCCAAAATAATAAAAATTATTAAATTACCCCGAGAAAAAAGAGAGTCAAAATCATTAACAAAAAGAGTAAGCAAGAAAAAAAAACAAAATTATTATTATTATTATTATTATTATTATTATTATTGCGTTAATAATGGGAAAAAAAACAAAATTAAATCAAAGACTAAAAAAAAGCTAAAAACTTTAACAAAAGAGCAAACAAAAAATAAAATAAATGATAAAATAAAAATAAAAATAATTAGTTGGAAAAAAAATCATATGACTTGAAAAAAAACTAAAAGAAAGAGAAAAAAACAAAAATATTAATTTTCAAATGATCATAAACACAAACTAAAATTTGAGGATTAATTTTTTCAAAAAAAAAAGACCACCTAAATAAGAAAATAATAAAAATTAAAAATCAAAGCTAAGAGCACATATATATAAACATGGAAAAAAAATAGGGACTATTTCAAGAATATAAAAAAATTAAAAGAATTAAAATTAAAAATTAAAAATTAAAAGTATAAGGGCCGAAATGAAAAACCAAATATATTATTAATTTCAATCAAATAAAAAATTTAAAAATTTTGTATCGAAAATATTAAGGGATTTAAAACCAATCCGAAAATTAAAAGAATAAAGACCGAATTGAAACCTAAATATATAATCAATTTCAATCGAAGGATTCAATTGAAACAAATCAAAACTTATATAACAGAAATCAAGATCATACAAAACAATTAAAAGCTCAGGGACTGAAATGAAAACACCATAAACATAGAGGTATTCCCTGTAATTTTACATGCAAGAGAGAGAGAAAGTGTCAAACAAAGTTCAACCGATCACCTTCACTAATTCAGTCACCGTGTGTCGCGACGCGCTACACCATGAGGAAGAGTACACGATACTTCAAGCGAGACGCCAAATGAATATTTTCGTTCATCGGATGACACCGCACGCGTCTCCCGAACGTGCGTGAGGCCCAAATACTGTCGGTGCTTGTGTCACGCGGGCGCACGGTATTCAAAGGAAATAAAAGCAAATTGATAAATTATCGTAACACCCCTACAGTCAAATCTTCAATTTTGTCTTATTGAGGGGCAAATTAGTATTTAGATATTTTCAAAAAATATATAATATCTAAAACACCCCGCAGAAAAACCATGGTTTTGTCTTATAGGAGGGTAAAAGGGTTATTTTACCATGCAATGAAATGTGAAATTACCGTGGCATCCCCTGACTATTGTTGTTGTTTTTATCTTATGTGAGGGATAGAATAATTATTTTACTATGCAAAGAAATATAAAAAAATTGGTGACCCGACCAAACCGAACTGATACGAAAACCAAACCGATAGAGCAATACTATTGTAATCCACAGTAAAAACAATTACAAGCAACAATAACCGACCCTAACCTCTTTTAGTATATAGTATAATTTGGTATGGGATAAAAAGTTATTTTTAAAAATGTTTTTTTAATTTAAAATATATTAAAATAATTTAAATATATCAACATATATTAAAATTAAAATATTTATATAATATTAACATGGTGTCTTTTTTATATAAAAATAATAATTAAAAACAAATTATAATACAAAAATAAACATTCATTAAGATGTGATCCCACCATTTTTTTTATTCCTTGTGTTCTTCGACTTGTACCATGAAAGGAGTGATATTTTTATATAATACTGAGTTTGAAAAACATTTAATTTATTCGATTTAACTTACAATATCTAGAAAAGAAATTTTAAAAAATTAATTCTAAATTAATTTAATGTTGAATTATATTATTATTAAAAAACCATCTAATTAAAATAAAACACTAATAAACTCAAGCAAAGTCACAGTGAAAATCTTACACGTCATTGAATATAATAGATTTTTTATACTAAAATTACTACAACAAAGTGCCATGAAATGATAGCTAGCCGTTAACGTCGCTACCAAGCAGCTGTCGGGTCAATGAAATTCTAACAACCATTGTTCACATGGGCTTTCCAGGCCCATGATCTACAAATGATTGTTTCTCCAATGTTTCAGACTTTCAGTACTCTTTTATCCCCGGCCTTTTCTTTTTCTTATTACAAGCTGAGAAGAAAACGAGCTAGGCTCGATACTCGCGGGCTGAGCTAGGTTTGATACTCGCGGGATCTGATCTCCACCTTCATAAAAACGACGGTCGTTTCAATCTACAACATACGCTATGAAATGAATCCTTCAACTAATGAGGTAATGGCTCATCGGTCCTCTTTAACCAAATTTGAGAGCACAAGCTGAACATGAGCGCGGATCAACGAAGAGAAAAAATAAAAAAGTAACTATTAGTTTCAAAACCATACAAAAAATAAAAAAGTAACTATTAGTTTCAAAACCATACATTTATTTAGCCAATCAATATTTTTTCTTTCTAATTTACATTTGATCAGCATTTAACATGAATAAGATGTGTAAATTGAAGAATATGGAGATATTTAAATTTTTGTGTGTTTAAGATATGGTCTATAAATATATTTATTAATAGATGTATTACTGTTAATTTTGCCTTGATATTAATGTTAGTGCCACCTTGGTGATGATGTCATTTTGGTGTTAATGCAATATTTATATGTGAGATTATTTCATGTATAACTATCATCTATTCAACATTAACATTTTATAATCTAATTTAAATTATAACAATAATAAAATATAAATGGTGAAAACACCTCCAATAATTAAACAACAAAAATAAATCATTAATTTTCTACCTATAAAAAGAAGAAAACATCATTGAAAATCCATTGCTACATTACTATCATTATCATGACTATAACATTTAAAATTATCATCATCATTATTTTCTAAACAGTAAAAATCATTAAATTACCCCCAAAGAATTAAAAAAATCAAAATAGATATTATGAGCATAAGAAAATCATTTGATCTGAAGAACAAATAAAAATAATAGAAAACACTAAAAAAGAACATAGGAAAAAAGGAAGAAATATTAATTTTAAAATGATCATCCATATAAATTAAAATTTTATGACTAAACCGAATAAAAATAAAACTCAAACAAAAAAGAAAATGAAAAAAATGAAAAACCAAAACTAAAATTATAATTGCATAAATATGAATAAAAAAATAAGACTATTAAAGAAGGACCGAAAAAAATCAATGGAATTAAGACCATATAAAAAAAATAAAAGAATAAGAGTTGAAATGAAAAACAAAATATATAATTAATTTCAATTGAAAGATAAAACCGCAACAAATCAAAACTTTGCGACTGAAAAAAATTAAATGAAAAACAATATATATGATCAATTTCAATTGAAGAGTACAATTGAACAAAACCAAAACTTCTATAGAAGAAATCATGAAAAAAAATCAAAAGACCAAAGAATAAAATGAAACACACATAAACATAAGGGATTGTCATGCATTTTGTTGCTGTAGGAGAGAGAAAAGGGGTAAAAAAAGAAAAACCAACCATTGACGATTCTTCTCCATCTGGCCAATGACATGCATACCACCATGCATAAAACATGGTGGCGCACCTAGAGACAAGGCGAACAAACATTTCAACCGTTGCAAGACATCGCACGCACTAATTGAAAGGCTCTTACAAGAGGAAGCTGACAACGTGTTAGGAAGACGCACCTGCAGTTACGCAAAAACAAATAATGAAAAAATATAGAATTAACCAAACACTCATTTATCTAAGCGATAACAACGAAAGAACTTGACATGAAAGTACCATTATGAATGAGCGTCAGACCTCCATTTTTGTCGTTTTTAGAGTATTTAAGTAGTTTTACTGTATATAAATATGAAAGCCCTAAAATACCCTCATCATTAGCTCTCCCTGTTTTGTCTCATCCAAGGGTAAAGTTGTATTTCATTGTTCATGGTCAGATGAAAAAACCTAGAATATCCGTAACCAACTTTCATATTTTAGCTAATAACTAGGGGTAAATAAGCAATTTCACTGTAGAAAAACAGATAAAATAAAAACATCTCAAACAATCTGCTAATGACACAAAAAATACCCTGGAAAATGTCAATACCCCCAGCATCGAAGGTTAGATTTTATCATTTTTACGGGCTAAAGGGCAAAAAAGTAATTATATTGTTAGAATTCACATTGATCTATGCTCACTGTGTTTTATATTATGAATTATTAGCCCGGCCCGGCCATACGGCCTCGAATGGTGACAGTTGTTATATTGCCACGTACACACCTCGTTGCTTAACAAGGAAGTTTTTAACAGAACAAAAACGTCATATCAAATTCCACAGTTCTGTTTTTGGAATTTGTTTAACGCTTTTGGATAGGGAAAAAAATTGCAGAGAAGGAAGAGAGATGGGGCTGCTTTCTAACAGGTTTGGTTTCTTTGATCCATTTTTGCTTTCGTTTTTTCCTATGTTATAATATTACTGATTTTCTGATCCACAAATGCTGGGTTTTGAAAAAATAAATAACACAGGATTAGTAAGGAAAGCCTGAAACCCGGAGATCATATATATTCATGGAGGACTGCTTACATCTACGCTCATCACGGTATTCCCTTACCATCTTGTTTCTTTTGTTATGATTTTTTTTTTCTTTTCTTTTTTTTTTTTTTTTTGGGGGGGGGGGGGGTTGCTGTTTGCAAAGGCTGTTTCTTTTTCATGTGTCGGGGACAAAACTAGCAACCAATAATCGGTGCCCGTTTTTAAATTTAGCCGTAAAATAAACAATGCAGTTATAGTTCCCATGGGGTTCTTATACCTACCAACATATGCTGATTGTTTATTGTTTATTGTCGTTTATTGTTTATATATGTATCGAAGGAACCCAAACGATTCATGGGGAAATGAGTTTTAAGCATGATTGGAATTGGTAATGCTTAAGTGAATTACTATAGTGTTTTTATTGAACATTCTTCTTTGCTCTTATCTGAAATGCACCAAAGTGGTGTAAAAGCTATGACATGCAAAAGTGCAAGCATTGGAAGCATGATTGCATGCCATGACATTTTATGCCATGAAATTATTGATAAAGAATTTTGTATTGTGGGACGACTGCATTGCATGACCAAAAGAAAAATAAAATAGTGGAATGCAGAATAGTATTTATCTGCAATTGCTAGTGCTACCATCTGATTGCTATATAATCTTTTCTTGTGGTCACAGCATCAGTTGGTGCGCTGCTCTTGTTTCCTTTGAAGTTCTTACACTACTAAACAAACTTGTGGATGATACAGGCAGAGTATCTTTGTGGTGACTGATTTCTGAGTTAGTTGGGTTTGAGATCATGAACGGTTGCATGGATGTTTTGGATAGGAACGCACTAAATGCGATAGTGTAGAACTTATTCAGTTGAATGTTATAATCGTATGTAAGAATCTAGAAATGTCTTCTTTTGAGAGATATTTTGCAATTATGCAGAGACGTAGAGCTCAATTCTAGCAGATGTCAAGTTTCTAAAATTATTTACACCTGCCCTTTTCATCCACCTCTTCATGCTTCTTCTTTCTTGTTCTGTAAATGCAATTTGATTCCCCTGATAATGAGCCTCAATACTCTTAAAATGATACCATGCTATCATTAGGGTTTTTCTAATTAATTTTCTTGTTCTCTTTTAGGAATCTACATTGGGGATGATAAAGTAGTTCATTTTACCAGGCATGGCCAAGAAGTAGGAACAGGGACTGTGCTGGATATCCTCTTGTTGAGCTCAGTGCCAGCCCACTCCACTGTGCCTTGTCCCAACTGCACTATGCAGCAAGATGGTCATGGGGTCATCCTCTCATGCCTTAACTGCTTCCTTGCTGGTGGCATCTTGTATCGGTTTGAGTATGCTGTCCGCCCTGCTCTCTTTCTTGCAAAAGTGCGAGGCGGAACTTGTACCCTTGCTGTCTCGGACTCAAGTGAAATTGTGGTCTATCGAGCAAAATATCTTTTTGAAAATGGATTTGGTTGTTATAATGTATTCAAGAACAACTGCGAAGATTTCGCTATTTATTGCAAAACTGCCCTGCTTATTGTGGATCAAGGAACAATGGGACAGAGTGGCCAAGCAGCATCCATCATAGGGGGGCCTCTTGCCGCTGTTTTATCTACGCCAATGCGTCTTGTGACCACCAATATTTATGGGATGGCTGCAACAGCTGTTGGGGTTTATTGCGCGAGCAGGTACGCTGCTGATATTGGCATGAGGAGGGATGTAGTGAAGGTGTCAGCAGAGGATTTGACAAGGAGGCTTGCAACAGGCCTTCTCCAGGTAAGTGAACCCCAAATTTCAGTAGCACCAATCCAAGCGGATTCAATAGCTCACCCCCCAGTAAGCATATGAAGGTTCTCTTATTCCTGATCTGGGCAATAAATGGTTTGAGACTAAGGATCCTTTATCATATTAAAACGCTGTAACATTGACAATTTGTTCCATTGTAACCACTTAAAAGTCGGCTTTTCATCCGACTCGTGCAATTGTTGTTATAAATATAGAGTTGCCGTTTTAAGAGGCTTCCAATATGACCATGTTTTGTGCTTGATTGCACTTTCTACTCGAATGTTGCGATTTCCATTTCTAGGAAGTACTAAGAAGCTGGTGCTTAGTATCGAACACAACTCAAGGGCAAGATTGTTTCAACTGGGATGGTTCCTGGGTACATTGAACATTATCAGCACTTGTACACGCACTTGAAATCCTTGTACGGGCTCCTCGTACTTGGGTATCTTTGCAAGTTCTATGATGCACTGGTAGATGTTTTATTCAAGCAACTACGGTTCAAACTTTCAATTGCTCGTTACCCAAACAGTTTGATACACCTGTAGCCCTGTTTTAGAAGCAACAAATGCATCACGAAAGCGCAGAATGCTTGCCTCACTGCCCCCCACATCCACCCCTTTCCTGCAGTGATGACCGCCGTCTTTCACGTTCTTTCAGCAAAGAGAGACGAAATTTTGGCCTTGTTAACTTGCAAAACTCGGTAAATTAAGAATTCGAGGGCTCTGGCACTACAGTATACATATTGACTAGATGGAACCGTAAGTTTACCATTTAGACTACATATGAAAGCATGGGAAAAAGGAAATCTGATACAAAATTGAAATACCGCAAGGGATATATATTCCATATTACAAACAACATTTCAATCCGATATATATCCCAAAGGTCCACGAGGGATCACCACAGTAAATACGAATAACAGCATTTGGATGTCAGCAAAGCACGATAGTTAGAAGCTTCCTTCGAAGACTTCAACATTGAATCATAGCTTTCTATTTTATTGATCTCCTAAACAAGTAGAACTGCATTTATACAACCATCGTTCTCTGGGTTATTTGTTACTTGAGCATACTTCCCTGCATTACCACCATAGAAATGGCAAATTAGCAGAAGTAGTTGAAAGATGTGATTACAATTTAAACAGCATCTGCAGTGAAAACAGGTTGACAGGCCAGACTTACCCCATACAACTTTACCAGCTGGTGTGACAAGACCTAATTCACTAACATTCACCTGAAATTTAGAATGATGAGAACTAAGTTATCACACCCCACAAACAAGGAATATAACTATATCATGCTCATAGAAATAAAATGATATTTGTACATGTTTTTGTGCCTGTGTGTTTACCTCAATTATAGTGCCCTTGGTGATAACACCAAGAGATGTGTACGTAGGACCATTAGGGTTTTTCTTTACTGCAATGATCTCGAGGTTGAAGGTGCATTTGAGTTCAGGGTGTGTCACATGAGCCTTAGTAAATCGCAATCCTGAAGGACGAATAAAACGCTCATACTTGGGAGGTTTTCTTGTAAAACCTGGTCCCACAAAAGTGGCCTTCGTGACCATTCTCTTCCACTGCTTGGCTGCAAAAGAAAAACAATAACATTACAGTGGTTCTAGGTTATCTACCCTAGGATGTTTTTACATAATACAAAAAACGAATCCTCAAGTGTGAAAAAATTATCTTTGTACCATAAACACATGAACACAAGCCTCAGATTGGAAAAAAAAAAACATGTTTACAGAGTATTTGGGACAAAAGGCAGGATTGATTTTCCTTAATTCTATCCAATCTGTGAGCTGATAGGATATTACCCCACTTCCCCAACTAATCACAACCTTCATTGCATACTATACAAATTCAGGTATCAAATTATGAACATCTACAAATTAGGATAGTTTGTTAACCCGCATTCCCAACTGACCATAAGTTGAAATGAATTTTATCCACATTCAGGTGCAATTGCAAATGTCTAATAAGAAGAGCTTCATGTAGAAAGGAAAAAACTTGGTGAAGTGCTTACTCTTCCGTTTTCCAGATCGAATAACTTTAAACATTTCATCCTCTGCAACAGGCCTCACCTTAAGAAAGAAAAGGCCTTCCAGTGAGACACTAATAACGATTCAAAGTATAGAGCAACAGCATACACAAACAATAACTCATGATGGAGAATAAGTCGTAGAAGCACATTGTGTTATTGAGAAACAGAATACACAAACTCCATCTTACCTTAGGTAGAGGTACCTCCCATTTTCCAGCCTTCTCTTTCCTCTTTTGCTTTATACTGTTGCTAAGAATCTATTTACATCACCAAGTCGCATTTTATATCAGAACATGTAGGAATATGAGAGATGATTTATAGTCATATCAGCCAAAAAGCATCAAGAACTTTACCTTTGCTCGTGTAGTGTTTTCACGATCCAATAGATAGGCGGGAACAGCTCCATCATGAACATCATCATCCACCTTGCGCCTAGATGTTGATTCCTCATGCATAGCCAATCTGTTGACATGGTACAAAATTATCCGCATGCAAAACTGTCAATAACTGCTTACTTCATGAAGAGAATATGTAAAAAGTACCAAGACAATGTTGACATCCCAATGTTGCATAACTACATACCCACAAGCTATATTTGGAAAAAACCAGTTTGACAAGCAAATTTAACCACACCAATTCATTTCTTTTGCATGTATTCCAACCAAAACTTTAACAAAATTTTGAAACAGAAAAATGGAGGATAAAGCAAGAGAAGTATGCACAAAGGTAAGAACAAAAGTTTAGCCAAAAATTCTAAAAGGACACATAGCTATATAGCAAAATCCCCCAGCTGAAAGGGAAATACAGTAAAGCCGAAAAATAACAACGTTGTTAGCTTGATTTCTGCACTTTTCACCTTTAGATCAACATTAAGAAGGGAAAATATCCCCGCTCAGCAAGCATCACAGTGAGAAATGAAACACAACTTAAAATTTTAAATTTGATTTGTGATACTATCTCTGCATGCAATAAAACCAGAACTGGTAATGATTTCAACACTAACATAGTAGTCTTGTATGATCAAACTTAACAACCAACAATTCAGACTGGTCTGCACATAATACAGAAGATGGAGCAAAAATGAAAGAAAACACTAACGTTTTCTTCATGAGAGCCTTCTCAGCATAATTTTTCTTCGCGATCATCTTTCCCTTAATACCCAATGTCTGTTCCCATCAGACCACAAAACAACAAAAACACTCGCATTAAAACAAGAAAGAAAAAGTAAATTCGAGAAAGAAAAAAAAGAGAAAGTTTAAAAACAAAGAAGACCTTCTGGGCTCTCTCAGAGTGCTTGTGGACTGCACGCGCCTCCTTCTTGCGCTTGCGCTCGAAGTGGTCGAGGCGGTATCCATGCCTCTTCCTGTGCAGCTCTATGTAATCTCCTTGCGGCTACACAAAACAAATCAATCAGTCAAACTAAATCCTTCTTGATCAATCAATGAAGAGATATAAGCTTATCGGAGGCAAACCATGGTGAATTCCCTTTCAGAATCAGTTTAGAGAGTTTTTTGTTTGTTTGTTTGTCTGTGTGTGTGTGAGAGAGAGAGAGACAGAGGGAGGGAGGCAAGAAAGATAAACCCTAATTTGGGGTTTTGTTTTGCAGGACAGTTTGAGTTATGAAAGCTCGGATCCATGCAAGCTGACCATTTATTGGATCGGTGTAGGGTTTGGGCTTAGCCCAGGAGAGTAGGGTTATATTGGGCTGGGTTACATTTTCGGGCTTAGATGTAAATCGGGGGATTATGAACTTGGTGGGCTACTATTTTGGGTCCACAAAATTCTTCCTTGCATTTATTCCTTTACCCATAAATTCTTCTCGGTTTTTTCTTCTTCCTTTAAATTCGGATGTCAGCACCAAAATAGAGGGTAAAAAAATATTTTACTCCTCATTGCACATCAATGAAAAAATAATTATTTCTCGTTCTGATGAATCAAGGCTGACATGGTGAAGCGAGAAAATTGGAAAAATAAAACAAGATTAGGTTACGAAACGACATTGATACAACTAGTACAATGTTCTTACAACATTGTATGAAAATATAAAGTTGGGACTTCACCATCAGCTCAAACTTTTGATGTAGATAGTACCTTGATACAGCTAGTTTGAAAGGTTAGGTTACGAAAGACCAAAAATTATTTTTATTATTTTCTCGTCTCAAAAGAATTTAAATTTATTTTTATCATATTCAGCTTTTGATGTGTTATTTTCAAAAACATTGATTTTTTGCATTGAGTTGTCATTGATGTTCCTTTTTTTTTTTTTTTAAAAAAGAAGAAAGTATATAACAAAATACGAAGAATAAAAATATATGAAAAAAAACAAAATGCACAAGAAGAAAATGAGAGAATAAAGTATTTTTAGCAGCCCAATTGTTGAATAAATGTCTCAGGAGCTGTTTGTTATTTAAATTCAATAAAATATTTGTCAGTCAAAGTCTGTTAGGATTGACCTTTTATTTAGCTATTTCTGTTCAAAATTGTTGCGTGATATGCAGCAGATTTAGTTGCTTCCTTTGTGGCTTTTCAGTTTTGAATAAGATGTATAAATAGACATCTTGATGATCAATAAAATTTAAACTTTGCAGTATTCAAAAACAGCAGATTCAATTTACAAGTTTCTTATACTTTGCCTTGTTAAGAAACCTACACCAACATCTTCTGTGGTGGCGATGAAAACATCTTATCATCCTTTTCCTAGTGGTCCAACCAACGTGTTCCCATGGAGAATCGGTTTATTGGATGGATTTTGTTTCTTTTCCTCTCTATTTTCTCTATCTTTAGCTTGAAGTTCAAGTTAGCTCTTTTGAAAATCAATTATATCCTCTAGTTTATATTTATTTTAATTTTAATTTTAATTCTCATTTTTTTTATTTTTATTTATTTTCATCTTATTTTTAATATATTGTTTCACTTATTTTTTGTTTCTGATTTGTTCCTAATTATTTTAATTGCTAATTTTTTATCATTTTTTATTTATGTTTTCTCAATTGTATCCCTTGATATTTTACTTCATTTAATTTTTGTATTCAATTTTGATTCTCATTTTTTGATTGATGTTTCTTTTATCATTTTCTTAGTATATTTTTTAATTTAATCCCTAATTATTTTCTCTTATCTAGTTTTTATACCAAATACATTTCACATTGTTTTTATTTCTATTTATTTTGTTTCTGGTTATTTTTTATTATAAATTTTGTTTCATGTTTGTTTTTATGTTTTCATTTTAAGTGGTAATCATGATCTCATGATCTAGGTTACTAGTTTCAAAGATTAACATGATTTAATTTTGTTTTTTTAAGTTCTTTTTTATTTTATTTTTCAATTGCATCATTTCAATATTGGTTATTTGACCTTGGTCTTCATTTTTTTGTTTTTTTTTTCTTTCATGATCTTATATCATGTGCTATGAGTTAGTCGAGTTAACCTGGATTGACAAGGTTTTTACTTTTGTATTTTTTTAATTTGACATTAGATTATTATGTTTTGAACTTTTATGTTTTTTGTTTTCTTTTTTGTTAAGTTATCTCGAGTCACGGGCGAGTCAAGTTAATTGTGGCTGACTTAACTTTTTTTATGTTTTTTTTATGTAATTGTGGTCTTTTTTTTCTAGATCATTTAAAAAAAATATTATGATCTCATATTACAGGTTCGTCAAGTTAACTCTGGCTGACTCAATTTTTTTTGTGCGTTTTTTCATTTGAAAATGATTTTTTTTTCAATTTTAAATCTTGAGCTTTGTGATTTCTTATGCTTTCTTTTATGTGTGATTATCCTAGGTCAAGAGTTAGTTAAGTTAACTTAGGATGACTTGAATTTTTTTTATGTTTTTTTATCGATTTAACCTCAATCTTTTTTCATGTTTTTTTTTAAATCATCTCGGTCTCATATTATACTTTGTTGGGTAGTCTAACTTAACCATGTTTTTATCTTCAATGTTTCTTTTTTAATTTTATTATTTGATGTTAGGTTATTGGATCTTGAGCTTTGTGTTTTTTATGAAATTTTTTATATCTCATTGCAAATTAATATAATTAACTCAAGTTAACTTAGAGTTAATATCACCGTAATATTCTTCTTTTACATTATGAAAAACTTAACCCGACCTAGAGCATAACACGTGACACCTATCCGGAGATAAAGGGGACGTTGCAAAAATCTCCAAGTTGTGTGATCAGTGATGACCAAAATGATATAAGATCATGAAAGTGCTTTAACTGTTTGGGAGGACGGTTGCGGTTGCGGTTGCTTTTAAAAGTACTTTTCGTTTAGAAATACATCAAAATGATATTTTTTATTTTTTAAAAATCATTTTTGATATCAGCACATCAAAATGATCTAAAAACACCAAAAAAATTCATTTAAATGAAAAACAAAATTGAATTTTGGCTAAACGCCGGTTTGACCACAGTGCCAAACAAGCACAAATTGTGTGATACATCTTTACAGGATGCAAGTAAAG